>BSBM01000969.1:1215000-1815000 GCA_027924585.1 Larix kaempferi
ATGTTAACGAATATGTTGATCATGAAGATGATGATTATGATGATGATGATAAGGAAGATGATGAGACGAAATTTCATTACGAAAGGTTGAAGAAATAAAATGATTATGATAGTTTGAAACATTGGGGACATCAATGGCATTGTCTATGGAATGATCCATCCTAAGGCTATCTTTATTGGAACATTTATTTGGACATTGATTGTTTGGACAGAACTTATCATCTAAATTTTAAGATGTTGATTTCATCACCACTCTATTCATAAATGTGATTCGTTTGAATGTATGAAGAATGTCATTTATATTCATATTGATTGTTGTTGGTCATATTAATCATAAACAATTTTAAGTTATACTCTAGAACCATAAAATAATTTATGCATTTTCGTCATCACCATTGTCGTCATCGTCGTCATCATCATTGTAATACCCCTATCTTTACCTTTATGGTTATTGGCCTCAATGTAAATATTGTATGCAATGTGTGTCACCCTAGTGTGGAGCTCAAGGCCAAGGCCCCACTAGTGGATGTTCAAGTTTTAGTTGCATAGGCAAGTATTTGGCAATTGATTATTCATGGGTTGTTAAGCCATGAAGAAATGTAAATGATATAAATATTAACATTCAATAAAACACCTAAGGGATTGGCTATGGAGGCAACATGAGAAATAGGGGTTGCGTATCCACTAGGGAGAGGTAAGGGGGTTGGGGATTGAACCCTGTGTTTCCATGTGTCATCATGTGAATTCGTATGACTCCCTGTGCTGAAATTAATTTGGTTGCAGAGGGTGGTTGGGAAACCCTGTTGATGAAGTCGATGGAGTGTGGGTCGGACCTGCGGACCCGTGTGGCAGGGGACAACCTATGATTGCATACCACGTAAGCCACTCCACGCCTAGGGAATCTATGCAACCTGTTTTCTATCTCATGGTTAGGGAAGAGGGATTCATTCAAGTATGCAAACTCATGAACCCACAAACCAGAGTGGAGAGAATCAGAGGTCTCGATTCTGTGGAGGCACAAATTGCAGAACTAAGTATTACTAGAAAACCTTGTTTTAGAAGCGGATAGTGGAAATTTGTGAGGGGATTCACGTGGTAGATTTTGGGAAAGATCCAAGAGTGGATTGAAGTGGGTAAGGGATCAAAGAGTTGGATTCCAGAGTGGAACCAGTGAAAGATCAGATATCCATTGATTTAGAATTCAGGACCATCCATACCTACCTAGATCAGTGCTGAGGGAAGGGGCGCCTGAGGGACTATGTAGCAGAGAAGGGGAACTTACTCAGGCTGAGAGTGGAGGTGATGGGGGTTCCTGGGATGTCTGAAGCCAAGGGGATACTCTTGTAGCTCTATGGTGGATCTCAATGAGTTAGTGAACTCAGTCCCTATTTTTCCACTTGCTTGACAAACCCACTGTGTGATGAATACCCTGATTGACTATGAACCAAGTCAGTGAGTGAGCCTGAGTAATACTCCTTAGTGGATACATAGCCCCAGCTTGGGGGTGATCTCTAATTGTTGAAATAATAGAGGCTAGGAAGATATATATGGTTGGGATGGAACGTTGTAGTCCATAGCCGGTTTCCTGGTGCTTTTCTATTAAAAGATAAGTGCCTTGTGGTGTTTTGAATAAGGATGTCTCATGTTTTTATGATTATGCTTATTACATACCAGTTATTGATTGAATGAATCCATATGGAAGTGGAGCAATAGGAAGCTATTTATGAGTAGGGCTGTATACATAAGCTTTGCATCTGAACCTGTGTTTGAAGTTGTTGTTGTGCATGAGTTTAATGCATTACTGGTTTCACATATGCTAGATGTGTGTGCATTATATATGTCAAATGTATGATTTGGTTCAAATGGTTAGTAGGGATGAATACCCAAGTATTATGTATTCTGTTGTTGGGCATGTCATTTCTTTACTCCTGCACCTTTCATCTTATTGTTATGCTGGTATTCATTTGTATTCATGCTTGAGGAATATGGCTAAATGTCTACATGTCATCCCTCAATCTGTTTAGAGGAAATAGGCTAAGTATAATACCTTTTGAAAGGTGGATAATGCTTCAGTACCTTTGTGTTTATTGATGCATGGACCTTCCTACATGAGTTATTGAGCATGTTTCTGTATATTTCCTTTTTATACTTATGTGGTACTTACGCATGTTACCCTTGATGAATAGAACTAAGTTCAAGGCTAAGAGGTGCATTATATTCCAGTCAGGACTGTGATCAGGAAGAATAGGCACCCCTGTGGACTAGATGAAGGAGAAAGGACTTCGCAGGAAGAAGGTTAAAGCCATTCAAAGTGGAGTTGTGCACAGAATGTTCATTTGGAAAAATGATGAGGTTGGAGACCTCGGTTGGAGTGGAAGTTGCACCATTGGAAAGAGCTCTCCAAGATATTTCCAATGGTACCGACCTTGCCTCATTTGGACCGGGGACGAGGAAGTTATGCCTCTCTGAAGTTTTAGTTGGCGAGTTGCAAGAGTAGGGAAGTTGCTTCCACAATTCCGATTTCCGCAATGCGGAAGGGAAAGTTTCCCATTGAAGTTGGTGCTTCCGCAATTCCGACTTCCGCAATGGGGATTGCGGATTGTGGAAGGGAAAGTTTTCCGTTGAATTTAGACTTCCACAATTTCAAATTACGCAATGCGGATTGTGGATTGTGGAAGGGGAAGTGTTCGGTTGAAGTTGGACTTCCGCAACTCTGATTTCTGCAATTGCGTATTGCGGATTGCGGAAAGGAAAATGATGGAATAATTATACTTCCACTATCCGAGTTCCGCAATGCAGATTGCGGATTACAGAAAGGTGTTGGAGAGGTAAGTTAGGAGATCTGTCTTCCGACTTCCGCAATGTAGATTGCGAATTGTGGAAAGATGGATTGTGGATCCGAGGCAACTTGCGGATTGCAGATCCAAGAGAGTTGCGGATTGCGGATCCGGTGATGCAAATTGTGGAAAGGTGTGACTGGAAGCATTTCGAAGAAAGAAAAAAAGTATCAGGGTCTCCCATTGCCTCTGAAAGACACCGAGGTGATTTGGGGACGTTACAGAGTGGTATCAGAGCTTCAGTTACAACACCGGGGCTATTTGGGCCGAATTACATGCTTACAGGTTAGTCCAAGAGAGGTCGAGTTGGACTTGACCACAGATTTTAAAAGCGATGTGAGAATCAAGCATGTGAACCTGGTTCAATGAGAGTTGTTGCAGTGCTCCAGGAGAGCTACTGAAGGCTGACCGGGCCATGCAAACTGACCATCTATTACATGGAAGAAGAATTTGATGCTATGAAAGGGAATTGGAAGGGAGAATTCCTTAACCCCATCCTAATATTGTGTTATATTTTATGATTTATATACAGAAAATCATAGCATAGAGATGCTGAAAATGCAAGATGATTAGATAAATTGATATGAATATGCACTAGTAGACATATTGCTAGATATTGCATAGTACATGAATATGAGAATTGTAGACTGGTAAAGCTAGTGATGTTTTACGTATGCAATAAACTGCTAATGACAATTGTTGTGGTTGAATCCTGGTTGAAAATGTTGATTATGTTGTTGCATGTGACCAGTAAACTTATGAAGAAAGGTTGGTGCAGCAGATCTGTGATCATGAGGATTGGTGAAAGGACTGTGTAATCCTTGAAGCCAAGCTACCAGGTAACATCAAGAATGCTAATGGGAACCATGCAGGTATGATCTGTTGTGTTGATGGTACAAGTGTTGAAGGATTGGGTAAGAATCCCTTGAACCATACTTTATAATCATAAGCTGGTATGCATGTATGGTTGAATGCACTTGATGTGAATGCCATACCACCATGGCATGGTAAGGTATGGAGTAGTAAAGGAAAAGGACCTTATACCATGTTATTGTTTAAATGTTAGAATGCATTCATATGAAGTTACATCATGCCATTTGCATAGATTGGTTATGAGTTTAATAACTAAGCAAGTAAGGGCCATATGTGTTTGGAATGATAAGTGTGCATTAGAAGATTTGTAAACCTATGGTTGCATGAAGTGAATGCACATGAAAAGTTTGTGTAAATGTTGTAAATGTGCATGCATAGGTGTAGGTGCACATGTTGAGATGCATTGTGTGAATGCATGGTTGCAATGTATGTTCATTGAAATTAGATAATAGATGAAATGATGAATTAGTGGTGACTTTGAGATCATTTCATGAGCTGCTGGGAATGCAAGAGAAGTATTGTACAAAGGTAGTCATGAGGAGAGGACTACCAGAGTGCTCTGTTGGAAGGACGGAGTTACATAAAAATGATATGGTGCATTTAAATTTTTAAGTTGATTGTAGGGACAATGTGAAATCTGATTTTGGCATGAACAGATTTGTAAATTTCAGATTTGTGATTTTGCTGATAATTACTAATGATTGTTTGGATTGTATAGAATTGTGTCAGGAGGACATGTGGTAGGTGGATGTTCATGTATGGTAGCAGACATAAATCCATAATGGGAAGAGTGATGCCACTTACAGGATCCAAACAATATGAGGGTGGCCTCATGGTTAAACAAATTAATTATGTAGGAGACAGAACTGTAAAATTCATGTTTGAATTTAATTATTAATGCCATAGATTGATTATGGAAATCAGATTTGAATATGATTGTTAAATGTTGATGATTGTTTTTCCATTTGATAAGTGTGCTAGGAAGACACATTGCAGGAATACCATGTGTGATGGCCTACAGAAGCCAAACTTCACGGGAAGGATCCCATGCTTGAGAAATGGGTTTCGGGTGAAACGCCATTGTAAATCTTGATAATATCTCAGTTGAACTACATGTGGTAAACCATGCGAGTGAGATGGTAAATATTATGTCATGAAGACATGTGTAGGTTACGAAATGTAAAAAGGAAATGGGATAGAAAACCGAGGGACTGTTAACTCAGAGAAGGGAGCCCCCATTCCTCACAAGTGAAGAGAAACTACATTTGCAAAATGGATTAGTGTTCTGTAAACCATGGCTGATACATATATGCATGTCTAATTGTTAGAATTACTATGGAGAGCATGTTTTGATTTTATTTCCATTATGGCAGACTGCTTGAGAATGATTAGGGGCCTACATGGCACACATCAGTGAGGGGTGCACACTTTTCTGATACTAGGTTATGTTAGGATTGTCAATATTGATTACGCCCTAAGGGAATGGACGTATTTCTGGTGTTTCAATAGTTGATAGAGAATGTTATGAAATATGTTTACAAATTTGGAGCAGCAACACTGATGAGCTTGTGTTGACAGCTTGAACAAATGAAATTGGTGATGTGCACTGAAGAAGAAAAGTGAAAAGGTTGTTGTGAGGGGTTGCAAGGAAGGGTGTTATGTGCATGAAGGGTTGTGGCATGTGTGAAAGGCTGATGCAAGCCTAAGGCAAAGTAGTAGATCCTTGACCTATATGGTCGGTGGCACAATTTCCTTCCATTGGTTGATGACCCAGACGGATGTGTTGGATCGGCAATGGAGAGGGATAACCAGGTATGGGACTGGTTGGGAACCACCAAGTTCTTGGTAAATCCAGTCAGCGTGAAGGTGTACTGGTTGGGCACTATAAACTACTTGATGTTGTGGAGCAGCATGTGTGTTGGCCAAACATCCAAGTCCACAAACGATCCCAAGGCTTGCAAAAGCGGAGCAGTACCCTGTGGACCAGAGAGGAAATGTACAATATAGATAAGTATTCAATTTCATTTATTCTTATTTGGAATAATGAAGATTTCAGGAATAAGTCTTCTAATAGCTAAGCTGATATACTGTTATTTCTTGTTGGAAACCTTAGTCAGTGTAGGAAGCCAGGACCCTGAAAGAGTCATAGGTGCTTGGTAAATCCAGAGAGTAACTGGTTGGGCGCTACGATTGCTTGGTAAATCCATAGAGTAACTGGTTGGGCACTACAATTGCTTGGTAAATCCATAGAGTAATTGGTTGGGAGCTACAATTGCTTGGTAAATCCAGAGAGTAATTGGTTGGGCGCTACAATTGCTTGGTAAATCCAAAGAGTAACTGGTTGGGCATTAACTAATTAATGTTGTGGAGCAGGCGGCGTGCTGGCCAAACATTCCTTAAATATTTTATAAACCCAGTCGGTGTACTGGCTTGGCATGTTGCTAAATGGGATGCTTGATAAACCTAGTCGGCGTACTGGCTTGGCATTGCCTATTCGGATGATGTTGTGGAGCAACATGTGTGCTGGCCAAACATCCACCCCCACAGGTGATCCAAGGCTTGTAAAGAAAAGAAGGAGCCTGTGGAATAAAGTGAATACATCCAATACATATAAGTATTTGGTTATCTTGCATCTCCTTGCTTATTTAATATGAAAATACGTGTGTACATGATTTGGTTATGATTTCTTAAAACTCTTGCGTAAAGATAAACCCTACGAAAATAAACTAAACATGTGAATTGATTCAATGTTTTGAGTGTAGGTATTGCTGGAAGCAAGGACTATGAAGGCATCCTAAGGATGCATGTGGACATGGGACTGTCCTGGAAGAACTCAGCATGAGCAGGAATGAGTAAAATGGTGCTAGTGGACTTGCGTAGGTCCTAGCAGCCAAAGGTTCTGTAGGCAACAATGGGGAAGGGTTCCCTGGTTGAAAATCCTTAGACAGACCTTAGACACTAAGTGTCATAGCCAAGGAAAGGGCAGGTCAAGCATTCACGCTGAAGTGAAAGAGGCTAGGAGCATGAAAACCATAGTGGTGGTGTGGGTTCCAGAATGGAACAAGACTAAGAGGAGAAAACTCTTACTGCTATCTCTTTCCTTTTATTGATGCATTTATAAAAACAGAAAATTGTTTTATTCATGTCATGACTTGAAATGATTGTGTTAGTTGCTTGAAATAATTGTGAATGTTGAATTAATGAATTTCCTATGAAAGGATGAACATGAAGGAGTTCATGTGTATGTTAGGCAAGCATGGAAAGTGTGAAAGTATCATGGATAAATCATAGACTACACATGTCAATTGGGAAATGAATTGAGTGATCTTAATGTTTATATTATGCTTGGCCTAACAAAAATTGCAATGATGAATTTCACAGGTGAGGGATTGAAAGCAATTGGTTGCAACTGTTATAAGACTAGTGGTACTAGCAAGCAAAGTGTGGGCTGTTGTGCACATTAACCATGGAAGCAGACCAGAGGCTGTTGGATTTGGCCGAAAATCTACTTCAAGCAGTTTCCAAGACCCAATAACATCTTCGATAGATGCTCAAGCTGCAAAGGCAACAGAATGAGATGAACCACAAGGTTTTGCAGGACATTGTTTGCCTGCAAAGGGAGGTAAAAATCATTCTAGAAGCCATCAGCAGTGGAAAGGACAATGGATCAATGAAGAGGCATTCATCCAATCATCCCACTCAGAAACGTTCCAAGCTGGAAGGCTCCAAGGAAAGTGAACAAGTAAAGATAAATCAGCCACTGAAATGTTGGAAATGTGGAGGAGAGCATTGCCTCCGCAACTTCCCAACAAGAAGCAACAAGCAATCTAGAAACCGTGAATATTTCAGGCTTGTAGATCAGTCGAGAAGCAAGGAAAAAGAAGGGATTGTTGTGGAGCAATGCCCACCCGCAAGGATGGAAGATCGCATTTAGCTGGGATAGCTTGTGGAAGACAAAGGAATCATTCCTAGAAGTTCCAAGTAAAAGGATGCAATGCAGGGGCAAACCTGCAACATTTTTGCAATTTTGGATATGTATAAATTGTAAATCTAATCCTAAGTAATGGAACACCAAGGACGGTGTTATTTAAGGGAGGGGGAGTTGTAATACCCCTATCTTGACCGTTATGGATATTGGCCTCAATGTAAATATTGTATGCAATGTGTGTCACCCTAGTGTGGAGCTCAAGGCCAAGGCCCCACTAGTGGATGTTTAGGTTTTAGTTGCATAAGCAAGTATTTGACAGTTGATTATTCGTGGGCTATTAATCCATGAAGAAATGTAAATGGTGTAAATATTAACATTTCAATCAAACACCTAAGGGACTGGCTATGGAGGCAACGTGGGAAATAGGGGATGCGTATCCACTAGGGAGAGATAAGGGGTTGGGGATTGAACCCTGTGTTTCCATGTGTCACCCTGTGAATTTTTATGACTCCCCATGCTAAAATTAATTCGGTTGTAGAGGGTGGTTTGGAAACCTTGTTGATGAAGTTGATGGAGTATGCGGCGGACCTGCGGACCCATATGGCAGGGGACGACCTATGCTTGCGTACCCCGTAGGCCACTCCATGCCTGGGGAATCCGCGCAACCTGTTTGATATCCCATGGTTAGGGAAGAGGGATTCATTCAGGTATGAAGACTCACAAACCCGCAAACCATAGAGGAGAGAATCAGAGGTTGTGATTCTATGGAGGCACAAATCGCAGAACCAAGTATTACCAGAAAACCCTATTTTAGAAGCTGATAGTGGAAATCTGTGAGGGGATTCACGTGGCATATTTTGGGAAATATCCAAGAGTGGATTGAAGTGGGTAAGGGATCAAAGATTTTGATTCCAGAGTGGAACTAGTGAAATCTCAGATATCCATTGGTTTAGAAGTCAGGACCATCCATACTTGCCTAGATCAGTGCTGAGGGAAGGGGCGCCTGAGGGACTGTGTAGCAGAGAAGGGGATCTTACTCGGGATGAGAGTGGAGGTGATGGGTGTTCCTGGGCTATCTAAATCCAAGCGGATATGCTTGTATCTCTATGGTGGATCTCAATGAGTTAGTGAACTCAATCCCTTCCTTCCCACTTGCTTGACAAACCCACTTTGTGATGAATACCCTGATTGACTATGAACCAGGTCAGTGAGTGAGCCTGAGTGCTACTCCTTAGTGGATACATAGCCCCAACTTGGGGGTGATCTCTGATTTCTGAAATCATAGAGGCTAGGTATAGATCTATGGTTGGGATGGAAGGTTGTAGTCCATAGCCAGTTTCCTGGTGGTTTTCTATTAAAAGATAAGTGCCTTGTGGTGTTTTGAATAAGGCTTTCTCATGTGTTTATGACTATGCTTATTACATACCAGTTCTTGATTGAATGAATTCATATGGAAGTGGAGCAATAGCAAGCTATGTATGAGTAGGGTTGTATACTTAAGCTTTGCATATGAACCTGTGTTTGAAGTTGTTGTTGTGCATGAGTTTAATGCATTATTGGTTTCACATATGCTAGATGTGTGTGCATTATATATGTCAAATGTATGATTTGGTTCAGATCGTCAGTAGGGTTGGATTCCCAAGTATTATGTATTATGTCGTTGGGCATGTCATTGCTTTACTCCTGCACCTTGCATCTTATTGTTATGTTGGTATTCATTTGTATTCATGCTTGGGGAATATGGCTAAATGTATACATGTCATCCCTCAATCTGTTTAGAGGAAATAGGCTAAGTATAATCCCTGTTGAAGGGTGGATAATGCTTTAGTACCTTTGTGTTTATTGATGCATGGACCTTCATACATGAGTTATTAAGCATGTTTCTGTATATTTCCTTTTTATACTTATGTGGTACTTACGCATATTACCCTTGATGAATAAAACTAAGTTCAAGGCTAAGAGGTGCAGTCTATTCCAGTCAGGACTGTGATCAGGAAGAATAGGCACCCCTCTAAACTAGATGAAGGATAAAGGACTTGGCAGGAAAAAGGTTAAATCCATTCAAAGTGGAGTTGTGCACAGAATGTTCATTTGTAAAAATTACGGGGTTGGAGACCTTGGTTTGAAGTGGAAGTTGCACCATTGGAAAGATCTCTCCAAGAGCTTTCCAACGGTACCGACCTTGCCTCATTTGGACTAGGGACGAGGAAGTTATGCCTATCCAAAGTTGCAAGGGGCGAGTTGCAGGAGCAGGGAAGTTGCTTCCTCAATTCTGATTTCCACAATGTGGATTGCGGATTGCAGAAGGGAAAGTTTCTCCTTGAAGTTGGTGCTTCCACAATTCTGACATCCACAATGCGGATTGCGGAAATCAAAATATCGAATTGCGGAAGGGAAAGTTTTCCGTTGAATTTAGACTTCCGCAATTTCGACTTCTGCGATGCAGATTGCGAAATGCGGAAGGGGAAGTTTTCGGTTGAAGTTGGAATTTCGCAACTCTGATTTCCTCAATTGTAGATTGCATATTGCGGAAAGGCAGATGAAAGAATAATTATACTTCCGTTATCCGAGTTCCGCAATGCGGATTGTGGATTGCGGAAATTTGTTGGAGAGGTAAGTTAGGCAATCCGTCTTCTGGCTTCCGCAATGCGGATTTCCAGTTGCGGAAAGATGGATTGCGGATTACGGATTGCGGATCCAAGGCAACTTGTGGATTGTGGATCCAAGAGAGTTGCGGATTGCAGATTGCAAATCCGGTGATGCAAATTGTGGAAAGTTGTGAATGGAAGCATTTCGAAGAAAAAAAAAAGTATCAAGGTCTCCCATCACCTCTAAAGGACACCGAGGTGATATTGGGATGTTACAATCATCCTCCTCCTCCTCATCATCATCATCATCCTCCTCTTCATCAATATTGTCTTCATCAACCCCGCAAGCCAAAATTGATGGAATAAATATATTTCATGAATGTC
The DNA here is from genome assembly GCA_027924585.1 of Larix kaempferi. NCBI lineage: Eukaryota > Viridiplantae > Streptophyta > Pinopsida > Pinales > Pinaceae > Larix > Larix kaempferi. Next base: position 1,225,610 of record BSBM01000969.1, read on the forward strand.
GTTAAGGCATGAATGGGCTTCCACAAGGAATGAAAATTTACCCAATACAATTCAGTAGGTTTCCATACTGTGAGCACCTACAAATAGTTCATTTGTTTGATATAATGCATATTGGGAAGAACATAACAAAATTTTTATGGAGAATATTAGATGGAAGGACTAACAAATAAAGAATTGGAAAGATTTGTAGTGACATCCAAGAAGCTAATCATGCATTGCAAAGGGTGATCATTAATTATAATGGTGATGGCCATCAACAGAATATTAGTCTTCCTTGGTGCTTGACGTAGGAACAGAGCAATATTGTAAAAGAGGTCATTAGAAAAATCAGGTTTACGACAGGGTTTTTGTCGAACATAAAGAATATCTTAACAAAAAAAGGTGATTTTGGTGGGGTTAAAACACATGACTAGCATACATTCATTAAGGTAATTATGAGTTTATAATATATTTCCTTATTGGTGTGCACTATTTTATTAATTTTATTCTCTTATTTGGAAATAAATAATAATATGTGTTTTTTGATATAGTATGTTCTACCTTTATCTCTCCCAGACGACTTTAAAAACAACATAAAACAAATTATTTATGTTCTTGGAAAATACATGAGGTAAGTAATGTTTTATATGGAAAATGTACTTGGTCTGTGATTTGTAGCGGAACTTACTGACATATTATGTTTTTCCCGCAAATTCTATATATGGCTTGATATTATTTTATTGCATCATTTGTAGTTCATTTTCATCAAAATAAATCCATAAAGAAGATATAAGGTATTGGAAGAGAGAAATTCCTTGACTAATGTGTGCAATGCAACAGTATCTACCTCCAGCATTTTTCAATGCACAAGAACACTACCTCATACACCTGTTGGGTCCAGGAAATGCCCCTTTTTGGCCATCCTTATTTCATCATTTTGACCTAATTACATCCTATTTCCACAAGCCATATATATGCCTTTCCTCTAGATCAACCAATAATATTGACAGGTATAATTCATTATTTCTTTATTCATTTTATGCCTAAGATTGTTATAGTTCAGGATATTAGCCTTTGAATTATGCCAACTTGTGTGGTTTCATTTAGTCAAAGCTCAAAGCACAGGTGTATCAGCTACCATGCCTTGGAAGAAATCATACGCGGCGCCAGCTGTCACTCTTTTAGCTCGATTCCTCATATTTTCAAGGGATGGCACATCTCTCCACGTGAGCTATAACAGGTAGCTATAACAGATCGTTGTAATAGAGTATAGCTGCGACAGACAGGTCGCCTTCCAGATTGCTAATCCGTTGATCTATTGTTTGCCAAGATAACAGCATCTTTTATGAATGAACAACCTCATTCAATGTGGCTGTAACAGTTAGTTGTGACTCTGCAGCATGTCTATCATAGATATTCATTGCTGCACGATATTAGTGGATCACAAACTGCATTTTTTATGTATAAATATGGGAAGGATTTTCATGCCTGGGGTTTGTTAATCATCAATTGTTGTACGGGCTGTAACAAAGATTGAGACTGTGAATTTCCATCTTTTAATGAAGAGCAGAGTTACTTCCATTTCTGTGTCTTAATTCGTGGTGATTCATGGCGTCTCTGTTAGAAATCCAGGGCCCTCCTTCTCACAGAGATTTTCGATTTAGTTACATAGTTAGATTTACTCATTTCCTGTTGTGTGTTGTGGAATTGCATTAGGTGTATTTCTAATAGCTGCAATAGTGAGTTTATGATTGCATTCTTTACTAGTAGTTTATTCTTTGCATCCTGAATAGCTATAACTGCGTGGTGTGACAGTCGACTGTGTAGGTTAGTTTGATTAATGCATGTGTGTCCAATAGTTGTTACAGCCAAGCTCAGCTCCATTGCCTTCAGTCATTTATGCTTTCTAGGATTTCTAATGGTTATCAATTTACAGTTCAAGTTTATTTCTTAATTCCGGTTGTTGTTGTATCTTCAATTAATTCATTAGAGTAGTCAGATTTTGATTGAGTAACAGTAGCTTCTAGATGGATCATTTTGGTAAAGATTGAATACTGTAGTTTGATAATTATAGGATTTAACTTCTTGCAAAAGTAATCTAGTTCATTTATATTCTTAGATCAATAATTGCTAGGTTGATTTTTGTAGGAAGGTAGCTGCACTTTGAATTCCTAGATGTATGAGTTAGATTAAGTTTTCTTTATGGAATGAGTTTGGCTGGGAAGATAGGTAGGATTCTTATCTCCAATTAATTGATCAACTACTGAAAGTGTTTATGCATAGATTGTGCTCGTTTCCATTGAAATAAAAGACCTCCCTGGGTTTGACAATTTATATTGAGCATTCTGTATGTTGGTTGTAATTAATTGACATATAGAGTGACCAACATTTTGGCTTCGTTGCTGGGGATGGTAATAGATAAACATAGTTATTTGTTGGTTTTATTTGATTTCATTTTAGTTTAATCATTTACAGCATTCATGAATACAAGAAAAATAAATCGGGAACCCCCTTTGAATACTAACACTGCAGGTGGACGAGGTCGAGGTCGTAATGTTGGTCTGGGAAGGGCAACATTCATTGACAATATAATTGCTAAGGCAGATTCTTCTACCAGACCACTACAGACGTCTACAGGAAGAGGAAATTCTGTTCCTCCCCATCTTGAGAATTCAGCATCAATAGTGGAGAATACAATGGGACCTTCAACTCCTGTTGCAAAAAAAAACCTCCTGAAGATAAGGGAAATGTTGTGGGTGTACCAGATAGAGAGGAGATTTATCATATCAACGAAACCAGAGTTAGAAAAGAAGTGTGGTTGGAGACTCGCCGAATAGCAGAGGAAGAGAGGAGGAAAGAAGCAGAAGCAAAGGCAGAGGAAGAACGAATAAAGGAATCCATTAATTTCTAGACTAAACTCATGGCTAATAGAGAACAGGAAGGTGAGAATGAGCATCGGGAGAATCGGGAAGAAGAAATGGAAGATAACCAACCTAGTAACACCATGGCCACATTAGAATTCCCTATAGTCCAGACAGCTGGAGCAGCTCCTATGAAAAACATCTCACCATCAGTTCTCCCGAATTTCCATGGTAAATCTTCTGAGGACCCTGATGAGTTTCTTTTTGAGTTTGATATCCTCTGTCGAAGTTATGATTACACCTCTAGTGCTCAGAAACTAAAATTGTTTCCAGCCACCCTAAAAGGAAATGCTCTGCGTTGGTTCATGATTCTTGGTCGTGAGACCATTACTACTTGGGAACAAATGAAAAACACCTTCCTTTCTAAATATCAGTAATATTACAAAACCAGGGATAGAAAGGAGGAACTGTTTAAAATGGTTCAGAAGGAAGAAGAGTGCTTGGAAGACTTTGTAAAAAGATTGTTGTACAATTTACAAAGGTCTAGACACACTGAGATTGGAAAAGATGTGCTTAAGATTATTTTTCTACGAGGAATTAGGGAAGATTGCCTTGATATGTTGAATCTGTTGGGGAAAGGAGATATCTCAAAAGAACCTTTAGAGAAGATCGTTGAATTATGCCGAAGGTAATCAAGGGGGTCTTCTAGAACTAACAAACGAAACAAGGATCGAGATCAGGATGTCTTCACTAGGACACAGAAGGCAGCTAGTGGAGGATCCACTCGAGCAGAGATAGGAAACTTGCTGGAGAATTTTAAAACTGACATGATGAGCTCCATTTCCTCAGAGTTAGATGTCTTGAGAGAAAAACAGAGGCAAGTGGTAGAAGATATTACACTTGGTGTATTCTGTCCCAAATGTAGGAAAAAACACCCACTAAAAGAATGCCCGCTGGACAAAGCAGAAATGTGTAGAATATGTGAGTTGGAGCATGACACCAAGGAATGTCCCTCACTACCTAAGGTCAAGGTAGTTCTAGAGGCATCTACTTCAAATGTGGAACAGGCTTACTTCATTGCACAGAAGAAACCATGGCAGCCTCGCAATCAAGGTATGAATCAAGACCCATCATTTTTTCTGAATAATATGAATGGTTTGAACAATATGAATAATATGAATACACAATTCCCTTCACATTATTCTGGTAACCATTGGCATCCATCTTAGAACCAAACGCAAAATCCTAATTTTTGGACACCATGGTCACAGCAATCAAATAATCAAGCTCCTTAGAACTCTAACTGGAGAAATTCTTACCAAGGAAATAACTTTCCCCATCACCAGAATCAATATCAACAGTACCCTCCTCAACAGTATCAGCACCAATAGTATCAGCAACCACAGCTCCCATTTCAAAACAATGCCACACCTGTCAATGCACCACTTCGACCATAGCTACCTGCACAACCTAACCCGAACCCAAACAATAAAGCAGTCCATCAATTTGAGACTGCCAACATGCCTGCATATTTCATCACCCAGATTCCCTACAATGATATACAATTACGATCAGGGAGGGTAGTGGAACCCATTATCACTGAGGATGTTTCATCCCCAGTGATTGAAACTGGAGTGAATCAGCACTATGAGAATATGGTCAATTCAACAAGCCCCATCATTGAGGATCTTGATACTCCTACCGAAACAGTAGCTGAAACTCAGAGAATAACACACGATGTATCACACCCTACACAGTTGTTGAGATAACCTCCATACCTTGAACGATTGGCCCTGCAGAAAACAATGGAACATCCTCGATTCGATCTCTTAGGAGAATTGAAAATTTTGTATGTTAAAATTCCACTGTTACAAGCCCTTCATGATGTACCCATTTATGCTAAGACTGTCAAGGATTTGTGTATCAAGAAACTATGAAGAAATCCTAGAGATCCTCCCACTGTCCACATATTGGGAAAACTTTCTGAATTAATAATGGGGAAGACCCCTGTGGCAAAATACGATGACCCTGGAAATCCTACTGTGACAGTTCACATAGGAAACACACAAATCCCCAACGTCTTGGTAGACTTAGGCGCCACTATTAACGTTATGACCATAGAAACTATGAAGAAAATTGGACTCACTAACCTTCGCCCGACCCCTACTATTTTGGAACTTGCTGACAGATCGACAATCAAGCCTGAGGGGATCCTGGATGACCTTGTGATCTCAGTTGACTCGTGGGAATACCCTACGGATTTCTTGGTGTTATTGCTGAAATATCAGTTGGGGGGACACCCACTGATACTGGGAAGACCATGGTTGGCCACAGCAGATTCCTGTATAGCTATCAGTCAGGATCTATGACCATTTCAGACGGGACTGAGATCAAGAGCCTAACCTTGTACCCTCCATCTCAACCAAGCACAGAAGCTGAAACTCCACTTTGGGAAGATTTGGAGGAGGAAGAAGGTGTTCAGCCGTTATTAACAATAGGGAGAACCTTAACGTTTAAAGATGAAACAGAGGATGATGCCATTAACAGTTTCATCAGTGAGCCCACATCTGTCAACAAGTACGTTTACCAAATTCTTAACAGTACGTTAGATGAAATAGAACAGAGAAATATTACAGAAGAAACTCTAGTCAATGATGCCAGTATAATTCCAGTACTTCAAAATTCGAAAAGTGTACCAGTGGAAATTGAGCCAGGGAAAACATTGAATGTCAATTCAAACCTTGTGCCCAGTGAGCTAGAACAACTAGTCACCTTGTTGAAACAACGTAGAGGAGCTTTCGCTTGGGAGTATACAGACATGAAAGGGATTCCTTCTAATCTCTGTACCCGTCACATTTATATTAAGAGCGACTCCAGGCCTATGTGTCAGCCACACGAAGGATGAACCTGAACCTAAGAGACATTGTGAAAGAAGAGATCCAAAAACTTTTGGAAGCAGGATTTATATACCCGATTTCAGACAGTGAGTGGGTTTCTCCACTCATGATTGTGCCAAAGAAGAATGGGAAATGGAGGGTTTGCGTGGATTACAGAGAATTGAACAAGGCAACACAGAAGGACCACTTCCCCTTACCTTTATTGATCAGGTCCTTGATACCTTGTCTGGGAAGAAGTATTTTTCTTTTCTGGATGTCTTTAGTGGCTATAACCAAATCCATATTGCTCCAAAGGACCAGGACAAAACCACTTTCACTTATCCCTGGGGCACTTTTGCATACCGGGTACTTCCTTTTGGGTTGTGCAATGCACCAGCCACATTTCAGAGAGCAGTGATTGGAATCTTTTTGGAGATGGTAAATGATTGCATGGATATTTTTATGGATGACTTTACTCCATATGGTGATAGTTATGAAGAAGCATTGAAAAATTTAGAAAAGGTCTTGAAATGCTGTGAACAAAGCCAGCTCTCCTTAAGCACTGAAAAGTGCCATATGATGATGAGCGAGGGCATAGTGTTGGGGCACTTCATCTCTTCTGATGGTATCCAGGTAGATCCATCCAAAATCAAGGTGATTGAAAATGTACCAACTCCTGGAACACAAAAGGATATACGTAGCTTCTTGGGGCATGCTGGCTATTACAGAAGGTTCATAGAAAAATTTTCCAAACTAGCTTCTCCTTTGTTCACTATGTTGATGAAGGATGCACAGTTTGTCTGGAATGAAGCATGCCAAACAGTGTTTACTGAGCTAAAGAAAAGACTATCTACAGCACCCATCTTACGAGGGCCCAACTAGGCTCTTCCTTTTCATATTTCTTCAGATGTTTCAGACACTACCATTGGAGCATTTTTAGGACAACGGGAAGGTAATGCTCCTTATGCAATTTATTACATTAGCAAGAACTTATCTCCTGATGAGCTAAACTATACAGTCACAAAAAAGGAATTTCTTGCCATTGTTTATGCCATCAACAAATTTAGACATTATATTACTGGATATTCTACTTTTGTGCACACTGATCATTCTGCTATCAAATATTTAATGAATAAACCAATCACAAATGCTAGAGTTACTAGATGGTTGTTATCGTTACAGGAATTTGATATCACAATTATTGATAGACCAGGGAAGGAAAATGTTGTTGCAGATTTTTTATCTCGACTTACTAACAGTGATGACAATTTACTAGTCGAAGATTCCTTACCTGATGAACATTTGTTTGCAGTATCAACTCATTACCCATGGTATGCAGATATTGCTAACTTTTTGGCTGTAGGTAAGCTCCCAGCACATCTGTCGAAGAGAGAAAAAAGAAAAATCATACAACAGAGTGCTAGGTATTGCTGGATTGATGGCCATCTTTTCTACACGGGGCTTGATTTAGAGGTCAGAAGATGTATTAGAGAAGATGAGATCTTTAATATTCTTAAAGCTTGCCATGATGAGCCCTGTGGGGGACATTTTGCTGACAAAAGGACAGGTCATAAGGTTTTGAGAATGGGTTATTTCTGGCCCACATTGTCCAGGGACGCAAATAAGTATGTATAGGCATGTGATAGCTGCCAAAGGATGGGCCAACCCAACAGATTAGATGAAATGCCTTTGCAACCATGGCTCGTGCTTGAACCATTTGATAGATGGGCTCTAGATTTTGTAGGGCCTATCAACCCTCCCTAAAAACAGAAAGTTCACATCTTGGTTTGCATAGATTACATGACCAAATGGGTAGATGTTGTAGCCTTGGTTAAGGCTAATGACCAGGCTGTGATTGATATGAGGTATGAAGAGATTTTCACTTGATTTGGAGTACCCAAGGAAATTGTCACACATGGTGGACCGCAGTTTGTGTCTCACAAGCTGGAAGCACTATTACAGAAATTTCATATTCAGTACAAAATAACCTCGCCATATCATCGACAAGCCAATAGCCAAGTGGAGAGTTCAAACAAGGTTATTGAGGCTATTTTGACAAAGACAGTGAAAAGCCATTGTAAAGATTGGGATAAGAGACTTCCAGAGGCACTATGGGCCTATCGCACTACATGGCGTAACACCACTGGTTTTCCCCCATATGAGTTAGTATATGGTAAAAATGTTGTTTTCCCAATTGAATTTGAAATCAGGACTTTGAAAACAGCTATAGAAGAAAATCTGGATTTATCAGAAGCACAGAAGAACCGATTGAATCAACTTAATGAATTGGATGAAAAGCGCATAGAAGCAGTAAATCATACAACTTTAATCCAATAGCAGCGCTCTAAGTGGCATGACGGATTCATAAAGAAGAAAGTCTTATAGGAAGGAGACTGGGCTCTGTTATATGATTCACGGTTTAAGAGGGATTTCAAAGGCAAGCTACGCACTCGTCGGTTGCGACCTTATCAAATAGATCGTGTATTTGACAATGGAACAGTTCGGTTGATCACCATTGTTGAAAACAAGACACCATTATTCGCAAATGGTCATCGTCTGCAACTGTATCACAAACCGATCTCAAGGGATGCTTTCATTTCACAGGTTGCAGCAGATCCAGATTATCAATTAACGCCAGGGCAGGGAGTTTTCTCAACCCCTGTGAATTTTTAGGACTACAATATCCACATTATTTGTACATAAATAATTTATTTTTCATTCTATATTTTATCTATTTTTCATTTTGCACTTGATCAGTTTGTTTTGAAGATTCGTGTGCAGGGATTAATTGGAGGAACAGCATTCATGACTAGGCCAGACGATTGTATGCACCTTACATTGTTTCCTGATTTAATAAAGCTCTTTGAAGAAGATGGATGATTCGTTAGTTTTTCAGCAACCTACTGAAAGTCCGCCTGTTACTCATTTTTGCACAGTTGCAACTCCTTACCTTGCTCATTCTTCCTATTTCCGCAGCTGTAACTCGATCATTTTTCCATTCACTTCATTTTTACCAGCATCTACGACTCCACCATTCTTTCCTATTCCGCTAGTCTAGAAGCTAGGACTCTGTTATTTCCACCTCATTTTCGCTCTTTGCCAACAGTTGCGACTTCACCATTTTTTCCTATTCCACTAAGTTCAGCAGCTGCGACTCCGCCATTCTTGCTTATTCCGCTAGTTTAGCAGCTGCAACTCTGCTATTTCCACCTCATTTTCGCTCTTTGCCAGCAGCTGCGACTCCGCCATTTTTGCCTATTTCGCTAAGTTCAGCAGTTGTGACTCCGCTATTTCCACTTCATTTTCGCTCCTTGCCAGCAACTGCGACTCCGCCATTTTTGTCTATTCCGCTAAGTTTAGCAGCTGCGACTCCACTATTTCCACCTCATTTTTGTTATTTGCCAGTAGCCGTGACTCCGCCATTTTTGCATATTCCACTAAGTTCAGTAGCTGCAACTCCACTATTTCCACTTCATTTTCGCTCCTTGCCAGCAGCTGCAACTCCGCCATTTTTTCCTATTCCGCTAAGTTCAGCAGCTACAACTCCGCTATTCTTCATTCATTTTACTTTTTCTTTGTACAGCTGTGACTCTGCTAGAATTTCTTTATGCCTGCTGCGACTCCACTATTTGTCATTTTTCAGAATTAATGTCGGTAATAATGACTCAATCTGGCATCAATTTGAATGCTTGCTCCATGGATCCAATAACAGTTCGCCAAGAAGACAGCATTAGGTGTCTCGAGCATCTGTCAGCTGAATGGCAACGGCCAAATCACCTCGGCACATGCACATTTATGCTCGTTTTATTGGGAGGTGAGCTATAATGATAACTCACGGCTGAATGCATAACACAAAAGGTACGGATTCATACTTTTACATGATTAAGCGTGAAATTGAATATGGTAATAATGATTATGCACTGTCTTTTAGTCCCTGTCAGCAAGGCCGTACCATTTAACCACCAAGATACCCCAATTAAGCCAACTTTCCATAACTGTCTCATTTCACCGAGATTTCATACCTATGCCAACTTTCCGAAAATACCTGATTTTAAAACTCCAACAATTCCTTGCATGTTCGTATGCTACAACTCCCACGTCCGGACTGTTACTTGATGTATTCGTCACCTAGATTTTGAAGAAAGGCTGATATGGGCAACCTAGTCCGGCATGAACCCGTGAATACGGAAGCCTTGTGCGCTAATGCAGAAGTTCTTAACATTTTCATAGCAGCAGGTTGGATGGAATATTTTGAACGGTTGAATGGTTTCCAGATAGAAACCGCATTACAATTCACCCTCACCCTAACTGATACTCACTCTGAGGTCAGGGGACTGCGCGTGGATGTTACAGAAGAAATCATAGCAGAGGTTACTAGCTTACCCCGGGTTGGAAAGAAGCTATTTGGATAGAAAGCACATAATGCGACGGCTGTAAGAGAATTTCTAGCAGTCGGGGAGAATGTTCGTCCAAAGCGCCATGGGTTAGAATTGGCATCATCACCACAACCCTGGAATCAAGTGGCAACCTTTGTGAAGAAATATATTTCTTGTGAAGGAAGGTACCAAACTATTTCCTTCTCTGAACTTCCTTTATTGTCTCATTTACGCCATGGTATTTTAAATATACCATTCTATCTTTTTAAAGCTCCGCAAACCATGGATGGATATGCAAAAACATCCCAACACCCAATTTCCTCCCTTACCAATCATGGCCTAGTTAAATTGTTAGTCTTAACAAATCACAATTTAACCTGGGATCAATTTCTTGCAGGGGTCTGGCCATTTAGAGGACTTGTATTAGAAGTGGGGGGTATTGGAGAAGGTGAAGAGGACCGGCGTTCCTCAAATCCAGTTGGGGGGGAGGTTGGAGCATCAGGAAACTAGAAGGAGGACAAAGATGAGGTAAATATAGGGAATGTTGCAACAGCAACAAAACTTGTTATTGAAGAAATGGTGACGGAAGTTATGGAATAGGAGGAAGTGACATTAGAAGTTGCAACTGCAGAAGCATAAATTCAGGAAGAAGAAGCTGAAACTGGAGCAGCTGTTAAAGCTGCAACAATAGAAGCTGTAACTGCAGAAGCAGAAATTCAGGAGGAAGAGTATCAAGCAGAAGCGACAGGAGAAAGAAATGTGGAGGTTTTGGATGTTGTGTCCTCTCCTAAGATAAGGGGGACCATTATTGAGGAGGAGAAGACTGAAGAAAAGACCCCTGTGTCAAAGAAACGAAGAAAAAAGCCAGGGGAAAAGGGTCAGACATCCACTACAGCAAAGAAAAGAAAAACCAGAGTTGTCACAGCATCAGTAGCATCATGTAGTGGAGACCGGCTAGGGGAAATTGTTGTGAGGAAAATGCACCTATAGTTCAGGGGAGAAACTACCAACTTACGGTGATAAAGATAGACTTACAAGCATTTTGCAAGTACAAAAATTAAGTGAAGAGATTAGGGTTTAGAGATGTATGCACCTTATTCAGAAGGTTGATCCTAGCTTTCTCCCTCGCTCTTCAATGCTTATCTAGTGTGGCAATACCCAGACCTACAAAACGACTTGATACCTTTCTCAAATACATTTGACTACTTATATAAGACTGATATCCATGACATAATAAGACATCAAACTATAATCAAACAGTAATCAAATCTAAGACACACATAAATAGGTCATCTTTGGAAAGAGAAGAAAGACTGATCTTTATTAATGAATGAAAGCAAGTACATAAAGTTATACCTTCTTTCAAGATTGGCACTTCAGGAAACCTATATTGAAGGTCTCCTGCTTCTGTTCTCCAAGGATCCCAACTTCTAATCGGCTGTGCTAGGGTTTATGAGAAACTGGGGCACAAGAGAGGGGGATGAGGGTCTCCATTCCTCCAGCATAACAATGTTATAGGCTTGGTCCCCTCACATGGCCCTTCTACCCTCCTTATATAGTCAGTGAAGGAGAGGAAAAGAAGTTATAACCAAGTAGGAGGTTCCCCAACCAACTTAACTTACCCAAAAATCGAGATTTGGACTAGAACAGGAATGTGCCCTACTCTACAGTAGACAAACTAGCGCACATGTGGAGGTGGGCGCTACTTTAATGAAGCAGGGTAGCGCATATGCCTACTATCGTGCTTGCATACCAGCGCACATGTGGAAAAAATGGCCAAAAACAGGCTTTTCTGCTCATTTTCAAGAGATGGTTTGGTCTGGAAAAATGTTCCTAAGGTTTGTAATCATCAAATGGGTCAAGAATGAGGTAATTTCAACCATTTTTAGTGTCCCAAATGACCCCTTAATCCACAAGTGTCCTGTTGTGTGACTGAACTTGATCTCAAGAAGTGTCGTCATGTGACCAAGGAATGCAAGTGTCATCATGGACGAAGAGGTGTCATTTTAAGCTATAACAGAAATGGTGAAGAAAAGGAGGACTCGATCCATGGTAGCAGCAGAGACAACAGGTGCAATTGGGGTTAATAGTGAAGTACCCTCAGCAAAGACAGCATGAGCAATTAGAGCAAATATTGAGTTGCCTATGGCAGAAATAGCACCTGTAACAGGGGGAGATATAGAAATTCCCATTATGAACCCCAAATCACCTGTTGTTACACAGGAACCTTCCATAGAAGAACCTCCTGTTTGAAAATGAATTATTAAAAAAGGAGATGCATACATTGCGAAATGAGTTGGAAAGATTGAAGGGAGCAGTTGGAAAACAAGTAGAGAAGAATTTGAACACATTGTTAGATGCTACAAATTTATTAGAAAATTTATCCCTTGCATTAGAAAATGAGGAGCAAGTAGAGATTGTTTGCCCTGAGTGTGGAGACATATTCTTTGCAGTAGGACACAGAGTTATGGTGTTGGGAGTTGTATCACAAAAGCATGCACAGAGACAGCAGGAGGAAGAAAAAACACTAGAAATGGAATTGATGGGGGAAAATGAGCCAAAAATTGAAGTGATCCCTGGTTTGAATATAGGAGATGAAATAGTGCAGTCCTAGCCATCAGGGGATACTGAAATTCTTCAAGACCAGTCTCATCAGTCAGAGGGATTTGAGATAACACAGAAACAATCTCAGCAGTTCGAAGAAATTGAAAGGCAGGGGGTTGTTACACAAGAACCAGCACCCTTGGACATATATAGTGAGGCTGCAACTCAGACGGCAATATTTGACATCAAGGATCGAGAAGAGAACACTGTTACACAAGAACCAGTGTTTGCAAAATCATTTGTTGAAGTTGCAACACAAACTGAGATAGCTAGGGTTGAAATGGAAAGAAAGGATGTTGTCACACAAAAACCAGCAGTCCTAAAAACATTTGTTGAGACTGTAACACAAAATGAGATGGTTGAGGTTGAAATGGGAAGAAAGGATGTTGTTACACAAGAACCACCATCCCCAAAATCAATTGCTGAGACTGCATTACAGGCACAGACCACTACAAGACCAATGGAGGATGAAACTGTTACACTTTCAAAGCAAAACGAGGAAGTCAGTACAGTGGGGGACAAGGTAGGAATACAACTTTCTCAGGAAGTCATTTATCTAGACTCTAATGATGAAAAGGATGTGGAGAATAGGAGAATTCAACGGTTAGAGAAAAAGATTCTCTGGCTAAACCTTGAGTTGGATAAATGGCACAAATATATTGATCAGTGCAGAATAGGGATGATCGCTCTCCATGAACATATAAATATCATCAGGGAGTTGAGAGAAAAGTGGGCTGAGGAGTTATTCTTCCAGAAAATACGATGGTAAAAACTTCAAGAAAAAATGGAAGAATTGAAGAAACTGAAGTCCTTGCAACAAGAAAAAGACAAAATGTATACTCTTTCCCTAGAAATACTGAGTTGCATGGCTCCATCCCCCTCTCACCTTGTCTTTCTCCACTAGCATACAACTTTATTTCAATTGAAGGATCTGAAGGAAGGGAGATCATTTGATCTAGCAACAGCTACCCAATTTTTAGAAAATTTTCTGAAAAGTGATTTTGAGGATCAGCATTTGTTATGTGAATTGTATTTACATGATAGGGCTTGTTATATTGACTCTCCATCCAATCCCTTTCCTTGTTTGGGGGATGTTCAATTGAGGGAATTTTCCTCTTTTGTCATCAACCATGTAAAATGGCGAGATGCTTTCCAAACCATCACCAAGAATGAGGAGAATTCTACTCTCTGGATTAGGGGTGAACCTCAGAATCCATAGGAACTCATAGAAAATCATGCTAAATCTCTCAGGGTTCCTGGAATTGCCCAATACTTTGAAAATTTGCGATGGAAAATCCTCACTACCTGTGTCCCGATGATTCTCAATATGCAGTAGTCTTCTCTAGAGGGTAGTAAATACAGATAGCTACACTCTTCTTCATCTCTAAAGGAAGGGGACCCATACTGCTTCAAGAATTTCAGGCAAGCCTTGACAAGGGTTCCTAGATATGTGCAGTGCATGGAAAAATATGTACCTTGGTGGATTGGATTAAGATTCATATTCCCTCTCATATGGCTGCCTGTGAGTCCTTACAAGAATAGCTATGCTTTGACTGAAGAAGAAGAGAAGCTGTGTTGGGAGAAATGGACAGCCTGTTATGGGTTTGTGCCTCAAGAGGAAACACCATAATTTTCCTACAATCTCACCAATCTTCATAGATTCAACTCAGACTCAGATTCGGACTAGTGGAGGTTGTTGCATGAGGACATGCAATCGGATAGTTGGGGGGAGATGTTGGGTCTAGGAAATTTCCCTTTTTGGCAATCCTTATTTCATCATTTTGCCATAATTACATCCTATTTCCACAAGCCATATATATGCCTTTCCTCTAGATCAACCAATAATATCGACAGGTATAATTCATTATTTCTTTATTCATTTTATGCCTAAGATTGTTATAGTTCAGGATCCTAGCCTTTGAATTATGCTAGCTTGTGTGGTTTCATTTAGTCAAAGCTCAAAGCACAGGTGTATCAGCTACCATGCCTTGGAAGAAATCATGCGTGGCGCCAGCTGTCACTCTTTTAGCTCGATTCCTCATATTTTCAAGGGATGACACATCTCTCCACGTGAGTTGTAACAGGTAGCTGTAACAGATCGTTGTAATAGAGTCTAGCTGCGACAGACAGGTTTCCTTCCAGATTGCTAATCCGTTGATCTATTGCTCGCCAGCATAACAACATCTTTTATGAATGAACAACCTCATTCAATGCGGCTGTAACAGTTAGCTGTGACCCTGCAGCATGTCGATCATAGATCTTCATTGCTGCATGAGAGTAGTGGATCACGAACTGCATTTTGTATGTATAAATATGGGAAGGCTTTTCATGCTTGGGGTTGGTTAATCATCAATTGTTGTACAGGCTGTAACAGAGATTGAGATTGTGAATTTCCATCTTTTAATGAAGAGCAGAGTTACTTCCATTTATGTGTCTTAATTCATGGTGATTCATGGCATCTCTATTAGAAGGCCAGGGCCCCCCTTCTCACTGAGATTACCGATTTAGTTAGATAGTTAGATTTATTCATTTCCTGTTGTGTGTTGTGGAATTGCATTAAGTGTATTTCTGATAGCTACAACAATGGGTTTATGATTGCATTCTTTATTGGTAGTTTATTCTTTGCATCCTGAATAGTTGTAACTGCGTGGTGTGACAGTTGACTATGTAGGTTAGTTTGATTAATGCATGTGTGTTCAATAGTTGTTACAACCAAGCTTAGCTCCATTGCCTTCAGTCATTTATGCTTTCTAGGATTTCTAATGGTTATCAATTTATAGTTCAAGTTTATTTCTTAATTCTGGTTGTTGTTGTATCTTCAATTAATTCATTAGAGTAGTTAGATTTTGATTGAGTAACAGTATCTTCTAGATGGATCATTTTGGTAAAGATTAAATACTGTAGTTTGATAATTATAGTATTTAACTTCTTGCAAAAGTAATCTAGTTCATTTATATTCTTAGCTCAATAATTGCTAGGTTGATTTCTGTAGGAAGGTAGTTGCACTTTGAATTCCTAGATGTATGAGTTAGATTAAGTTTTCTTTATGGAATGAGTTTGGCTAAGCAGATAGGTAGGATTCTTATCTCCAATTAATTGATCAACTACTGAAAGTGTTTATGCATAGATTGTGCTTGTTGCCATTGAAATAAAAGACCTCCTGGGTTTGACAATTTATATTGAGCATTCTGTATGTTGGTTGTAATTAATTGACATATAGAGTGACCAACAACACCAAGTTGAGGAGATTGAATTATGTGGACGAGTACACACAAGGTCGATGTGCATGGTGGAGAGGCAGTTGAAGTCATTGAAGGATTTTGATAGACAAAGAGCACATCGTGAGGGTTCTATGGTTGAGGGATATATGGTATATCAATGCATGGCGTATATTAGTGAATATATACCTAAATTAGCAGAAAATATGAATGTGCCTCACATTTGGCATCTCGACTCCATCAACAAATTTTAAGGGGAGGTCCTATTGGGGAAAGGTACAATGAGGACCGTGAAAGGTAATTATTAGATTTTGTAGAATTAATATATTACATTCAACTATATTAAACTATGCCTTTAATGATATCTAATTAATGATATTGAATTATTATTTTTACATATAGTTGCTCGAGAGTGGGATGCTTTACATTTATACATTGCAAACAACCTTGATTGGATGGAGAATTGGATAGAAGATTGTGAAGAATACTTCAGTAGGTTATCATGGGAAGGGGTCAATAAGATGATTAAAACAGCTCATCGTCATCGACATCAATTTTCTGATCTTACATCGCAAAGGGAAGTTGATTTAGCCTATGGTTTAAAAGATAAAAAGGCAAGTAAATTGTTTACCCACATTTTTCTAGTTACTTCCCATTTTTTCAATGTATTTGGTTTGTTAAAATTTTCAAATATATTTTCTAAGTCCTATATGACGTTTATTAATTCACAATGTAATTTTTACTTGTTGTCAATGTTGGAGTTGAAACATCACAAGGCTATGTGGTGTAATGGTCGTAAATTTCGTAACAAAATGTTGGATGATAAGAGGAAAACCTCGGATTGTAGGATAACTACAAAGACACATGATGGCGTTCTGGTGCTGTTGGAATCTGACATCATTCTAGAAAAGTATGGCAAGTTTGTGAAACTTTGGAAATTGACTATGGAAAAAGTGGTCAAAACTACTCTAAGAGAATGCCCGCCATAATTCATGGTTTGAGAAAAATGCCTGCACCAGCATACCAGGCTATAGCTTGTTGAAGTGGCTATTTATCCATGGTCTCAGTTTTCCTTAATCATTTCTGAGGAGAAAGTTATAAGTCTTCCAAAATAGGTTTCAGGATAAACCTTGGATAAATTGTTGGAAATTGCTAAGTGTTGGAAAACTGGTCCAGGTGGCCTTGGGAAAATGCCCATTGTACCTCATGGGAGAATGATAAAAATTATCTGGAACTATCATGCTCTAGCTTGTCAAAGAGGATATCCAACCATGGACTTATTTTTCACAGAAGGTGTTTGATGACAAAGGTAACAACCTGCCAAAACAGGGTTTCAGGTTGCTTTTAACCCAAAGTAGCAAAACTGCCTAAGTGGCCTCAGGGAAATGCTTGCCATAGTTTGTGGGTTGAAGAAAATGCCCGCACCATATGGTCATGTTGTAGGTTATTGTTTTCTCTACCTGAACATGTTCTCATATTGACTTGGAAGTGTCTGAAGAAGAAGTTATGGATCTGCCAAAACAGGCACTCAAGCATATTGGACCAAGTCTAGGAAAGTGCAAAAATTGTCTAAGTGTAAAATCACTAAAATTGCCTAAGTGACCTCAGTAAAATTCCCGCCATGTCTTGTGGTTGATGTATTAAAATATTTTGAGAGTATGGATCTCTAGAATTTTGTTTGGTGCATCCAACCATGGTCTCATATTGTCCAAAGAGTCTCTAAGGAGGAATATATCAATCTGCCAAAAGTGCCTCCCAGCTTGATTTGCACTACTCCAGTAACATGCCCACTATAATACCCCATTTCAACCCTTAGGATATATTAGTTTTTAATGTAAATATTGTATACATGTGATGTATGTTTTCCTAGCATGGAGCTCAATGCCAAGGCCCCACTAATGGATGCTCGAATTTATTTAAAAAGGAAAGTATTAGATATTATGTTACCCATGTGCTATTTAGCCATGGAACATTGTAAAAATGATGTAAATAAACATCAAGCAATAAAATACCAAAACTGGCTATGGAAGAAACTAATGAGAAGGGGCCATGTGTATCCACTAGGGAGTGGTGAGGGGGTTGTGGGATTGAACCATAGGCTTCCAAATGTCATCTTGTGAACCCATTTGACTTCCCTTACTGACATTTAATTATGTGTAAGAAAGTTGTTGAAGAAATCAGTCCATGGCTTCAATGAAGCATGGGCAACCCAGAAATTCGTATGGCAGAGTATGGGCTCTGTTTTCTTTACCCACAAGTCACTCTACCTCATGGGAATTCATTTTTTCCTGATTCCCATTCCATTTTGGAAGATCCAAGCTTCCGTTTTCATCCATTACACATGCCCAGCAGTGAGAAAAACCAGAAATCGCAACTTTGCAAGAACCCACGTTTTGGAGTGCCATAAACGCCCAGAATTTGGTATTGACAGTGAAACCCAATAGGGGATCTATAGATATGAACCTTGGGGCGAAATTGAGAGTATTAGATACCCCGAAATCCATTGGAAAACTCAGTTTTTATAGCCTAGAAATCCAATTACGGGATTGAGTTATTTGGTCACCGAATTGTGAAAATCCAAGTGTGAATGTTTGAACAGAGGATTGGATTGCCTGAATTTAGCTTGAGATGTCTATAGCTCTGTGGTTGAGCTCACTGGCTTAGCATCCTCCTCATTTGTCTCTTGCATGCTTGATAAACCCAACTGTGTGTTGGCTTAGCATGACTGTGTGTGTGAGATCATGATTGTGAGTGAGCCTGTCTAGTTCCTCCTTAGTGGATACACATCCCAGCTCGGGGGTGGTCTATCAGCTGAAAGAATACAGGATGGACAAAGACCTATGGTTGGTTGGAACGTTGCTCTCACATAGTCAGTTGTTGGACAGATTCATCCTAAAGATAAGTATTCTCTATGGTTTAAATTATGATCATTATGTGCTCTGTTCTAGATGTTTATTATTCATGTTAATGAAGTGATTATCTTAATATGGTTAATATGAATTTTGTGCATAGCATGAGAATGGGATTGATTCTCTATATGTTGATTCATCATCTTCTTGGGATAGATATGCTGATGCATTCCAGTTTGTGTGTGTGTTAATATGTTTTTAATTCTGTTGTGTAATTTCAGTATGCATTTTATTTAAATGGTAAAATTTAGTCTTATGGCTTTGGGGGAGAATCAGACACCCCCATGTTACAGTCATGTTCTCTCTATGGTTTGGAATGATGGGAGGGGACGTGACAGAGTGGTATCAGAGCCCATGTTGCAGCATTGGGGCTACTTGGGCCAAGTTGTGAGTTACAGGTAGAAATCATAATGTTTTAATGTGGTATTGAGGGAGTTTGGGTGGCATTTTGGATTGGAAAAATGTTAGGATCAGAGTTCTCAGATGTGGCAGAGGATCACATAGTTGCATAAAGCTCTACAATATCTTTCCAATGGTATCAAACTCGCCTTATTTGGTTAAGGGATGAGGGAGATATGAACACCGCAAGTTGCAGGAACGGAGGTACTTCCCCAGTTGCGGATTGCGGGAACGAGGATTTCCAAAATTTTGCGTTTTGGATTTCCACAATTCCGCACCCACAATTGCGGATTGCGGGATTGCAGAAAAAGTTAAAATTTCAAAGTACGACCTGGCTTTCCACACTCGCAATTGCGGAATTGCGGGATTGCGGGTTGCGAGATTGCGGAAATGTTAAATTTTCATAATTGCGACCTGGCTTTCCGCACCCGCAATTGCGGAATTGCGGGATTGCGGAAATTTTTAAATTTTTCGTAATTGCGACTTGGCTTTCCGCACCCGCAATTGCGGAATTGCGGGATTGCAAGTTGCGGAAACTGCGGATTGTGGGATAAAAGAGAGAGAGAGAGAGAGAGAGAGCTCGAAAATTGATTTTTGGATTGCAGGAGCATGCGGAATCAGAATTGGATAAGTTCAGTGGCGTTCTGAGGCCATTAACGAAGGCCATGAAAGGTTCAGTGAAGATCTCGAGCCCATTATGCCCCAATTTGGCATAAAATTGGAATTAATGGCTTTTACAAATCGGTGTCCCGACGCTTGATAGAAGGTCAGATTGAGCTGAAACTAATATGGAGCGGCCACGGAGCAGGAACAGTGTTAAGTTTGGAATTTTGGAGCCAAACTCCAAAGGATGTGGAATTGGGGTGAGTGAGAAGGCCAAAAAACACTATTCCAGACCATTTTTTGGAGATTTTGAAAAGCTTGCAGTGGATGCAAGAGACCTTAGATGAAGGATTCAATAAATTTACTAAACTCAACATTTCATAGTCTCATTGAAACAGACAATTCACATTAGACAGAGATTTTCCAGAAATGCACTGTTTGGGAGATAGCCATTTTTGGCCAAAAATTTGAAATTTTGGAAAAAGTTAAAAGTGAAAAGTAGTCAAACCCAGAATTTTATAGGAGATGAATGGTACATCTAAACAGAGATCTGCAAGTTGTTGAGTGTTCCTTATTATATGGAATAACTTCGCCCGGTAGAAAAAAAATTCTTAAATCTTTCTAGATTTGCTTCTACAGGTCATTGAAGTTGGCCTTCCAGGATATTTTGCAACTGTCTAAAAGTGCAGAATTTTGGTAAAAATTGTCATTTTTGAAGTAATGTAATTCTCACACCCGAAGTCAGAATGGAGCACGTGTATAGGAATTGGAAATTTTATCCAGCAGGGAACAGTGGTGCATAACCAGATTTGAATGAGGTTTTCATATATCATAGATATTTAGAGCAGAAAAGTGCCAGTGGCTATTTTGACAAAATTGTTGTCAATATGGGCAATTTCTAGAATTGCATGCCTGGAAAGTAGCAAGTTAGAATATTATGCATGAGTATATGTATGGAATTTACGCTTGGTGATAAAATCATATCTAATGATTCCTTGTGTGTTTGCTAGAGGCCATGAAATCAGACTAGCTATGATGTGGAAGAGGAATCCCATGCGGCAATGAGGGATTGGAAAGGGAGAATTTCCTTAACCCTGTTTTGCTGTTGTATTTATATTTTATGAGCTTGATGTGTAGAAAATTTATGGCATGGGAATATGCTAAAATACAAGAGAATACAGGGATGGCACGAATATGCATTGGCTGGCATATTAATAAATGTTCAACAGTGCATGAGCAGATGTTTGTACACACATATGATATTACATATTGGTAAAAGTAGTAAGGTTCTACATATGCAATGAACCACTAATGGAAAATATTGTGGTTGATAATCACTATTGGTGTTGGTATTGGTTGTAGGACCAAAGACAACAGAAGCATGGCTAAATATGTTGATGATGTTGTTGCATGTGGCCAACAACCTTATGAAGAAAAGGTTAGAGCAGCAAATCCATGATCAAGAGGTTGGTGGAAGAATTTTGTAATCCTCTGTAAGAGACCAATTGATTAGGTAACATCAAAGGTGTAAATGGGATCCATACAGGTAATGGTTTAATTATAATGATTGCATATGTGTTGAAAGGGGATTGGGTAAGAATCCCTTGAGCCATATTCAGTAATCATAAAATGGTATGCATATAAGGTTGAAATGCATTCATGTGAATACCATACTACCATAGTGAAGGCAAGAGGCCTCATACCATGCGACTGTTTAGAAGTTTGGATTGCAATCAGATAAAAATATATCATGCCATGTGTATGTTGGTTATGAATTTAATAACCAAAGAAAGTAAAGACTGGTGGTCTTGATTATGGTGATGCATGCTATATGAGGTAGTCATGGTTGGGCCATAATATGTTTGAATGCATAGTATTCATGAATCAATACAAGGTAGCATTGAATGGATATGCATTAAGAGATTTGGAAAATCTTGTAGTTATGCATGGAGTGAATGCATATGAAAAGTTTGAGTAAGTGTTGTGAATATGCATGCATGTGTGTAGTTACACCTGATGAGATGTATTGCGTGCATGCATGATTGTGATATATGTATATGTTTCATTACAATTAAACAATAGATGAAATGATGAATTAATGATCATTTCGAGATCATTTCATGAGCTACTATGAATGCAAGGGAAAGATTGCATGAAGGTAGTCATGTTTGATGGGATGCCAGAGTGCTTTGTGGGAAGGACAGAGTTGTATAAATGATATGGCTATGAATTAATGAGCATTTAAAATATTTAAGTTGATTGCATAGATGGTGTGATGGTGTCTTGTAATTTTATTGTGCTAAGGGTGCATATAACATAAGCCTATACATTTCATTGCATTTGAAATATTAATAGTTGAGAGTGTTTGAATTATGGAGTGTTATAATTCTAAGATCGCTTCAGTGACTGTTGTAGCAATGAACAAATTATATGCATAGATACTCACAACATGTTAGCTGATTGAAAGTTTCAGATTCCAAGTAGAAATGTCTTACATATGGCAATGAGGATAAGTCCATAGTAAAGACCGAGATCTACCATGTGCAGAAGCTAAAGGTTATGAGAAGGTTCTCATGGTTGTGAAATTTAACTTATGCATGAAACAAATTTGAAAAATCTTCCGATTTAAGTTTATGAGAATAATCCCATGGTTGCAATCTAATTACTGCAAAGAAACAGATTTGTAAATTTCATATTTGAATTTTTGCTAGTAATTGCTAATGACTGTTGGCTTATATAAAATCGTGTCAGGAGGGCATGTTGTAGATGGATGTCCATGTATGGTAGCCAACATAAATCCATAATGGACAGAATGATGCCACTTACAAGAGCCAAACAATATGAGGATAGCCTCATGGCTAAGCAAGTCCATTTCTGTAGTGGACAGAATTGGAAATTATTAATGCCATTGAATGGTTAAGGAACAATCAGATTTAAATTTTATTGTTAAATTTTGCTGACTGTTTGGCTATTTGATAAGTGTGCCAGGAAGACACATTGCAGGAAGACCATGTGTGATGTCCTGTAGAAGCCAAACTCTATGGGAAGGATCCCATGCTTTGGAATGGGTTTCGGGTGAAACGCCATAATAAATTTTGATAATGTCCCAGCTGAACTGGATGTTGGAAAACCATATGAGTGAGATAGTAAAATTATTCCAAGAAGGAATGTGTGGGTTATGGAACGTGAAAAGATTGGGGTGGAAAAACTGAGGGACTTTTAACTCAGCGAAGGGAGCCCCCATTCCTCATTAATGAAGAAAGACTACATATGCAAATGGATAAGTGTTCTGTGACCCTAGCTAATAATATGCATGTCTAATTTTTAGAGTCAATATGCAGAGCATGTTTGATTTTATTTCCATTATGGAAAATTGCTTGAGTATGAGTAGGGCCTACATGGATCACATCAGAGAGGGGTGCACACTTTTTCGATGTCGGGTTATGGCAGGATTGTCAATATTGACTACACCCTAAGGGAATGGACGCATTCCTGGTGTTTCAAAGTTGGATAGTGAATGTTACGAAATATGTTTACAGTTTTAGAGCAGAAATACTGATGAACTTGCTTCTCCATATTGTGTTGGCAGCTTGAACAAATGCAATTCAGTGTTGCACACTGAAGAAGAAAAGTGAAAGGTTGTTGTGAGGGGTTGTGGTGGAAGGGTTGTTGTATATGAATGGTTGTCATGAGGGGTTGCGGTGTGTGTGAAGGTGTGGTGATATTGATGAAGGCATAAAATCTCTATTGGGTCAGCAATAAGGTGGAGTACTAAGACTGACTAAAAACCCTGAGATGCCTATGGCTTCGTAGTAGAGCCTTGACCTAGAAATGGTCGTGGTGCAGTTTCCTTCGATTGGATGATGACCCAGATGGATGTGCTGGCTTGGCAATTGAGAGGGAAAGCCAAGTATGGGACTGGTTTGGCACCACCAATGCTTGATAAATCCAGAGAGTAAATTGGTTGGGCATTGACTACTTGATGTTGTGGAGCAGCATGTGTGCTGGCCAAACATCCACCTCACAGGTGATCCAAGGCTTGTAAAGCAGAGAAGGAAACCTGTGGAGTAGAGAGAAAATGTCCAATATAGATAAGTATTTAATTTTCATTCATGTTTTATATTAGATAATTAAGATTTCATGAACAAATCTTATGACAACCAAGCTGATACACTATTGTTTCTATGTTGGAAACTTTGGTCATTACAAGAAAGCAAGAACTATGAAGGCATCCGAAGGATGCATTTGGACATGTGATTATCCTAGAAAGTTATGTATGAGCAGCAATGAAAGATGGTGCTAGTGGGCTTGGGTGGGTCCTAACAGCCAAGAGTTTGGTAGATAAACCATGTGGAAAGGTTCCCCGGTTGACAAGTCTTGGACAGACCTTAAACACTAAGTGTCATAGCCAAGAAAGGGCAAGTCAAGCATTCACATGGAAGAGAAAGAGGCTAAGGAGAATGGAACCACAGTGGTGGTGTGGCTCAAGGTTGGAGCAAGAATAAGAGGGGAAAACCATTACTCTCCTCTTTCCTTTTTATTGATGCATTTAGAAAACAGAAAATTGTTGAATGCATGTTATGGCTGAAAGTAGAGTGCGTTTATTTGCTAGAAATAAATTGTGAATGTTGAAGTAGTTAATTCCCTGTGAAAGAATGGACATGAATGAGCTCATGTGCCTGTTGGGAAAGCATTAAAAGTATGAAAGTCTCATGGATAAAGCATGGAATACCCATGTCAATTGGACAATTAATTGATTGATTTAATGTTTATATCATGCTTGGCTTAACAGAAATTGCAATGATGTATTTCACAGGTGAGAAGTGGAATTGAATTGGTTGCAGCTGTTACAAACAGTGGTACTAGCGAGCAAAGAGTGGGCTACTGTGTACATTGGCCATGGCAACAAACCAAGAGCTATTGGATGTGGCTGAAGATCTACTTCAAACAATTCCCAAGAAAATCTTGGAGAACTGTTCAAGCTACAAAAGCAGCAGAATGAGATGAACCATAATGTTTTGCAGGACTCTATTTGTCTGCAAAGACAGGTAAAAATAATTCTGGGAACAATCAGTCGAGGAAAGGAAAATAGATCAATGAGGAGGCATTCATCTAATCATTCCACTAAGAAACATTCCAGGTGGGAAGACTCAAAATCAATTGAGCAAGAAAAGACAAAGAAGCCAGTGAAATGTTGGAAATGTGGAGGAAACCATTGCCTCCGTAATTGCCCAACAAAGGAGCATCAAGAGGGTAGCAGCCATAAAGTTTTCAGACTTGTGGATGAGCTGGAAGATCAAAACCAGCAGGGGCAGCTTGTGGAAGCCAAAGGACTTGGTCCTGAAAGTTCAAAGTAAAGGATAGAACGCAGGGAAGATCTGCAAAATTTTGAAAATTTTGGATGTGTAAATTGTATATGTATTCCTAAGTATTGGAACACCGAGGACGGTGTTATTCTAAGGTGGAGGGGATTGTAATACCCCATTTTGACCCTTAGGATATATTAGCTTTTAATGTAAATATTGTATACATGTGATGTATGTTTTCCTAGCGTGGAGCCCAAGGCCAAGGCCCCACTAGTGGATGCTCGAATTTATTTAAAAAGGAAAGTATTAGATATTATGTTACCCATGTGCTATTTAGCCATGGAACATTGTAAAAATGATGTAAATAAACATCATGCAATAAAATACAAAAACTAGTTATGGAAGCAACTAATGAGAAGGGGCCATCTGTATCCACTAGGGAGTGGTGATGGGGTTGTGGGATTGAACCATAGGCCCCCAAATGCCATCTTGTGAACCCATTTGACTTCCCTTGCTGACATTTAATTCTATGTAAGAAAGTTGTTGAAGAAATCATTCCATGGATTCAATGGAGCATGGGCAGCCCAGAAATTTGTATGGTAGAGTATGGGCTCTGTTTTCTTGACCCACAAGTCACTCTAACTCATGGGAATTCATTTTTTCCTCATTCCCATTCCATTGTGGAAGATACAAGCTTCAGTTTTCATCCATTACACATGCCCAGCAATGAGAAAAACCAGAAATCGCAATTTGCAAGAACCCACATTTTGGAGTGCCATAAACGCCCATAATTTGGTATTGCAGTGAAATCCAATGGGGGATCCATAGATATGAACCTTGGGGCGAAATTGAGAGTATTAGATACCCCGAAATCTATTAGAAAACCCAGTTTTTATAGCCCAAAAATCCAATTACGGGATTGAGTTATTTGGTCACTGAATTGTGAAAATCCAAGTGTAAATGTTTGAACAGAGGATTGGATTGCCTTAATTTAGCTTGAGATATCTGTAGATCTATGGTTGAGCTCACTGGCTTAGCATCCTCCTCATTTGTCTCTTGCATGCTTGATAAACCCAACTGTGCATTGGCTTAGCATGACTATCTGTGTGAGATCATGATTGTGAGTGAGCGTGTCTATTTCCTCCTTAGTGGATACACATCCCAGCTCAGGGGTGGTTTCTCAGCTGAAAGAATACAGGCTGGACAGAAACCTATGGTTGGGTGGAACATTACTCTCACATATCCAGTTGTTGGACAATTTCATCCTAAAGATAACTATTCTCTGTGGTTTAAATTATGATCATTATGTGCTCTGTTCTGAATGTTTATTATTCATGTTAATGAAATGATTATCTTAATATGGTTGATATGAATTTTGTGCATAGCATGAGAATGGGATTGATTCTATGTATGTTGATTCATCATCTGCTTGGGATAGATATGCCGATGCATTCCAGTCTGTGTGTGTGTTAATATGTTTTTAATTCCGCTATGTAATTTCAGTATGCATTTTATTTAAATGGTAAAATTCAGTCTTATGGCTTTGGGGAAGAATCAGACACCCCCATGTTACAGTCATGTTCCCTCTGTGGTTTGGAATGATGGGAGGGGACGTGACACCCATCGAGGAGAGAGAAAGATGCTTCAAGAGGTGAAATTGGTTTATATGAATTCACCTTGTTGGCCTATATCCATTGGGTGTCTCACACTTCAAAATTGGTCAAAATAAAAATCTCATGTTACCCTAGGGTTTGACAATTTTTGTAAGTGATGAATTAACAGTTTAAAAGGCCATTTGGAAATGCCCGCAAGGAGGTGTCATTGTGCTAATAAAATTCATAGGGTGACATAGATCTACTACTTGTTGAAGTGGTTATCCACCCACGCTTTTAGTTTTCCTTATGATGGTCACATGTGCAAGAAATCAATCTGCCAAAGTAGGAAAAATATTGTTTTCAATATTCAGAAATTTGGCTAAGTGTTGAATTCACAAGGCTAAGGGGCCATTTGGAAATACCCACAAGGAAGTGTCCTTGTGATGAGAAAATTCATCATTTGGCATGGTCTTTTCCTTTGATGAACTAGTCATCTAGTCATGGGTTCAGATTCTCC
Source organism: Larix kaempferi (assembly GCA_027924585.1). Taxonomy (NCBI): domain Eukaryota; kingdom Viridiplantae; phylum Streptophyta; class Pinopsida; order Pinales; family Pinaceae; genus Larix; species Larix kaempferi. The sequence goes on from BSBM01000969.1 coordinate 1,252,853, forward strand.
TCTAGAGTTCACACATGCGAAATAGAAGCTTGCCAAAATGAGAAAAAAGGTTGTTTTCTTGTTCAAATGTAGGTTGGTAAGGCATTTGGAAATGCCCACAAGGAGGTGTCTTTTTGCTGATAAAATTCATCAGTTAGCATGGTCTTATTCCTTGATGAACTGGTTATCCATCCATGGAGTCAAATTCCTATTTGGTGCTCTCACGTGTGATATTTTGGCCTGCCAAAATAGGTGAAAAATAAGGTTTAATAACACCTTCTGATATGCCCGCAAGGACTTGTAAAATGACCACAAGGGCTTGTAAAAATCCCGCAAGGGCTTATAGAATGCCCACAAGGGTCTTAAGGAATAAAAATCTCCCAAGAGATTTTTTATGCCCACAAGGGCTAAAGAAATGCCCGCATGGACTTAATTATGCCCACAGGGGCTAAAGAAATGACCGCAAAGGCTTAAGGATGCCCACAGGGAATAAGATTAAAGCCCGCAGGGGCTAATATTAAAGCCCGCATGGGATTATAAATGTCGCAGGGGCTTAGGAATGTCTGCAGGAAGAAGCATATGCCCGCAAGGGCTAAAGCTCATGCCCGTAAGGAAGGGCTTGAACACTTATGCCTACAAGGAATCAATGGACGGCTTCTATGCCCGCAAGGAAGGGCTTGAATACCTATTCCCATAGGAAGAGGTGTATGCCTGCAAAGGAAGGGCTTATGTCCACGGGGTTTAAAGATATTCCCACAGGAACTTGGAAATTCCCACAGAATATGCCCGTAGGCCATGCCCGTAGACTCACATGCCCACATGACTTATATGAGCCTGATGAGATCGAATTTATCTTGTTGATTCCATGTTTTAATTAATATCAAAAAGTGGTTTAAATTGTTAAAAATATAACAATATTGATTCACCCCCCCCTTCCCAATATTGACCAATATTCCAACATGTCATTCGAAAACCATGTCAAATTTCAGCTATATATGGTATACACCCCAATTTTGAGCTTCTCTTGGTTTTGAGAATAGTTCATTCTCTACTAAACAGGGGAAACCACGTGAAGGTGGAAGCTCTAATTATTCCCCCACCCCCCCTCACATCACTCTTAATTTCCCCATACCCAATTTGAAATATTAAAGAACATGCAACATACTCTATTATAGAAAATAAAAACATATAAAGATCATCATGATATAAAAGATATAAACATGTGCCTCTACTTTTCAGCAATTAAATATCATTCATCATCTTCTTCATCCAACTCAACATATGTATCAAGATCTGGTTCAGAATAGATATTGATGAAAGGCTCATTCACATCAACATCATCATCAATGTCATCTTCGCTAATATAGTCATCGACATCGTCAATGAGATCATCGTCTTCTACATTTGGATGATCAACCTCTTCAACTTCTTCATCTAACACATCGAATGCAGCCACCTACTCCTGATCTGAATCATTGTCATCATCTTATTCTTCGTGATTATCTTCATCATCTACATGATTATACTTTACTGGTCTTCCTCTTGGATCGTATCTAACAATGTATGACCAACCTGCTTTACCTGGTACCTATGAGTAAAAGACTTGCTCACATTGACTTGGAAGAACATAAGGCTCTGTACCCGATTCAAATGCCCTTGTATTAACCATGGTAAATCCATTAGCATGCTCAATAACCATTCTTTCAGGATCATGTTCATGCATCCTTAGCCTGTACCACTTCACCTCAAACAAAACTATTTTAAAGGAATTAAAATCACACTCAATTATGTCCTCCAAATGCCCATAGTACCTATTCTCAGTTTCTTTTGGATATCTGTCACTTCTAGTGGAAACATTGGTGAGATTAAACACTGCAGTTATCCCACAATCTGAGGTTTTCATCTTATCATCCAACATTTTGATACGAAATTTATGACCATTACACCACATAGCCTTGTGATGTTTCAACTGCAACATTGACAACAAGTAAAAAATACATTGTGAATTAATAAACGTCATATAGAACTTAGAAAATATATTTGAAAACTTAAACAAACCAAATACATTGAAAAAATGGGAATTAATTAGAAAAATGTGGGTAAACAATTTACTTGCCTTTTTATCTTTTAAACCATAGGCTAAATCAACTTCCCTTTGCGACGTAAGATCAGGAAATTGATGTCGATGACGATGAGCTGTTTTAATCATCTTACTGACCCCTTCCCATGATAACCTACTGAAGTATTCTTCACAATATTCTATCCAATGCTCCATCCAATCAAAGTTGTTTTCAATGTATAAATGTAAAGCATCCCACACTCGAGCAACTATATGAAAAAATAACAATTCAATATCATTAATTAGATATCATTAAAGGCATAACTTAATATAGTTGAATATGCAAGATTAATACAAAAATAAAAAATATGTATGATAAAATAAAATTGAAAAAATACATGTGTAATATATTAATTCCACAAAATCTAATAATTACCTTTCACTGTCCTCATTGTACCTTTCCCCAATAGGACCTCCCCTTCAAATTTGTTGATGGAGTCAAGATTCCAAATGCGAGGCACATTCATATTTTCTGTTAATTTAGGTAGATATTCACTAATATACACCATGCATTGATATACCATATATCCCTCAACCATGGAACCCTCAGGACGTGCTCTTTGTCTAAAAAAATCCTTCAATGACTTCAACTGCCTCTCCACCATCCACATCGACCTTATGTGTACTGGTCCACATAATTCAATCTCCTCAACTTGGTGTATGAGGTAGTGTTCTTGTGCATTGAAAAATGTTGGAGGTAGATATTGTTTCATTTCACACATTAGTCGGGGAATTTCTCTCTTCCAATGCCTTATATCTTCTTTATGGATTTCTTTTGATGAAAGCCACCTACAAGTGATGCAATAAAATAATATCAAGCCATATATAAAATTTGCGGGAAAAACATAATATGTCAATAAGTTCCGCTACAAATCATAGACCAAGTACATTTTCCATATAAAACATTACTTACCTCATGTATTTTCCAAGAACATAAATAATTTTTTTTATGTTGTTGTCAAAGTCGTCTGGGAGAGATAAAGGTAGAACATACTATATCAAAAAACACATAATTATTATTTATTTCCAAATAAGAGAATAAAATTAATAAAATAGTGCATGCCAATAAGGAAATATATTATAAACTCATAATCACCTTAGTGAATGTATGCCAGCCATGTGTTTTAACCCCGCCAAAATCACATTTTTTCGTTAAGATATTCTTTATGTTAGACGAAAACCCCATCGGAAACCTGATTGTTATGATGACCTCTTTTACAATATTGCTCTGTTTCTCTCTCAAGCACCAAGGAAGACTAATATTCTGTTGAAATCCATCACCATTAGAATTAATGATCACACTTTGCAATGCGTGATTAGCTTCTTGGATGTCACTACAAATCTTTCCAATTCTTTCTTTGTCAATCCTTCCATCTAATGTTCGCCATAACAATTATGTTATGTTCTTCCCGATATGCATTGTATCAAACAAATGAACAATTTGTAGGTGTTCGTAGTATGAAAACCTACTTGATTGCATCGGGTAAATTTTCATTCCTTGTGGAAGCCCATTCATACCTTAACAACATTCATGAAACATCAACAAAATGAAATTAACACTAATTAATCAATATAGGTACATGCTGCGTTGAACAAAATTCACTAAAAAAAAACAAAGATTTATATAATATATGATACATGTTGAATGTGATTGTCATTGATGTCAAAGGAGTTCACTGAATGACAAAAGGATAACCAAAGACATGATGGCAAGGTAAACTCAGTGAAAGACAAAGGAATGACAAAGGAAGTAATGACATGGAAAGTATGATGATGTGGCATGTATGATGAGGCTGGAAAGACACATGATGGTGTTCTGGTGCTATCAGGAAGTAAGTGTTGTAATCTGACATCATTCTGGAAAAATATGGCAAGTTTGTGAAACTTTGGAAAATGACTAAGTATGAAAAAGTAGTCAAAACTACTCTAAGAGAATGCCAGCCATAATTCATGGTTTGAATAAAATGCCTGCACTACCATATCAAACTATAGCTTGTTGAAGTGGTTATCTAGCCATGGTCTCAATTTTCCTTAATCATTTCGGAGGAGAAAGTTATAAGTCTGCCAAAATAGGGTTTCAGGATAAACCTTGGAGAAATTCTTGGAAATGGCTAAGTGTTGGAAAAATGGTCCAGTTGGCCTTGGGAAAATGCCCGCCATACCTCATGGGAGAATGATAAAAATTATCTAGAACTATCATGCTCTAGCTTGTCAAAGAGGCTATCCAACCATGGAATTAGTTTTCACAGAAGGTGTTTGATGACAAAGATAACAGCCTGCCAAAACAGAGTTTTGAGGTTGCTTTTACACCAAAGTAGCAAAACTGCTTAAGTGGCCTCAAGGAAATGCCCGCCATAGTTTGTGGGTTGAAGAAAATGCCCACACCATATGGTCATATTGTAGTTTTTTGTTTTATCTACCTGACCATGTTCTCATATTCACTTAAAAGTGTCTGAGGAAGAAGTTATGGATCTGCCAAAATAGGGTTTCAGGCAGATTGGACCAAGTCTAGGAAAGTGCAAAATTGTCTAAGTGTAAAATCACTAAAAATGCCTAAGTGACCTCAGTAAAATTCCCTCTATGTCTTGAGTGTGATTTCTTAAATCATTTTGAGAGTATGGATCTCTAGAATGTTGTTTGGTGCATCCAACCATGGTCTCAGACTGTCCAAAGAGTCTCTGAGGAGGAAGATATCAATCTACCAAAAGTGCCTCTTAGCTTGATTTGCACTACTCCAGTAAAATGCCCACCAAGGAGAGATAAAGAGGCTTCAAGAGATGAAATTGGTTTAGATGAAGTCACCTTTTTGGCCTCTATCCATTAGGTGTCTCACACTTCAAAATTGGTGAAAATAAAAATCTCATGTTACCCTAGGGTTTGACAATTTTTGTCTAAGTGTTGAATTAGCAGTATTAAAAGGCCATTTGGAAATGACCGCAAGGAGGTGTCCTTGTGCTAATAAAATTCATAGGGTGACATAGATCTATTCCTTGTTGAAGTGGTTATCCACCCATGCTTTCATTTTTCCTTATGATGGTCACATGTGCAAGAAATCAATCTGCCAAAGTAGGAAAAATATTGTTTTACATATTCAGAAATTTGTCTAAGTATTGACCAATATTCCAACAATACATAAATAATTTGGCATACCTTGACGATTTCTTTTATATTCCAACTTCCATAGGTGAGGTGTCATTCTTCATGGTTTTTTTCCATTCTCTTCTTTACCATTGAATTTTGCTTTGTATGTAGTTCGATAACTATGGTTCTTAGGTAGAAAGTGCCTATACTCATCAAACACTTCCTTTACTAAACTCCTTGAACGACGAGATTTTATCATGGGACCGCAAACTGGACATGCAAATTTACCCTTTGTTTGAAGACCTACAAGATATATGAATTAGTGTAGTGAATTAGAATTACCATTTAAAATAATGCATGATATTTTCAATAGATATATATAATATTAAAGAAAAAGAAAAAAGTAACAATATACAAAAAAAATGTGTTAACCTGGGAGCATCATGAATTGTCCATGCAAGTATTCCATGGAATTGAAATCATTTTTTCCCTATTGGTCTAGAGATGTCATACATAGTGACGCCAGCCCATAACTTCAACAGCTCATCTATAAGAGGCTCAATATATACGTTCATATCTTTAACCTAGTACTTACGTAATTGGTCCAACATACATGATTAATTATATTTAGCTATATGTCGTTATATATAAAAGACATAATTATCATGCACAAAACAAAGAAATGAAATATTTAGTGATCAAACTTTCAAGTAAAAAAATACAAATTAATTAAATACCTGGAACAATCATTGCCAACATTGTGTGCTCTCTCTTGATCAACATCCAAGGAGGAAGGTTATTGTTTATAACAAAAACAGGCCACACTGAGTAGGTAGAATGAAGCTCTCCAAATGGATTGACACCATTAGCTGCTAACGAAAGTTTAACATTACGAGGTTCTTCTTTGAAAATTGACCTCTTTTCTTCAATGTACCTCAATGCATAACCATTTGCAGGCATTCGAAGAACATCATCTCGACTTCTGTTCTTTGCATGGAAATCCATAAACTATGCTATACTTTGACACCTAAAAAACCGATGTAAACGTGGAAGCATCGGAATATAACGAAGAACTTTGTGAGGCACCTTTTTTGTCACTTTATCGGTTCGATACCTACTTGTTTGACATTGTGGGCATTTATTTTCTAATGCATATTGTCCATAGTATATGATATGATAATTAGGACATGCATCAATAGCTTGATACTCCATTCCAAATTCTTTCATAATCACATATATCTATCGATATGTGCATGGTAAAATATTGATGTTGGTAATAGAAATTCACCTAACAATCTACAAAATTCAAAAGAATAAGTCAATGTAAACAATATTAATCATCAATATCGCATCCATACTTTACAAATTAGATAACAATAGCAATATAGGAAAAAATTCAACCCTTTATGTACATGTGAACATGCAAACATAAATGGTTAACAAATTACATACCTTAGTATCTGTGTGAGACAGGTGTTTGATAAACCATTCAAAACCTTCAAGTTCACTAACAAGAATATAGCAGATAGAATATTTGTTTTTGAGCCTTCATAAAGAGGTTGATGTGACTTCTCGAGTAGAGGATCAACATCATGACTATCATCTTGGTTGTCCTCATCCATTGGAGCAAATGTGTCTTGGATCAATCTATGTATCTCATCTTCCTTATTTGTATCACTGACGTTATCTCCATCCATATCATCATTAAGAACTTGATCAGCTTCAATATTCTGATCTAGATGTTCGTCACCCTGTAAATGAGTATTTATGCTACTACTTGGCAAATAACTCTCTGAAGGGCAACATTTTGGGGGCATTGTCTATATATTTACAAACAATGTAGTAAAATTAGTGTGTGTAGAACATATAATAAAACAATAAGACATTTTACTGAAATTCATGGCATGATGACTATTACAGAGAATACATTAAAAATTGAATAACCTCTTACCAAGGGACGATATTCATAACCCCCTTCGGCATGCCCCTTCTCCCTACAATGTCTTTTAGCTATTGTTATTAAAATTCTTCTTCTTTGCAAGCCCCTGCAATCAGAGCAAGGGCAATGACATTTTCCATCTCCCCTTGCCTTTAATGCCGCTCTAAATTGAGCAATCTTCCTTGCATTTTCATTCATAGTGAAAAATCCTTGTAGTGACAAGTAATTGTCTTACCTACACCATACCAAACAGTAACTTGTATCGACAAAAATGCATGAGTTGACCCATAAAAATCCAAGAGCCGTTGGAAGCTGGCACATGTGGTTTGGTGAGTTTTCAAAGATAGACATATTTCGTCGATATAGAGACGAAAGTTCGTTGAAAATTAAAAAATGTCGATATTGCCATGATTTTACTGCCATTATAAAAAAAAATGAAAAGACATCTTAAATTCCATTGTATTAATCCACGAATGTTCAAAACGTGGAAATATTTTGTGGAAAAATCTGCTTGAATGTACTAGTGATGTATCCAGATTAGGTTCTTCATTGACCCTCATGATGTATTGTATTCAGTAGTTCTTCATGTATTGATCACGCCCCTTTTGATCTTGATATTGAGACATTTTTACGAGAATGGGAATGCATGCCTCATCCATATACATGAGATTATGTACACCTCATCTAGTTTGAGTAATTTTTCTGCAATTATGGGCCTATATAGTCCCTCGATAGGGCGAGTCCTCTCCACCATGATTTCGATTTTCAGCTCAGTCATCACCCATTATCTCCTAAAAGTAATAAATTCCTATGATGTATTTTGTCCATAAAATTAGCTCTTGGCCTCACACATCAAGGGGCAATCTGTTGACAACAAATATTTGCTCACATTCTGTGCCATCAGCTTCATCACACTTATACATCATTAATCAACATCATAAGCACCATTTTTCCTTCTCTTTCCATCCATATGACCTAAGGAAGTGATAAAAATCCCAAAAATGAAATTCAAACCATGAAATTGACCAATTTGAAAGGGGTCATTGGTTTTCCTTCGAAATCAGTGACCGAAGTTGTAGGTTTTCCCTCAAAAAGCATGAACTGATCCCAAAAAGTGATTTTTGAGAAGAAAAAAATTGTTATTTCTCACTTCCCTAATGAAGAAGTGGAAAAAAGTGGACACATACCTTGACGTTGTCCAAAATTAGTTACGGGCCTAGATTCCAAAACCCTAATTTATCCACTAAGCAATCAAGAAAATGGAAAATTTTCACACTGAATATAGATCATTCTCTTGAACACTCTTGTGGCTTTAAAAAATCACTTAGTGTCACCATCCCACGCACACAAATTTCATATCATACTCATGCCCATACTCTGCCAAAATTCTCCCGGAAACAGGAGATCATTACCTACTTTCTGTTAATTTTTTCCTCTTTAATGTAGAATTATATTAGTAGTTGAAATCAAATGAATAATCAATAAGCATAAGCACTCACATGAGACACGGTATTTACCCTGGGTAAACCCTCTAGTACTTGAGGGAGAAAACCCCAGCAAAATATTCCTTATAATATTGATAGATAGCAAAGAATGTCTTTACACTTAGTAGATTACATCAAGCACCCCTGGTGCATTGTCAAAGAAAAATACCAAGAACCCCTGGTGCATTATTTGAGAGAAATACCAAGCACACCTGGTGCATTATTTGAGACAAATACCAAGCACCCCTAGTTCAATCACAAAGAAAGAGAGAAGATGGAAGAATAGAACTCAAAATAATATCTTGCACAAAGAAAGCACATTGCCTTCAAGAGAGAACAGAATTCTCTCTCACAATGAATTCTTCAATCCTATATATATAGATAGATAGATATTCTTCTCATGCTTTGGATTCTATTTTTATCTTCTAACTTCAGGATGAAATCGCCCTCCATCTGGATGCTAGGTCACTTAGTTAGGAGGCTAACTCAAGTGTCGTCATGCAAGTGTTGTAACTCAAGTGTCGCAACTCAAGTGTTGTAACTGAAGTGTTGTATTTTAGTTCAACTTAAGTGTTTACATGCAAAACACTTTAGTTAACTAGATCTTCTTTATTCACACTTAGTTAACTCTTTTAACTAAAGTCCTTATTGATAACATCACTAAAGTGAACAATTCAAATTCTCCTTTAATTAACTAAAGTCTTTCTTGTTAACATCATTGAAGTTTAACAATTTGAGTTCTCTCTTATTTAACTAAAGTATTTATCATTACTGAGCAAATCAAATTCTCTCTTATCTTATCACATCTTATATTTATCTCTTGTCTTATCTGCATGGTCCACATGTGCCAACTTTAATTTATCTATCATATAAAATATACTAAGGATATTTTTCCAATGATGTGATCATCTTGTTCTACTATTGTTCCAAGTAGTCATATGCTAAAGTAATTCACTCTAGAGGTGACCAGTCTCTAGAGGAGACTTAATATATCAACCATGGTTAGTATTAAGTCACGCACCAGTCATGATTCTACATGCAAATCATTACCTCAACACATGAGGAACCACCTTAACACATGAGGATCCGTCTTGACATACAAGACCTTAGCCTTGACAAGAAAGACTGTACAACATCATCACTTTCACATACAAAGAACTTACCTCAACACATGAGGCTTAACCTTTGCACATAAGGATTATTCATTCTTGAGTCCAACTCAAGAATCTACTCCAATTTTCCTAAGTCCAACTCAGGCTCCCTAAGGCACTACCTCGACACACGAGGCTCAATCTTGGCACACAAGATTGAATTGGAGAATGACCCGTGATTTTGTAACTTTAACACTCCCTCTCATCAAGGGAGGCATTCTTTGTCGTACCAAGCTTGTCTCGGAGGTTCCTATACTTCGTCAAGTATAGAGGCTTATTCAACATATCTTTTATCTTCTAATTAGTAGCAATGTATTGAAGTCTTATGGAACCTCTCTAGACCATGTCTCTCATGTAGTGGTATTTCATCTCAATGTGTTTCGATCTATCATGAAACATAGGGTTTTCTGAGAGCTTGATCCAGCTTTGATTGTCAGAGCGAATGACAATAGTCTCAAGCTTCTCACTGAAAAACCCAAAAAGTATCTTCCTGAGCCACACATCTTCTTGGCAGGTGGTACTAGATGCAATATACTCTAGTTCTATAGTACTATGGGCTACAGATCCCTGATTCCTACTCGACCAAGAGATCATAGTTGATCCCAAGATAAAACAAAATCTATATGTACTCTTTCTATCCATAATTCTACCACCTCTGTCAGAGTCAGCATAGCCAAGTAGCATCACTCCTCCACTAGAAGCATATATGATTCCATAAGCAATAGTACCTCGAAGGTATCTAAGCACATGCTTGGCAGCAACCTAATGTATATGTCTTGGCTCAGATATGAACTGAATCAAGATACTCACTGCATAACATATGTCTGGTCTACAATGTGTCAAATACATCAAGGAACAAATGATCTGTCTATACATGGTAGGATCCACTAGATCCGACCCGGAATTTGACTCATGTAGTTTCTTTAGATTAGAAACCATTGGTGTAGACATGAATTTACAATCCATCGTACCAAACTTTCGAAACGCATCAACTGTGTACTTTCCTTATGAAAGAAAGATATCATATTTCCTTTGCCAAACTTCTAGACCAAGAAAGTAGTGCATAAGACCCAAGTTTTTCATTTAGAACTCAGAAGTGAGCTCCCTCTTGCACCGAGATATCTATTGTTCCTCTCCAATAAGGAACAAGTCATAAACATAGAGAACCAAGATCAGTTGTTGGTTCTTCACAACCTTGAAGTACAGGTTGGGGTTAGCTTCGCTTTTGGAGAAGCCCAAGCTCTGAAGATAGCTTTCAATCCTTGAATACCAAGCCCTCAGGGCATGGTTAATCACATACAAGGTTTTAGTAAGTTTTCATACATGGGAATCCTTCCCATGAACTTGAAACCCCTGGGTTGTTGTATGTATACTTCTTCCTCAACTTCACCATTGAGAAAGGCAGTCTTCACATCTACCTCGTGAATTTTCCACCCCAGAACTGAAGCAAGGGAAATTATATCTCGAATAGTAGTGTACATGGCCACAGGATCAAATGTCTCATCATAGTCTATTCCTTATTTCTATGAGAAACCATGGGCCACAAATATTTCTTTATACTTTTCAATATTTCCATCAGCTGCATGTTTGATTTTATAATCCACTTGGAAGTTACTATTGACTTCCCTTCATGTTTAGGAACTACTTCCCACACATCATTCTTCATGATGGATTTTCATTCTTCCACCATGGAATATTTTCGTACATGCTGCTTAGAAGCCTTTTCATATGAGGTGAGTTCTGAATCACTAATATGACTCATATATGTTACATCTCTTGAAAATATTTCAGGTCTCTTTCGCTCTCTGGATGAGCCTGGTGGTGCTCCATGTTTTTTTACCTCTTGCAGAATGTCAAAACACCAAGAATATTTTATCTTAGTAGGAGGTTCATCAAGTGACTTTCTACCAGTTCTACTGCCTCTTCGAGATCAAGTGGATATAAGGACTCTTCTTACTTCTCCCTCTCAATATCTAAAAGAGGAGAACCAGAAGCTGGATCCTCCATCATGGGAGTCTCATGCTCCTCCATATTTGAATCACACTGAAGTTATTTAGAGAACTTCAAGGAAACCTCTTCATGAAATGTTACATCTCTACTGACTTCAATGTGCCATTGACCTAGAACATAGATTCTATAAGGTTTGGAGGATTCGCTATATCCAACAAATGTTCCTTTCTTTCTGAATGGCTCCATCTTTGTCCTCGTCTCTTTTGGCACATGAATGTAGACAGGACAACCGAAAATTTTCAAGTGTCCAACATATGGTTTTTCACTAGTGAAAACATATTCAGGATTTGTCTCTCCCAGGATAGCATGTGGGATTATATTCTAAATATAAACAACAACGCTAGAGGATTCTTCCAATAAGGAGGTGGGAAGATCCTGATAACACATCATAGCTTTTGCAGCCTCACAGATTGTTTTGTTCTTTCTTTCAGCAACCCCGCTCTACTGGGGGTTGTAAGCCTTATAGGAAGTTGTATTTTTATCCTTTCCTCTTGGCAGAATTCATTAAAGTCATGAAACTCAAACTCTCCTCCATTATCAAATCTCAAAGCACAAATGTGATTTTCAGTATGGTTCTCAATTAGTGCTTTAAACTCTTGAAACTTGTTGAAAGTTTCACTCTTTGCCTTTAGAAAATAGATCCATGACTTGCGAGAGAAGTCATCTATGAAAAGTACATAGTACAGATAACCACTCAAGGATGGTGTAGACATGGGACCACATAGATCTGAATGGATCAAGTCTAGGATCCCTTTAGATCTTTTAGTATTGTTTCGAAATATTTTCTTGATGTTCTTACCAAGAGCACAACCCTTACAAATACAATCATGCTCAAATTGAAATGCAGGCATACCTTTTACCATCTTTTGTATACCCGATAGAGCTTTGAAATGAATATGAACAAGCCTCATATGTCATAGTTCACAAGGACCAATGGTGTCATGGATCATGGATTTAATGAACTTTCCAGGAAATTTGTAGAAACCTCCCTCTCTAACTCCGATCACAGCTGCAGAATTCATGTCTAAATTCTTAGGCCACAAGAGCACTTTGTTGTCCATAAAGATTACTCTAAAACCTTTATCTTCTAGAACTAAAACAGATGGGAGGTTTTTCTTCAAACCAGGAACATATAGAATATCATCAACATGGAGTACATCACATGAATTCAACTGAAAGGAAGTGGATCTAACTCCTTGGATCGAATAGGTGGTATTATCTCCAAACTCCACCTGACAGGAGAAATTCTTTTCGTTCAGATATGAGATAGAGCTCATAAATAAAATCATGTGATTGGATGTGCCACTATCCACCAGCCATGTCTCAACACTAGTGGTAATGGATCCAAATAGGGCTAAGACAATATAGTACACCTTCCTTGTCTCTTTATCATTGGAAGAATTATTTCTTGTAGGTTCATCTTCTGTAGCAGTAGAAGCATGAAACCTAGCCTTGAACTTTCCTCTTTGATTTGCACAACATTCTCTTGTAAAGTGACCCTTCTTATTGCAATTGAAACATTTAACTTTATACTTATTAAATTTCTTGTTGTAATAATTTTCCTTTTGATGAAAAAAATTCTTGTGAGAAAAGGATTTCTTTCCTCTCTTCATCTGTGAGGCAAGAGAAAGGTTCTCTTCTTTGGAGGAAGTATATTTTCTCTAGATTCTCCTTTCTTCTTGTAGGAAATCATGCCATAGTCTTTCAAATTTTGGTTTCACTTCTTGACCATTTACTCTAGACAAGAATGTCTACCATGAATATGGAAGGCCATCAATAGCAGTCTATATGAGATAATCATCATCAACCATCACACTAATGCTCATATTTGATCTCTTACTTGAAAGATATTTTTGAAGAAGGAAGCAACAACTTTATCCTTCTCCATCTACATGTTCTGAAGCTTATTCTTCAATGCTCTCTTCTTACTAGGTACCTTCTTCTCATAAATATTGGTTAAAGTGTCGAAGCATTCATTTGCGGCCTTCAATGGATTAATCACTAGCATCAAATTGTCTTTCATGGAATCATAAATGATTCTCTTTGCTTTCTCTTGATTCTTATTTACATTAGTGTGCCTGGAATTAGTAGTAGGCTCTTCAACAATACTAGATACGTAGCCATCCATATCATGCTCTTCCAGCAATATTCAGAATCCTGGCCTTGCAAGTATTGAAGTTCGAAGTTCCTTCAAGTCAGTCTTCTAGTCTTATTGAGATTGAATCCATCATTCTTCAAGTACTTTGATCACCCAGGATCTACATAGACTCAATATTGACTATTGAACTTAGCTCTTTCACGCCCTTGGGGTCTGATACCATATTAATTTTGTTATCTTAATGCGGAATTATAGTACTACTTGAAATCAAATGAATAATCAATAAGAATAAGCATTCACATGAGACACGGTATTTACCCTGGGGAAACCCTCTAGTACTTGAAGGAGAAAACCCAAGAAAAATGTTCCTAATGAATATTGATATATAGCAGAGAATGTCTTTACAATGAGAATATTACATCAAGCACCCCTGGTGCATTATCAGAGAGAAATACCAAGCACCCCTAGTGCAATCACAGAGCAAGAGAGAACATGGAAGAATAGAACTTAGAATAATATCTTTCATAAAGAAAGCGCGTTGCCTTCAAGAGAGAAGATAATTCGCTGTCACATTGAATTCATCAATCATATATATATATATATATATATATATATATATATTCTTCTCATGTTTCGGCTTCTATTTTATCTTCTGGCTTCATGTGTTGTAACTTAAGTGTTGTAACTCAAGTGTCGCAACTCAAGTGTTGTATTTTTGTTCAACTTAAGTGTCGACATGCAAAACACTTTAGTTAACTAGATATTATTTAGTAACACTTAGTTAACTCTTTTAACTGAAGTCCTTCTTGATAACATCACTGAAGTGAACAATTCCAAATCTCCTTTAATTAACTGAAGTCTTTCTTCTTAACATCACTGAAGTTTAACAATTCGAGTTCTCTCTTATTTAATTGAAGTATTTATCATTACTGAGCAAATTGAATTCTCTCTTATATTATCACATCTTATCTTTATCTCTTGTATTATTTGCATGGTCCACATGTGCCAACTTTAATTTATCTATGATATCAAATATACTAAGGAGATTTTTCCAATGATGTGATCATCTTGCTTTACTATCATTCCAAGTAGTCGTATGCTAAAGTAATCCACTCTAGAGGTGTCCAATCTCTAGAGGAGACTTAATAGATCAACCACAGTTAGTATTACATCACACACCATTCATGATTCGGCATGCAAAGAATTACCTCAACACATGAGGATCTGTCTTGACATACAAGACCTTAGCCTTGACAAGCAAGACTGTACAACATCATCACGTAGACATACAAATCACTTACATCAACACATGAGGCTTAACCTTTACACATAAGTATTAGTCATTCTTGAGTCCAACTCAAGAATCTACTCCAATTTTATTGATTACAACTCAGGCTCCCTAAGGCACTACCTCAACACACGAGGCTCAATCTTGGGGCACAAGATTGACTTGGAGAATGAATCATGATGTTATAACTTTAACACTTCATACTTTCACCATTGTGAAGATCTACCTAGTGACATTTGGCTGAGATTGAGAAGTCACAAAGGAGATGCACAAGCCTTCCCTTGGACAGCTGTGGAGGCCTCATTTCCTTTACATTGTACCAAGGTTCTACTATGTACTTTCCTTTGTAATGATAATGAAATCCATTCTTTTATTCTCTACATGTTTTCTTGGTGATCTTTGTGTATTGCAATTAGAAGAATGTTGATAGTTTGTTTAGATTAGTTTTAGTTTGTTTTGTTATTTTCTTTTCCCTATTGAATCCGATACCAAGGATTGCACAACCCCTTGGTGGGTGCTTTTGGAACACGAGTGAGAAATCACACCATACAATGATGTGGTGGGGGGGCGGGGTCACATTATGGGAATGTTATTGGGAAATAAAAAAAGGGGGGTCATAATTAGATGATTACAATTGTAAAAGAAGTAAATGAGAGGAAAATTATCCCGTAACCTCTCAATGCCATAATGTCCCTTGGGTGGGCACCACATCAGGGGATTTCACTTGGGGTAGTAATATAGGTTAGAGGGGGGTATCCCTCCAATCTTTCCAATATTTCAATGTTGATTTTTAAATGCCCACATGTGGAAACCATGCTTCAGAAGAAACAAAGGGGAGTAAAATCCCTTTCGATCTGACGATTGGGTGATCGCACCGGTTCATGAAGTAAAGGGGATGGAATTTATCTCCTAGAATCTTGATGTTATATTTCAATTGGAGTCAAAAATATGTGGGAAAAAATTCCTTCCAATATTTCGATATTGTGATGTTGATTTGGCAAGCCCTGCGTTTGGTAATCACAATTGTGTTAGAATAAAACGGTAGGGAAATTTCATTTCGTTGTGAGACTCACTAACTACACATGCCACTACCAAATTGAAGATGGAGGTTGAAGAGTAACAAATCACAGTATAACCTTGTATACGTGTATTTTCATATCCAACTGACAATTGTTGCAGTTGATTTACCTATGTAGATCGGTAGGCATGGTTGATACACAATAAGGATTACTTCGATAGGAGCAAAGACACGGGATGTTGCTGCAAAACTTCTCCGGGGTGAAGTGGGGATATGTTGAAGGGACCCTTTGGGCCCTATAAATGCCATCATGTTTATGTAATCTAATATAGTCTAAAGTGGATAAATATGGGAATATAAGTGTATCAAAGATAAATATGCCTAAATAGGTGATTAGTTGGAGCGAGTGCAACCACTCCAACCATCCCTATCATTGTATAAATACTTATCAAAGATGAATAGAAAATTGGTTGGACGTCCTTCTCTCCCATTTATCTTGATGGTTGTTGGTTACGCATGTTAACGATGTAGTCTCTTTGCTTGAATGCTATGTTGAAGTTTAGCCTTCCAACAAATCTAGATCGACAGCAATGTTAGCTAGCCTATTTTTGGAGAAAGACATGTCCATTTACCTTTTACTTTGCAAGGGCCAATGGACACCAAAGAATCGAAGTGATGTCGACTAATTTAATTAATAAAACCGAAGGGAAAAGGGGATAAGTTTCAAATCATCAAGAAAGGGGTTCTTGCTTGGAACCATTTCTTGGTGCATCATGGTTTCTCGGTGCTCAACAAGTGGGATAGGCACTTCAAAGTAAGGTCAACAAGAAAAGGTGTAATGACCATGTTCCAAGAAAGCAAGGGTTCATTACCAAGTAGGTACTTTTCCAAAAATCAAAGTTGGAATGACATGTTCCAAGCAAGCAGGGGTTCATCACCAAGCAAGTCTAGATGGAGCATCCAAGCAAGTGTTCGACACTAAGGAAAACATAACTGAAAATTTGGGTAAGGATGAGGAATTGGGAAAAGAATAGGCATTGGGAAAATCAGTTTGCTCGATGCCCTTGCTCAATAGTGATGAAGATTTGGTGCTCGGTGAACCAAAAGGATAATCTGTTGAGAAAGAGAGAGAAGGGATCTAATAAAAAGGATAAGCATTATCACTGAGTAGAATTAGATGAGGTTCCTCAACAAAGTGCCAAGAAAGAGGATCTTGAAATAGGTCGAAGTATACAAGCACTACTTGCAAAGTATCTATGTTCGGTGTGCTTGGTAGACCTTGAAGAAACAATGCTCAACGAAGTGGTGTTGAGAATTCTTACTAATTCACCAAGCACAACAAAGCAAAGAGAGAAAGTGGAACCAAGCAAAGAAGGTGGGGAAGGTGGAACCAAGCAAAGAAGGTGGGGAAGGCGAGGGTCACCAAGAAAAAATACACTTTATCAATGACTTTGTGCTCAATAAAGGAGACAAGGGAATCCATCTTGAGTTCCCAAGCAAATATGTCCCCAACCCATTGAACATAGAGTGTTTGTCTTTTCCTAGTGAAGGAACAAAGGGCATGGAGATCGGTAAAGTATGGAACATCGAGCTAAAGTTCTTTGCTGGATGCATCTATTTCTCAATGACCTTGTGCTCAATAAAGGAGACAAGGGGAGGCATATTGAGTCCCCAACCCATTGAGCATAGAGTGTTTTTCTTCGCCTAATGAAGGAACAAAGGGCGTGGATATTGGTAATGTATGGAACATCGAACAAAATTTCTTTGCTTTATGCATATACTTGATGAACCTAAGGGTTGGGAGATCAAAGAAGAAAAGGGTGACTCCTCTTCAACCAACAAGCAATCAAGAGATCGGCTTGCCAAGCAATGGAGACTAGCACGTTGGACAATGAGATTGGACACATTCTAGAATGAAGATGCATGTGAACCAATAGTCATCACCGTATGGAACTATGCCTTAAACCTTACAAGGCACAAAATATTCCCACTTTTCAAAGAGAATCTAATTGTTTAAAGGTAAGAATATTTGGGCATCAATCTCCAGGTATCTATTGAAATTAATGAGAAGTGTGGAAAAAATCCAAGTTATTATCTTTATACACCTAGCGCTCACTCAATACATGCAGATCTTGCATCTTTGGCACCGAAAAAAATCCTAATGACCAATCTTTGATTTGTCATCATGTAGGTAGTTACATTGTTTAGGAAGGTGAAGCCTCGATGGATTTGACAGGTAAGGATACATAGTGACAGAAATAGTTGGGGGGGCATAAATAGGCATGTCCCAAGAATATGTTGATAGTAGAAGATGTCATGGGGAGCATACAACCTATAATACATGCACGCCCATATGTGTATCTAGCGTAGGAAACAAGAGGAAGAATCAATAGGGCAAAGAAATTGAGAAATTGATGATGTTCATGTTGCACAGATGGCTAACAATGATATAACAATGCATGTGCCTTTTGAATCCCCCTGTAGAACCATTGTGGCTGAGGTAAATTGGTGGTTGAATTTGCGGGCCATCCCACACTCCTCAGTAACACGCGCAGAGCATGGGAAACATAATGAGGGAAGACTTCGTGCACAAGGTAGATGGAAATGCCCCTATTTTCCAAATAGAAGTAAATACGTAGATGCTTGGCATTGGATACTATCCATGGCTCTTGAACTCGCCTGCAAAACCAACACGACCTGACTGTGACGGAGATCTTTTTTTACTTTTTCATGCTTGGCTAATAAACATTTGAGTGTGACGGAGATCCTTTTTTACTTTTTCATGCTCCTCGTTAACTATGAAAAAGCTTTCGAGTGCTTTTTACACCATGATCGTGCTCGTTAAAAACCTAGTAAAATGGTGTCAAGCTTACTCTTTGTTCCTTCGCATGCTTGTAAATACATGAGAATAAATCAGCGAGTTTACTTTTATCTCTTTTTCGGGCTCGTAAAACCGTTACGAAAAAGGAACCCCCCTGGAGTTTTCTTTAAGCCATTTTCAAACTCTCAAAACATGAAAATCTTGCCAAGCGAACTTGTCTCTTTCACGCTTGTAAAAGGATGTGAAAAGTCATCTAGACGGTGATATTTTACTCCTTTTTTGGATTGTGTAGACTATTTACGAAAAAGGTCTACTCTAGTCACTTTTGACTAGAAGTTTCTCTCAGGTATGGCTTTATCCTTTTTCGGACCTCTAAGACTAAAACTATGAAAAAGTACATTCCAGAGTCTTCTTAAGCCTTTTCAGACTCTCTAAATATGAAATTACGCTAAGTTTACCTTCTATGAACTCGCTAAGTTTCAATATTGAAGGACCCTTATAGGGAAAACCCCTCCTATCTCAAGTTTGTAAAACATGTGAGATTGGACTCGTCCTAAGGACGAGCTATATCAGGCATCTTTTATCCTCCTCAAGATCATTAATAAACAAAGAGGTACTCGTCAATCATGATGGGGAATAAGGAAAGAGTGTGTATCTACATGTTTTAATGGCAGCTTATAGCCACCCTTGAACATGGCACTTGTTTTCATTTCATTCAAACAACTTGGATAATCTGCTTGTCCTTGAGTCGTACCATTTTCTTGAGTTATTCTAATCCTTTGATTCATCTGAAGAATGCATCAATCATGTGTTGTATTATGTCTTGGTATCTGTCTCGTCATGTCAATGCTACCAACTCGTGCCATTCTGTGTTCAAGGGAAGTCTTTTTTTTAGTCAAACTCTGCAGTCATTATAGCTTCCTTTGTGTCAGTCAGCCCTAAGTCAGTCTCAAGAGTTACTCTACAGTCTGATCTACTCCATAAAATATATTTGATCTTGTTTCGTGTCGATGATGGGGGAAACATCATGGCCTTCCTTCAACGGGTTTATCCTTGTCAACTTCAATACATCATCCAAGGATTAGACCTAGAAACTAGTCAAATACCTTGGACCCGCATGCTCTAATGGTAGGTTACCTCACTTTCAGCAGTAGATTCACATCATTGACCTCTAACTAGACACCGAATGTTCGACTCCGACTCATTAATCCATATTCATAGAAATGTACTAAAGTACCTTGGGAGTCATTGACATTAATGACGATTTCCCTTGCACCCATTAACGGTATACATCAATGACCGGTAATCAAGTGATTTATATTGTGTTCGATGTCAAGACATCTATTCGCATGGTTAGAATTGTACTTTTGAGGGTTCGGGTTGAAGACCATGGGATAAGTTATATATCTTACACAGGTTGCGATAGATATTTTTTGAGTAAGTTCCCACATGGACATCATGATGGAGACATTATTCGGTCACATAGATCCACATTGTATTGGTCCGTGGCTATGTTCAATTCGTCTCAGAGATCCACTGTGTACCTTCTCGTGGATACGATCTGGTCTTGTCATGGATGTATGGATACACGTTTGTAGTATTAGTGGCCATACTTTTATTCAGTGTTTTCATGGATCTGCGATGTATTGGTCGGCGGCCATGCTATGATTCATTTGAGACACATATCTTAGAGTTAGTGATACTATAGAAATACTTGTTCTGCATTTCAACCAATGATATTTTCCTTAAACTTGCATACATCAAAGCACTTCACCTATCATATTTCTATAGATTCATGCTTTGGGGGCCATTTTGTTACACCAAAATCTCGTCATCATGAGTTATGTGTCCTTGACTTGTCCTAATTCCTAAAGCATTGATCCTGAATTGATTGAAGGAAGGAAGTTGACATGGATTTTCCTTATGTTGTCATACTAATGCACCTTGCACATTGACAAAGTGTGTCGGGTTCTTGATGACGCACTCTGTACATTGATAGAGCGCATCACTGACACTACGTGCCTTTGCACAGAGTGCGTCACCCTTCAATGGCGCATGTTTCATGTTGACAAAGTGTGTCATTGTCAGTTGGAAAGGAAAAAGAGAAGCTTCGAGATCCTTCTAGAACAAATATCTTCGTCAAGCCTTATCCCAACAAATCAATAAAGGTGGCATTCGATCTCCTAACTTCTTGGGATGATCCCTTAGTCTTCTCCATCAAATCCTCAACCCCTTCTATCATATTTGGCTTATATATTCAAGCCTCCTCTTCATAGTTAGGGGATGAAGGACTAGAGAATCAAAATGTTGGTGAAATTTTGCTAGAGTTTGAACCCTTTTCATCCATTGGAGGCAAGATTGGATCTTTGAGGCAAAGATCATTTGGAATAAATTGCGACTTCAAGGCTTGGTTGTAATCTCCTCTTCTTCTATTTTCATTAATACAATAATATGTAATCTTTCCATAAATTTTATTGTCTATTATAGAGCTTTAGAATTAGTTTCCTTGACTACTAGTTTAGATTAACCAATATTGCATATTATTATCGTTGTATGTTTCCACTTGTTTGTTGTATCTTGTTATGCAGCTGAAGATCAAGGCTACATCAAGCAGGGAGACATCACTACGTTTGCAAGGTAAGCAATCCTTCTGCATCCTTTGTAATTTGGTCAATCTAGGAAATTTTGTATGTTCTGTCGTGATTTGTTCTAGATCTAAAACATTTAGACTAGGGAGATCGGTTGGTGTCCGCACCAACGGATTTATCCGAAAACATATCTTCTACACAATATGTCAGTGACCAGTGCCTTAACCAATATATCTATGAGAATGAAGAAGACATACTATTTAATCATTCAATGGTAACTAAATAATGAGGACTTGTGCAAGCGATCAAGGTAGAATTCAAGGCTTCCTATCAACAAATATCACTTTCAATAGCAATTTTCATAGATTACCAAACAAGTGTAAATGCTAACAATTAAGGATAACCAATTAAGTATAATAAACCACTAACAAATATAAGTAATCCCAATATCTAATCACTTCTATGACAATCAAGTAATACTTATATCATATCTGTTTGTAGATTATTAGAGGCAACGTTTATAACATCAACTTATAAGGAACAATGAGGATAAGACCAATATTCCAAACCAACTTCACCTTCCCACTTTCATGCAATAGCTCACAACAACATCAAAATTATAGCAGCATGTAGGAATTAATAGCAGCAATATGAATAATAACCATTAACCATAAACACAATATGAGAATGAGTGTAATCACTGACACCTTCAAATTAGTTAGTTCTCCCACTTACATTCATTAGATTTGAAATATATCATAAATGTATCAGTATAGCAGTGTATCAGAAATATTAACAGCAGTATAGCATTGGATGCAAGTCAACCTAAGCGCCAAAGCAAATATGATATCATTCACAGCCTCCCTTGAATTAAAAAAGGATCATTTCACTATGTGGAATTAGTATTCAGACCTCTGTTTGTATATTGATGACAACACATTAATGACAAAGACCAAAGGGTGATGACATTGACAAGACATGGAAAGCAAACAAGGACAAGGACATGGACAAGGACAATGGCAGCAAACATGACAAAGGTAAAAGATTGATGACTTGACATAGGAGCATGGCAAGCACTGATGACTTGGCAAGCATGAGAATTGGCAGGCATAAGGTTGATGACTTGACAAAGGATGATGACAAAGCAAACAAGCATGGATGACATGGCAAGCAAAGGACAATGACATGGAGTACATTGACATGAAGGACATGACATGGAGAAGGACTTAGGTTCATATGGCTAGCAAGCATGGAGCTTGCGGGCATCTCTAGGATAGCTGGCGGGCATTTGAATGTCTATGCGGGCATATTCTGTAGCCCTTGCGGGCATAACAATAAGGTTCATGCGGGCATTTATGAGTACCCCTGCAGGCATATTTGAGGGGTTTCCAAAGGTCAATTGCGGGCATAATTAAAGGGCCCTTGCGGGCATTTTTAACTGGTTGTGCGGGCATTTCAGAATACCCTGCGGGCATAACAGTAATTCCCTTGCGGGCATTTTAATGAAGCTTATGCGGGCATAAATAAAGGGCCCTTGCAGGAATTTCAAGGTGGATGTGCGAGCATAATTTATGGCCCCTTGCGGGCATATCTAGGGAGTGCTGCAGGTATTTTTAAGTGGCCTTGTGGGCATTTCATAAGGATCCTTGTAGGCATTTTAAGAAGGATGTGTGGGCATATGTATAGTTCCCTTGCGAGCATTTTAAAGTGATCCTGCGGGCATTTTATAAGGCCCTTGAGGGAATTTCATTGGAATCATTTTGGGCATATGGAGCAAGGGTTTTGGAACCCACTTTTAATGGTCATATGAAGATTTGAAGTATTGATGATGTGGCAAAGAAAGAAAATATATATATATATATTTGAAGAAGTGAAAATGACATGGCATAAAATGTTCAAGTGTTAAGGGTTGGGTCATGGACCCACACGTGATAATCCTTCAGATGGTTGTTTAATGGTAAAAATAAAAATGCTAAGAGCATGGTCTAAGGAAGGATGGCCACATTAAACCAATATTAATTGATTTATTTAATCATTTAATGTTAGAAATAAAAACATTATGGAAGGCAGCTAGTGACGTGGCTTAAAAATCAATTGGTCATTTTATCTCCTTGTTTGAAGGATGGCCACCATTAAATAAATCTCATATTATTCCAATGATAAAAATAAAAATTAAAAGGATAAGATCGGTCTCTTGATTTTGTGGAAAAGAAAAGTATAAGTATGAGACAAATCTTTATTTTGAGTGTGAGTTTTGTGAGAGTGTTAGGAGCTCTGATTTTCGGTGAAGAAGATGCCTGAGCCAAATTTCGGGGGTTAGCAGCAGGAACAAAATGTCTTTCTTTTTATTCTTCTGATTTTTCGGGCATGAGGACATCACAACAACAGCAGTAAATAATGGACAGAATGATGATCTGAATGAAAACGAAGATGTGCTTATGGAAGAATGATGATGTAGTTGTAAACAGAGTGATGATGTACTTGTGGACAGAGTGATGAACAGAATGATCATATGCTTGTACAACAGAAACAGCAGCAGAACAGGTTGACTTATGACAAGTTGATGACCTTAATGATAATCATGATTTGACAAAGATCAATTTGATGTGACTGAGATGTTTGGACTAAATCCTATGATATGACAACTTCATTGAAGTGGACAGTATTGATGGGGCAGTGACAAGCTGATGATGTGATATGACAGTGATAGTTGTTGACATTGATATGTTGATTGTATGATAAATTGATGATAGTGATATGTATGATCTTTATGTGATGACGTGAGTGTGTGGAGCAGGTTGATGTTGAGCAGAAGTTGATTGAGACAGTGAACAAAATTGTAAATGCAAGCTAGTCTTGCATCTGAGGTTTGGATACCTCAATCCTTATTAGTTGGATCTAAGAAAACCAGACCAAGCTATGGAATAGGATTTGGTGCTCTTCTTACCAATTGGTGTTGATTGTAATCGCGAAGATTGTTGTCTTCCATGTACAATACATAAAACAAATTACCAAACAAATCTTGTGTTCTCTTTTGTTGTGCTACTTGTTATGGTTCAATTATTTAGTTGATAACATGCTTATGATTCATAATTGATTAGTTGATGGAAGATTATGAAATGATGATGTAAATGGTAGTATGATGCATTGATAAATTTGTGCTTGATTAATAGAAGTTTTAAAAGGGATTTAAATTGCCTACGCACTGATCCACCCCCCTCTCAGTGTGACCATTGTGTCCAACAATTTCCTTGACTACTAGTTTAGATTAACCAATATTGCATATCATTATCGTTGTATGTTTCCATTTGTTTGTTGTATCTTGTTATGCAGCTGAAGATCAAGGGCTACATCAAGCAGGGAGACATCACTACATTTGCAAGCTAAGCAATCCTTCTGCATCCTTTGTAATTTGGTCAATCTAGGAAAGTTTGTGTGTTATGCCGTGATTTGTTCTAGATCTAAACCATTTAGACTAGGAAGGTCGGGTTGTATCCGCACCAACAGATTTATCCGAAAACATATCTTCTACACAATATGTCAGTGACTAGTGCCTTAACCAATATATCTATGAGAATGAAGAAGACATACTATTTAATCATTCAATGGTAACTAAATAATGAGGACTTGTGGTCAAGGTAGAATTCAAGGCTTCTTATCAACAAATATCACTTTCAATAGTAATTTTCATAAATTACCAAACAAGTGTAAATGCTAACAATTAAGGATAACCAATTAAGTATAATAAACCACTAACAAATATAAGTAATACCAATATCTAATCACTTCTATGACAATCAAGTAATACTTATATCAGATTTGTTTGTAGATGTACTAGAGGCAACGTTGTTAACATCAACTTATAAGGAACAATGAGTATAAGACCAATATTTCAAACCAACTTCACCTTCCCACTTTCATGCAATAGATCACAACAACATAAGAATTATAGTAGCATGTAGGAATTAATAGCAGCAGTATGAATAATAACCATTAACCCTAAAGACAATATGAGAATGAGTGTAATCACTAACACCTTCGAATTAGTTAGTTCTCCCACTTACATTCATTAGATTTGAAATATATCATAAATGTATCAGTATAGCAGTATATCAAAAATATTAACAGCAGTATAGCAGTGGATGCAAGTCAACCTAAGTGCCAAATCAAATATGATATAATTCACAACCTCCCTTGAATTAAAATAGGAGCATTTCACTGTGTGGAATTAGTATTCATACCTTTGTTTGTATCAAATCCATACCTCTATTTATATAAACTTCAGACCTATTTGTATGGAAAATTTGCTTCAATTAACACATAAACAATACCTATACTAACAAACTTTTCTTGCTTATGATGACAAGTGAATATGCTTGGGACTTGCTGATGTCCAATGGTGATAGTATGCAGCAGGAGCAAGTCTGCAACAGCAATGAATACAGTTCTGAAATAGGTGGTTTAGGGCCTTAGATAGGGTCCCTAATGGGAAAGCGAAGGCTAACATGGATAAGGAGAAAGGGACGATGGCTTCTCAAGATGAGACCAAGCCCTTTTTAGGAGGCCAGGGGTTTGAAGGAAGGGGAATAGGTAGGGTAAAGGAAAGGAAGAAGAGGGGAAATGAATGGAGAGGAAGGAGGAAGTGAAGGTTTTGTTGGGAGAAGAGGAGAGAGTGAAGGATAATGGAGGAAGGAAAGAGGGGTAGCGAAGGCCTAGGAAGAAAATAAGAGAGAGGGTCAGCTCAAAAATAGATAGAGTGAAGGTAGGAGATGAAGAGAAAGAGGGCCGCTACGGCCAAAGAGGGACTATTGCTAGGGTTTTGCAGCTGAATTTTAGGGTTTTAAACTTTAATTTCTAAGAAGATTTATGTACACAAAAGATAAAAATCAGATCTAATTAACAAAAATAACAAGAACTAAACTGCATAATAATTACAAAATTTACAAACTAGGGTTTGTTATGATGTAGGAAAAAGTGTCAACTTAGGGTTTTAATGATAATTAATTCAAACCCTAGCCTTAGAGGAAGGTGACCATCCTTCCTCTTGGAGGGAATTTCTCATTGTCACTAGATTAGGGCTTCTTGAAACAACCCCAAGGGTTGGTTTCAAGAGCCTAAACAAGGGAAAATATTGGAGATCCAAGGGTAACTATGGAGAAACCTCATCTTGGGAGTGTTTCTACTATGCTAAGGGATAGAAATGTAGATAAATGGCCCTATTCAAAGAGAATGAAACCCTAGGGATACCATTCAATCCTTCAAGATGCAAAATCTATGTACCAATCAACAAGCAAACCTTCAAAAGAGCAAGACTTACTTGTGCATGAGTTGTACAACTATTGTAGCATCCACAAAGAATTTGCAAGACAAAGAGAGCATCCAACATTCATCCAAGAGACAAGAAATACTTCCTCCAATAGGTGTGCATCACTCCAAAAATCCATTTCTAGGGTTAAAAAGTAACATTTGAAGTTTTATCCCATAAGTTGTGTGTAAAAATGAAGTGAGGAGATTGTATTTATATGATCTCACACTCACTTTTTATAAAATATCCAAGCCTACATGCTTTAAAATGTCAATTTAAAATTAAAACATGTCAACTTAAAATTATAACATAAAATAATATATAAAATAATCAAATATGTGGGTAACTTGGGGCATTTTCCCCAAATCTTACCCAAAAATGACTAAAATATATAAAAATGGGTAAATCACTCCAAACTGGAGGCTGGAGTGGGGAGGGGGGAGCTTCAAGCCCCATCTAACCCCAACAGTAGTTAAAATCCCTCAATGCCCTCCCCATATCAAGCAATGTAGGCTTGGAACAAGGATGATGTCATCATGACTAAGAGCCCAAGGAGAGAGGGAGCTACAGTGCAGAGGGATCGGGACGGTGTGGATGGTGAGCTGGAAGAGATACATATGCCTTAGTGCTGAGCGAAATGCCACCGGAATGATAAAACATGTGGGGGATCATGTGACCCAGTGACCCACCCCTGAGAGCCCCGAACACCAACCTCATGGCTTGAAGCCCTTTCATGAGGCAGTCAGCAATGCCACTAAGTCATAGTACTCCCAGGAGAGGAACCAAACGGTTTGGCCATATCCTCCACTCCGAAAATGTTGTAAAACAACCCTCCTAGTCAGAAAAATGACGCTCTCTCCCTGGGGCACAGTTGAAGGTGTGTTGATACTGGTACCACGTAACACTGGCTCCAACTATGGGATGAGTGCTCCTCCCGAGGGTGCTTGAGAATCCATGAATCATATGGGTACCTGTAGACCTACACACACATAAAATAGTCAGGGACATCAAAATACCATGAGGTACACACTTTTGTCCTGCCTTGCTCATCATGAAAATATAAAAATAGCCTAAATAATCAATGAAGTAAAGACAATAAGAACACAACAACTAAAAAAAACACGACTAAGACAATACTCAGACACAACTAATAAATGAATAACAACCAACTAACAAACCAATAGTAAGTGTCAGATATCACCTGCAAAATACCTCTTTAGTATCTATCCATTGATAGGAAGAGGGCAAGGTGGCTCAAGCGGAATGTATTTTGACCTGCAATGTCAGTAATATGGTATGGACCTAACCATAGACTTTCAAATTTACCATGCTTACCTGACTGTTCGCCTCTTTTGATCCATAGTAGTACCATGTCACCTTTCTGGAAGTTGCAGGGGCGAGCCTTCTTATCGAATTTTCCTTTAACCTTGTCTTGGTGTTCTATCAAGTGATCAAAGGCTTTCCTTCGGTTCTCGTCCAATTCTATCAAACTATTGATTCTTCTCTAATACTTGTCTAGATCGTCAATGTTCCACTGGAGTATATTATATGCAGGAAACATCAAGTTGATCGGTAGAGTAGCATAAAATCCATAGACTAGTCGAACGGGATCTTCTTGGTATATTCCTTCATGGTAATTATGTCTTCCCAAACTGCGTACTTCAACTTACTATCCCAAGATCTCTTGTTGTCACCAACCATCTTCTTTATGATGTTCATCAAATTCTTATTGCTCGACTCGACGATTCCATTTCCTTGAGGATAGTAATTTGAAGAATGTGAAAATACAATTTCATACTCGAAACAAAAGGTGGACAACTCTCCCCCAGTGAAAGCTGCGGCATTATCTGTCACAATCTTGGCTGGAGTACCGAAGCGTGTGATAATCTTGTCTTCCAAGAAGTCAATGATTACTTGTGTTGTAGATCGCTTCGTTGGAATAGCCTCCACCCATTTGGTGAAGTAGTCTGTAGCCGTTAGTATCCATTTATGACCATTACTTGATTTTTCTTTGAATTCACCGATCAAGTCGAGGCCCCACTGCTAGAATGCTGCTTCGATTATAACTGGTTGAAGCGGTAGAGCTGAGATTTTTTGTTTACCTGTGAACAACTGGCATGGATGAAAAATTCGAACATACTTGTACACATCCTGAAAAATACTGGGCCAGTAATATCCTGATATGAGAATCTTGTGTGTTGTAGTAGATGCCGCATGATGTCCATCGCACAATCCGTGATGAAATTCCTTCATCAATTATTCTTCCCTGGGATGTTCAACACAAGTAAGAATGATCCCATCTGGATTCTTCCACCTGATACCTTGAACCCATATGTCAAATGAGTCTATGTCCACAAAGCAGTACTTAGAAGCTTTTAATTTCAAGGCCCTCTTTTTTTTATCTGGCAAGTGATCTGGACATGAAATGTTCTGCAAGTAGTAAACGACGTCTTTGTACCACTCACATTTGTGTTATTCCTTCCTTGACCAGTGAAACCATAGGAAGACCTTCTTCTGTCAAATCTAGGACCCTTTCATTTCCTTCTTCCAACAACTGAGCTAATCCTTTGCCTTTAACCAACTTGTTAGGATGAATTTCCAAATCATATTCCTGTATCTTTGTAATCCATTTGTCTCGGGCGTCCAAACCATCTTGATGCTTCAATATTTCCTTCATTGTTGCATGTGTTGTTGATGTATTTGTAACTTCGGAAGATATTCACTTGTATATTGTATGCATTACATTTGTACTTTATTGTATCCCCAACGGAGATGTATTATTCCTCCGATTGGAAGTGTCGTCAGTTGTACTTGCAAGTGTCACAAGTTATATTGTAAGTGTCGTAACTTATACTTAATGGGTTATTAGACCACCTTGATGGGGTCGGCCATGTATGAGTCATGTGGGTTAAAGGGTTATTAGACCACCCTAGTGGCATCGGCCCAATCAGTATTATGTTAAGTGGTTAAGTTGGGGCCGACCTAGTTGAGTAAAGGTCAAGTGAAAGTAAAAGTATAAATAGAGAGTGTGACTCTCTCATTTGATTTATTCTCTCATTCGCTCACTTCGCATTAGTGAGAGAGAGGAGGAGTGCGCACAAGTGGAGGAGGAGTAGCTATTGCATACATTTATATTTTGGGGATTCATCTTGGTGATCTTTGTATTGGTGCTCATTCTATCTCTGAGGAAGTTGCGGGGTTTTTCACCTTCTTGGTTTTCCCCGGTGAAATGATTTGTGTCTCTTGTGTTTGATATGTTGTACATGATGTTCTCTCAGTTAAGATCCTAGATCAGATTGAATTAAATGATGAAAAACTAACATGTGTAACATATGCAATGATCTTCGAATACCTGATATATACCCCGTAGTGCTTTA
The DNA here is from genome assembly GCA_027924585.1 of Larix kaempferi. Taxonomy (NCBI): domain Eukaryota; kingdom Viridiplantae; phylum Streptophyta; class Pinopsida; order Pinales; family Pinaceae; genus Larix; species Larix kaempferi. The sequence goes on from BSBM01000969.1 coordinate 1,283,111, forward strand.
GTGACATCACCAAGGCATAATCTTTCTTTTCCATACTGTGATACTTCATTTCTGTGGTGCTCAAGGATTTTCTCATGAAAGCGATCGGTTGTTCCTCGTTCTTATCATTCTTTTGAAGGAGAACTCTGGAAATGGTGTCAGTAGATGCAAAATAAAATATCTGAAATGGTGTGGAATAGTCAGGACTTACCAATACTAGAGCTCTAGTAATTGCATCTTTGATATCTTCAAAAGCTTTCTTCGATTAATCAGTCCACCTAAATTCTGCATCCTTTCTAAGCAATTTATTCAAAGGTTTAGTAAGCTCAGCAAAATTAGGTATAAACCTATGAATAAAATTAATTTTTCCAAAGAAATACCTCAAAGCTTTCAAATGCTTAGGTAATGGAATTTCTTTAATGGATTTAACTCTATCCAGATCTATCTTGACACCTTCTTGAGTAACAACATGACCAGGTAAATTACCTTCAATGACCCCTAGAATAGAATTTTTAGGGTTCAAATAAATACCATACCTGCGGCACCGTTCAAATACCTGTCGGAGATGCTTGATGTGGTCCTTTATTTGCTTGGAGTAGACTATAAGATCATCTTCGTATATCTCCAATATATTTTGCATAATGTCCCTGAAGGCATAATACATAGTTCTCTAAAATGTGACCCCGACATTCATCAAACCAAAAGGAATCCGCAAATACTAATAAGTACCCCAAGAAGTGGTGAAAGTTGTCTTTGGTCGATCTTCTTACTTTACTGCTACTTGGTTGAATCGTGAGTTCAACCAGTTCCACTATGACCCAGCCTGGGCCCAGCTGCAACAAAAACCTGGAACAATTAAATAATAAAAAAGCAAAAAGCCCTAAAACACCCCCCACCCAACCACCCAAACCCTAAACAATGTTATATAAGCCATCCCCCTCTCTATTTGCCTCACACCTCTCTCATTGAGCATTTATTAGCATTTGGAATTTGTGGCACTGCATTTAATAGTTGCGATTTGAAGTAAGCATGGAGCTTGTTTGAAATTCTTTGTGAGCTGTTTGCAGTCCATTTGGCATCCAAATCCAGAGGCAATATCCCATTTACAAGCTTGGTGTCACATACCCCAATTTTGTAAAAATTATGCAGTTATTTTATTATATTCCTGAGACATTATGTTAAATTTAATGCTAAGTAGGAATTGATGACTCAGCAGAGTCACTAGAAATGGAATGTAATTCAGAATATTTTATTATTAATAAATAAATTATGGAGACAACAGCATGGGAGAGCTGTTAAAAAGAGGTTACTGGTCAAACTGGTGGATGGAACTAGGTGGAAAGGCAAAAGACAAGTGGCAGCATCCTCAAACACTTCCTAAGTTGCAGGTGGCAACTTCCCTATATTTGGGGTCATGATTCCCCAAGGAAGTGGAATCAGAGCAGGTGGCTCATTAATGATAGTTAACCCAACAAAGACCTAGGCAATCTTTTAAATAGTACTCAATGAACAGAGCTGGGGGTTCGAATTGTTCTGGAGGGAGAATACATTCAGGTGAATGTTATTCAGGAGTCCCATTGAGGAAGAGGGAAATATACAGTAAGGAAGTTGTTTGAGGGGAATGCTGCAGTAACTGGTCCATTGTAGTTGTTTGGGCTGAGAGAATTCACTTGCTGCACCTAGTTCCATCCAGGGAGACCAGAGCAAGCTCGGGGGTCCTGAGAAGCGCTGTCTGGGCACTCTCCAGGAGTTGGTAGGGAGGAACAGCCTCCCATTGTTGTTGTTGTCCACAACTTAAAACAGGTTCTGCTCTTTATTTCTTTATGATTATCAAGTATGAATGAATGTATGTTGTGTTTATCATCTATGTGTCTGAATAGTATTTAAATTAGTAAAAGTTAGTATCTCTGAATATCAGTAGTAGATTTGATGAGAGTTACTGTGTTTCCAGCATCCCTTAATATCATTATTACATTGCTGATAAGATATCTCTAATACATTCCATACAATAGTAATACCTTAAGTAATAGTTAATTATTGTAATTATAAACCTAGTTTAATCATGATTGTTAAATAGATAAATAAGGTCTACGTATAAGAAATTTTATGCTGTGTGTTACAAAATTCATTTAACAAACATAGGAGACAGTAATAAAATTAAACCAGATAAATTACAGTATTAAATCATTATCAATAACATTGCAGAAGAATGGTAGCCTTAGTTCGAATATCTATAACAGGATACAAACCCTAAGACAGAAATTTAACCAGTACCAGTCTATTAAATAAATTAATACACAAACCCTAGTTAAAATTTAACCAGTCATTTCATAGCAACTAAATCATTGTGCAGAAACCCTAACAGGAAATTAGCACAAGGAATTATCAACAATTTAAATAACCTAGCTATTAATTTAAAAACAGTAGGGTTAGCAGATTAGTATCTAGCTCAATATCGAGCTTAAACACTATCGTAATATCTTTCTTTTGACTCTCAATTATCGACAGAGTCTTAATCATAAAACCTAGTTATTGTTTTAAAAAACCAAAGAATTGGCAGAATAGTAATTTAGCTCATTTATCGAGCTCAACAGTAAAGTAATAACAATTTATTTTTATTTTTTTTAAATAACAACAGAGTCGAAATCGTAATGACAGAAAGAATAACTAAACCATATCATAACTGTAAGATTTAGTTTGAACCCTATCATTACAGACTACAAGTAAAAATAAATACTAGGAATTTAAGACCATGTTTTCACCTACGGCCGCAGCCTAAATTCATAATATAAGCATTTATAAAAACATAGAAATTACAAATATACGCGTTAAACACCAGCTCGAATATACAGGAGAAACCTTTAATAAGTTATATTATCAAAACCTGGGGTGGAAACCCTGAATAATTCAAGAGTTTAGCAACAAAATAAAATTATCAAAGTACATTTACACAGGAGAAACGTATTTTAAAGTCTTATTACAAAACCCTGTTAACAACCCTAAAACGATTTAAGAAGTACAGTAATAAACAACATAACGAGGCCGTAACCTCAGACAGGCTCACGGCCTTGGTTTTCATTGTTATACATTAACCTTCAGCAGAAAAACCTAAGTACAAAAGGAAGGACAAACAGTTACCATGTTGACCGACGCCATAATCTACTCTTACATTACAGAATAAACTTATCAAAAGACTCGTTCGCCTCACTCAAACCAAAACCCTAACCACTCTATCAACCAGCAAGGAGGAAAAGCCATGGTGAAACCAGGCTTACCAGGTTAAGCAACCAACTGCCGAAGCTTGAGTCATCCACATTGCAAATGGAGCCAGGGCCTGCAACGAAAGAGTATTATTAGTTATCACTTAAAATTTTATTGTTTGAGTTTTAAACAAATTCTTGTATTCAGAAGACGAAGATGAATCCTGTAGCTTACCGGTGATTTAAATGAAGTTCAAAACACAGTAGGTAGTCTGATAGCCACGAGCAGAAGAAGTGTGAACCCCTCTCTTGTCACCAAAACGAACAAGCTGACTGAAACAAGGAGTATGTGCCACAGTGGAAGCTTTAACAGAACCAAATCCAGAGATGCAGACACGTCGTGACAGGGTCTGTGTTGGTAACAATGGGATGAACCCTAGGTTTTTAACAAACCCATAGCTGCTAACAACGAAATACAATGACTCCCAAAACGATACTATGAACAAGCACGAAGGACTGTAGCAGTATGAAGCGGCCACCAACAGCGCCTCAGTGAAACTTAGACCAGGAGGGTTTGCAGAGCGACCAAGCCCGAAGGCAAAGGAGAAATGACCATGTAGGGTTGAGTCAACGTTTAAGTATCACAAATGCGTGGCCCTGGAGGAGCCACGTAACTGTTTAATAATTTGCATGTAGTGGGTCGACGTGCTATAGTCTAAAAACAAGAGTTTCCATTATTTGTTTTCCAAACACACTCATAGTTTGAATATTCTTTATGAGCACGATATCATAGTATAACCTGTCATGTTGACAAAATCAAGGAGTTGGAACACTAACTACGAACTTTGCATAATATATAATGAAGCTTTGCCTTATAGTTAAGTAAACCATACTTTATAAAGGCGATCCAAGATTTAAAACATGGAGTATTTGTAGATATAGTGGATGGATTCTAATTAAAAAGAATTGTAAGGTTTTGTGTTCAAATTTTGAATTATAAGATGTCCATAAAAACCATGTATGTAGATAGCATTCAAGGATTAAGTCTTGAAGTATTAAAACATAGAGGATTTTACTTCTAATAAGAGAATTCAAGAACATGGGAACATTGACAAGATACAAGTAGTTCATAACATGAATTCCACATCATTTAGTCTCAAGTGAACAAAACCAGAGAGTTATCATTTCTTTTTCTATAAGAGAATTGGGTGATTCTAAGAATAGTTGCTTGCAATTCTTCTACTAAAGTGCCATTGGTTATAGCTTGCGCAGATAAGGAAGGACTTGTTATATTATTATTTTTATATAACTCATACTTTTAGCACTCAAGATACATAACCCTCAGTCTTGGGATTTAAGTTACTCTAGCCCAATTCAATCGACGTTACAAAATAATAACAACCTCTCTTGTTATCCTTAAGGCTCAATGAGTTTACTCAAGATAGCTTCTAGTTTGTAGTTCTTTGTCAATCATAGAAATAAGAACAGATCCTTTACAAATGCAGTTGCAAATCAAATATTTTCTAACTTCAAAAACTCGATATGATGCGATAACAATGAGAAAATGAAAACTGGTCCAAGTATGGTCACCCAGTTGTATTTTTACACTGATAATTATGAAGTATAATTGCATTACAGAATTTCATCAAAGAACAAACACTCCATAGAGTTAGTTAATTCATTTGTTCTCAAGAAACACAGCTATCATATTCTCTAGAAATTTCTAATTCTATATCAGTAAGATCTTGAGGAGGTCATAGGATGAATGCTACCTTTAAACACTTGATAACCTGGCTAGCATGCTTAGACTTTTTACTGAAGGATTTGGTACAGCTAACTGATTTATCATACTTTAACGATTTAAATGTAGCGACCGCACATTACCTGTATATCTGTAAGAGAAAGACATTTTGATGTATTAACTCGGAAGCTAAGTAAGCCCAGTCTGCTATGGCAACTCCCCCTTGTGGTTGAAAAACAGAAAACAATCAGCAACAGTGAAGAAACTCATATCAAAATCTAAGTGTAACAGATCATTCAGACATATTTATGATCACTTTAACTAATCAAACAGATCAATGAATGCATTCATTAATATTACTTGCTATTTTAAAAATTTTAAATTTTTCGGAAATTTTGGGTTTTGACACTTGGAGGAGTTCTTGGCCAGATTCTTGTGCCATTTAGAGCCTCACTTTTTATGTATTTTGCTTCAGATATGTAATGCACTCAATGCCAATTGGCCATATTCACCCTTACATCGTATATACATGAGCAGACTCTGCATATTTGGTCTCTAATGGTTTGGATTTACATTGACATACATAAATTTATTAAAATTTTCATATTTTATGGATTTTTTAATAAACTGGTTCATAAACTGAGTTGTCAGGCAACTTCATTCCAAGACTGGTCTAATCCTCAGCCGATACTGAGTCTGATTCTGACTTTTAAAAAATTGGCTGCAATATTCTTTTAATCAGCTATTACACCAAACCATGTTTGCGATTTTTTATGGTTAACCAAAATAGGCTTGATACCCTTTCTAACATTGACAACATCATCAAGTAATTTCTGTGCTGCTTTAAAATATTTGGAACATATCAAACTGTTTGTGAGCTCTGCTGCTCCAATTACATTGGAACCATCGTGCATCTGTTTGTTATATTCAGCGTCATTCACAGTACCTAAAAATTCAGTTGCTAGCATTCCATCCCTTGAGGAAGCAGTAAGAGAATTGAGACTTCCTGACAGTTTACATGTAATTCTATCAGCCCTATTCATGTTCTTTTGTGAAATTGCTTCAGAAATACTGGGGCAATTCAGTCTTGAGTTCATAGGCTGATTTTAAAAACAGGATAATTGCATACTAGAAAGTTTTGAGGAAAGGCTAAGAGAAAGCCCTTGTCTATGTGCTGCCAAACCTTTCGACTGATCTAATTGCAAACCTTGTCCATTTGGAATCATTCCCAATTGTTGCTCTGAGATGAAAGACATGGTAGTACACTTCATACCCATTGGAGGAATCTCATAAACAGATTATGCAATGTTCCACCAAGTTTCCAGGTCGGGGGATGTGGGAACAGGGAAACACGTGCAGGTACGTGTGGAAACACCCTTCAAATTTTAGGAAACCGGAGGGTCCCCGACATAAGGGACCCTGTCATAATCCCAAAAAAATAAAAATTTAAATATATGAGAAACAATGATGAGTCACAAACATGAACAATGAAAGCATGAAATAAATCTCCACATTTACTTTAGGGTTTTTATTCTTCAGTGATTTTTAAATTGAATTTTTCTAAGGCCACTGGGCAAAAATTGTGGGGGGGATACCTAGGAGTCCCCCACTAAAGGAAAGTGTCCCTCATTTCTTGGGAAACATTCCCCCTGAATTTCCACAAAAGGGGGACATGGGGAACGTCCCCCACTGAATTTCCCCATCCCAGAAATGTGGGAAGAGTGGGTGGAGTGTATCTCCATGTAATACTGGATTAATGGCCCACATTAGAAAAAATGTTTAGCTGCCCAGAAAGGCACTGATTATTATGGGGGGTGGGATCTGTTCTCTGCATCAATGTAAGGTCATTTCCCACATTTCTCCATACATTGTAACCATGATTTCCAAGTTGAGATGAGAAAAGTTGTAGTAATATCCTGTTGTGTTCCACAGTCCACCTGAACTTTCCACTGATGCCATAGGACACTGTTGCAGATGTGGGACAGAAGGAAATCGGATTCCAGTGAAACCTTGCTGTGGCTGCCCACTACCAGCCAAATGATTATTTTCCAATGAAGTTCCTGTTGATTGATTTATAAGTACCATGTTTCCTGGAGTTAGCATGTCCACATAACCTGTATAATGAATAATCATGGTTCATTAGGTAAAAGATTCGCATGTTTGCATGGTATCTGGTTGAATATTGAACCTGAAAAAGTAAGTAGCTAATATCTTTCTGCTGTTTCAGCTTAACCCAAAAATGCTTCCCTCAAGTCTCCAACTGCATGGTTGAGCATTGACAGTGGACAATTGAGGCCCAAGATTCGACAGACAAATGTAGCACTGGTCTAGATCACTACTTGAATGCTATGAGCAGACCCTTTGTGAAGCTATAACCTTCCTTGATAATGCAATTATTTTAGGTCTGTCACTACCTCTTAAAGGATTTTAATCAAACAATTCTGTGTGTATTCAAATATGGCTGGTCACTCCTATAAGTATTCAAAAAGCAAAGATGCTTTCTCAATACTCATAACAACCAGCAATGCTCCAGATGCAGAATATATCTTTGTAGAAGAACCGGGAATGTGGCTGAAATGCACATTATAGTTTTAACTTTTAAGCACAAGAATTCGGTGCCATAGTTATTCAGCATCCTGCCAAGTCCCTGTACCATGCAGAAGAATGCCACGAGTCATCAACATAATAAATTGTAATTCCAGTGATTACAAGCAGCAAATAAAACCCGAAATTCAACAAGAAAGAAAGGAGAAGATGTTACATTCTATTTTGACTCTGAATACAATGAAGATAAAGGATTAAATAAATGTTGCCAACACAAGGTCATATACATCAACATCCATATGTACCACCTGAAGGATTCTTACATTGTGAAAAAAAAATCTGAATGATCGCAAGTGGAAGAAAGAGAGATACCCATCAAAAGGAAAAGGCCAGAAGAGGCACTCAGGTCATACATTGCAGTTTCTTATTTATTCAAACTCTCCCAATTCAAGAAAGTTGAAATTCAAATTCTTTATAATAACAGAATTATTAGCAATAACTTGTGACTTCAGCCGTGATGTAAGGTCAAAATAGTCATTCCAAGATATTTGTTATTCCAAACAGTGTTAATTACTAAGTTGCACAAAACGTGGAAACGTTTCCCAGTTTCGGAAATGGGAACATCTGGAAACGTGCCCCCCCCCCCCCCCAAAATGGGTACATCAGGGGAAACGTGGTATATTAAAAATACAATATATATATATATACGTAAACGTGGTATATTAAAAATACAATATATATATATATATATATATATATATATATATATCTTGCAAGAAAATAAGAATGATACACATAAATAACATTTTAAAAGGAAACACATGTCTATATTAATCAGTGTAGTCAGACTCGGACTCGGCAAATACTCGGCTGGCTTGGGACTCGGCAGACTCAGCGACTCGGCAAAGACTCGGCAAATATGAAAAAAATTAAAAATGTGATAACTTTTAAGCACAAAAAACATACATAATGACATTTCTAATCCATATAAGTTATAAAAACAATTCTATGCAGAAATTCATTAAATCATCTCATAAAAATTGATAATACAACATTTGACACTCCATATTTGTATGCAAAATAGTGAACTAAAAGATGATTCCTTGAACACATTCCAAAATAGTACCAAGTTCAAATACATAACTAGAAATTAAAAAAAGATAGTGTCTCCAAGTCCAAACTCGAGTCTCATGCCTGGCTACAAGCAGTGGAACGCCTAGTATAGGCCCTACTAGAGCTAGTAACAACATCACTAGATGGAAAAATCAACTGTGATGCAGGTGTGTTTGGCGTTTCCATTTCAGAAAATGGTACACCAAAGGGACCCTCAGTCTCTTCATCAAGCCAAGTCAAATCAGAAGGAGCTTCATCCTCCACTACCCAATCAGAGACTAGATCAATCTGATCCAATAAAATTGGATCCAAATCCTTTGCCCGCAGCTGTTTTGTGAGCATCTGCAGGTTGTAGTATATGTAGACCAACTTCTCCAACCTCTCATGCTCCAACCTATTGTGCCTTTTGGTGTGGATGTGCTCGAATACTGACCAATTACGCTCACAACCTGAAGCGCTGCGAGGATGACTCAAGATTCTGATGGCGAATTCCTGTAGTTGTGGTGCCTCAATGCCACAATCTAACCACCAATGGGCTGTTATAAAAACAGATAAACAAACATTACAAGTTTTGTAATGTCAAACTTGAAAAATATAACTAGCAAAATAAAATTTAACAAATTACGAATTGAATCTTACATGGCATTTTCTTCTCCCTGAGACGTTGTGTTGAGCTAAATCCAAACATGCCAGATGATTCCTTGTACATATCTCACTGCATATTGATTAGGTCTTGAGTCTCTTGATTGGGGTACATCCTCTCAATGCATATCATCACACCTCTCATCACCTCAGGATCTTTTTGAATTTTAGACCCATCATTATAGAATATGCTCGGATTGAGATATGCCCCTGTTGCATGTAATGGTGAATGTAGCTGCCTGTCCCACCTGGAATCAATAAATCCCATATAGGAAGATATTTTGATTCATCCCCCTTATAGAAGACCTTGATGGCCTCTTTGGCCCTGTCCATCCCCTCATAAACATACCCCATTGGTGGTTTGTCATGCTGACAATCTTAGTGACTTCCTCCCATAAACTATCTCTACGGACAGACAAACTCATAGCCATTGCATCTGGTTTTGTGTTGTTCGTATAATGTATGCATTCCCTGCTACTAACCATCCATCTCAATGCTTGGTACTCATTAAGAAGGATTTGGAGGGAGAGAAAGTTTGTTGCAAACCATGTGACAGCAGGGCAACTGAGTTCACCTTCTGTGTGCTCTCTCATAAGGCTCAACACCCAAGCATGGTTATAAATGTACTTGGTTATTTGTTTGCACTCATGAACCACATCTTGCACCCACTCCAACTTCCCAATGTCCTCCAAAATCAAATCTATACAGTGGGCAGCACAAGGGATCCAAAAAATAGTAGGGTATTTTGCATTAAGCAATTTACCTACTACCACATAATTTGTAGCGTTGTCCGTGATTACTTGGACAACATGTTTGGCCCCCACTTCTTCCACAACCTCTGCTAACAATGTAAATATCAGATTTGCATCTTTCACATGTGAAGATGCATCAACAGATTTCAGGAACATTGTTCCTTTAGGGCAAGCCACAAGAAAATTTATGATCGTTCTACTCCTCTGATCTGTCCACCCATCTGACAAGATTGTGCAACCTGTAAACTCCCATGAGCTTTTAATGCTCTCCAACTGTCCCTTGACACACTACAACTCCTCATCTAGATATTTCCCCCTAAGTGCACTATAAGAAGGGGATTTGTATCCAGGGCCAGCGCTTGCAATAGCATCTATCATGGGCTAATAAAAAGGAGACCTTGCAATGTTGAATGATAGGCTATCATGGTACCAAAACCTCCTCACTGCCATATATGCCTCCTTCCTTTTCCTTTCATTAAAGCTTTCCAAGGTTGGTTGAGATCCGGGGGTTGTACAAGGAAGGAAGAAAGGAGAGGTGATAGATGGACTTGGTGCAAAACTTGATGAGCAACTGCCTGGAGGTCCCGTTGGAGATTTGCCCATCCCTGTTGTTTCAAACCTCAGCCTAGTTCTTTTGGCATTTTGTTCTTCGATGCCTTCCAAAGCAGCGTGCATTTCCGCTGTGACTTCTTCAGGGCAGCCATCACAAACTACAACATCCTTGCACACAACTCGAGCTAGGTGATGTTTTAACCTGTTTATGCCCCCATACATAGTCGTTAGACAATATTTGCACTTTACTTGATTGGCTTGCCATGGGACCACCCGGACACAATGTTCCCATGCTTTATCAAGAGGCCTTCTAGGTCTTCCCTTAGGTGCCATGGATGACAATCTAATAGTGGAAAAAAAAATTAAAATGAATTTTTATTTATAAATTAAAATTAAAATGAAATTTTTATCTTTTAAAGGAATCTAATTCATTTTTGGCAGGCTGTGGAGGCTGCCATCACAGCCCACAGAACTATAGGCAGCCACAGGGGGCATCCTACAGGACTATGGGCTGTGATGGAAGCCTCCACAGCCCTAGGGAGGCTTGTGTAGGTTGCCACTGTGGCAGCCTATAGGCCTGTAGGCTGCCAGGCTTGTGTAAGTTGCCACTGTGGAAGCCTATAGGCCTGTAGGCTGCGATGGAAGCCTACACAAGCCTCCCCAGGGCTGTGGAGGGGCAACCTACAGGCCTATAGGCTGTGATGGCAGCCTACACAAGCCTCCCCAGGGCCGTGGAGGGGCTGCCATCACAGCCTGCCAATGGCCCAAAACAAAAACATTAATAAAATAAAACTTAACAACTTAAATTACTAATGCAACTTAATTTATTTATGTTTTTTTATTACTTTTATGTTTGGGTGTTGGGCCTGTTGGCAGCCTGTGGAGGCTGCCATCGTGGCCTACAGGCCTGTAGGCCACGATGGCAGCCTCCACAGGCTGCCAACAGCCCAGCACCCAAACATAAAGAAATTTATAAAAACTTAAATAAATTATTAAAAACAAAATTACAAATAGTTTAAAAAAGACTTAAATTTACAACATGACTTAATTAAAAATTTGAAAAACGTAAATATTTAAACTTTAAACTTTAAAAAATATTTATTTTAAATTAAAATTCAAAAATTTAAAAATATATATATATATATATTTTGGATTGTTATGTTACATGTATGTTATGTATCGGGGCTATATTGGGCCTTTTGGCAGCCTATGGAGGTTGTCTACAGGCTGTGATGGTTGTGATGGCCGTGTAGGCAGTCTCCACAGGCTGCCAAAAGGCCTGATAGGGCCGCAACATACATTAAAAATAAAATAAAAATCTATAAAAAAAAAACATTAAAGTTTAATGTTTAAACTTTAAACATTTAACTAAACATATTACAAAAAAAAAAACAGACGTTCACCAACCTGGAAGCTGGGCCGATCAATGGCGATTCGACTCTTCACAGGCTGCAGCAGACTCGTCGCAGACTCTAAGCTCGTCGCGGACTCCCGAACTCCCGTCATCCACGTCTGAACCACTCTGGTCGCACTCCAAGACTTCACTATAAGTCGAAATCCTGTGTAAGAACATTTGTTGTGAGTTGAAAAGCGATGGAGTCGGCTTCTTAAGAAATTCCAGCCGCGCGTTCCCACCAAAAAAAAGCCCCGATTGGGCATACGTGGAACATAATGGGCCTTTCCGGCGGGTAACACGGACTCGACGAGTGCCTGCGAGTGCCTGCGAGTCCGGTGAGTAACTCCCGAGTATGCCAAGTCGCGAGTTTGGGAGGCAAGTCACTGCCAAGTAACCGGCCCAGATGTCACTCGGGCAAACTTGGCCAGACTCGCGAGTGTCGGCCGAGTCTAACTACACTGATACAAACAGTGATTAGTGTCATAAGATATTTGTCACACCAAATATAATCAAAAGACCAATGCTGCTAGTAGATTTGAATAATTTAAATGTGTCTGATATAACAGTCCTGTAGCATGCACAGGGTAACACATTCAGTCCTTTATGTCAATCTTAAACAGTAATCAAATGTCTTTTTTGCTAACCCTTTTGAGGTTATTTTTATGTGTTTATGTGGCAGTTTTAGGGCAGCAAAAGAGGACAGTCTGCAGCTGTTGCAGACCAAGATGGAGTAGGGAAGAGGGCAAAAGGGAAGCCCTAGGGCTGCTAGGTGAGGGAAAAAGGCTAGGTCTAGGGTTTAAAAAGATAGGTCTAGGGTTTAGAAGGGTTTGGGGCAGATTTTAGGGTTTTATTTTTAGGTTTTTTTAATTTTTTTATATTTTTAGCGCTGCCACAATTTCGCCCTAGGGTTTTTAGGTCCCAAAATGGCAGGCCGAATTTATAGGAGAGAGGACCGAAATTTTAGGGAGGCCAAAAAATTGAAAAAAAAAACTATTTTTTGATTTTTTAGGGTTTCAGACATAAAATTGCAGACCTAATTCTAACCCAAATTCTACCATGAATATGCAAAATTACACATGAAAATGCAGGAGAAATTTGGTAAAGTTAATAACTAGGGTTTTAATGGATGAAACCCTAAACCCTAGGCCTAGAGGAGAGGTGACCAGCCTCCCTCTTGGACTAATTTTCTCCTTGTCTCTAAACTAGGGATTCCCACAACAACCTCTAAGGTTCGTTGGGAGAGCCTAATCTAGGGCAAACTTGGAGATCCAAGGCCAAACTAGGGAAAACCTCCTCTAGGGAGCGTTTTCCACCATGCAAAGTTAATAGAAGGGACAAAAATAAGCCAAATTTAGAGAAAATGCATCCCTAGGGCCACCATTCAATCATCAAAGAAGCTAAATTAAACTACCTTCACCAAGAAAGAAAAAAGCATGGCTTACTTGAGCTTTGTGTTATTCCAACAATTCCTAGCATCCACCATGCATGAGCAAGATCTTAGAAAACATCCAACTTTCATCCACAAGATCAAGAAGAAGCTAATCCAAGAGGTGCGCATCACTTTCCAAAAGACTATCTTGGGTAAAAGAGCAACATAATGTAATTTATCCCTTGAGTTATGATTTACAAATGAAGTGAGGAGTTTTATTTATAGTGTTCTCAACTCACTTCTACAAAATAACCAGGCTGACAGGCCAAGTATAATGTCAATGTAAAAATATAACATGAAATAATATAAAATAGTCTAAAAGATGGCTAAAAGGTGGTGTTATCACACAACTTGTAGTTGTCCCTAGTGGTATCCCATCTGGGATGGTAGAGGAGATAGACAACTAAAGAGGTGACCTAAGAGATGCCACGGTTCCCAATGCAAGTTGGGAGTCACGTCAACCGAGGCACTCTTCACTTTAGATCAAGATGAATCAAGACCTAGGGGGAGACCCTATAACCAATCATAGATGATTGGACCCAAACAAAGGTTCCTAGGGATAAGTAAAAGACAAGTTACGGAAACCAATGCAAGGTTAGGTGGACCTATAAGTTAAGGTATAGTTGAAGGAGACTTAAGGAATGATTTATGTTTCAACCAATGACTGATTTAGGCCACATAATGAGATTAAAGGACAAGATCTAGTACCATGAAATACACATGTGGGACCCACTTCCTTGGGATATGGAAATGGCTCAAATGGGACCCACAAGGTGAAGTTAGGGGTGCAAATGATACTAAGGGGTATGTCAAGAGTAGATCTATAGATCTAAGGTGAAAATAGGGATACCCACATATGGGATCTAGTAGTTGACACACATCCCAAGGAGTGTGAATTGCCCTACGTGGACTAGTGCCTTGATGGATGGGTTAATGGAGTCAAAAGATATGTCAAATTGTAGATCGGGACACCTAGGATACAAATCAAGTGGGCTATTTGAGGTGTGATGGGTGGATCTTACTAGATCTAATATTTCACTAAGTGACCCAAGTGGACAACTTTCCCCAAAACAATGAATGATATCCCCAAGGCAGAACTTCACTAAGTGAGATACTAAATGTAGGTTTCAAGGTATGTTCTTTCCAAATCAAGCGGGATCACAATCACCCACATCCTAGAAGTGTACCAACTCAAACAACCAAGGAGTGCAACTTTGCCCAAGGAGGGTTTAAAGCATGGAAAGGTGTGTCAAAACAAGTCCAATGGCCACCCAATTATAGATCCAAGTAGTTTAGGCAATGATCAATGTGGATCTTGAAAATCAAGGGGATCCAATGGTTAGATCTCCATAGATCTGAGATTGAAAATGTATCACCAAATTGACCCAAGTGGGGCACAACCCTCAAAATGAGGAATGGGGCCCACAAGGCAAAAATCAAAGAAGTGACACACTAGGGGTAGGTTATCAAGTGAGGAGAGTATGAATCAAGTGGGATCTCACCTACCCATGTCTTGGAACCAACCAAATTAGCTTCTCCCAAGTGGTGCGATTTTGCTCAAGGAGGGCTAAGTGCCTTGAAAAGTGTGTCAAATGGAACCCAATCACCACCAAACTATAGATCCGAATTGTCGTGGATACTATAGAGGTGGGTTTTCAATATCTTTTCAAGAGCAAGGCTAGATTCAAGTAAATCTAAGAAAAACAAAAAATGAGGGTTTTGATTTTAATGTAATTTTGACCAATGGGATGGATAGCAAGCGAAATCAATACGTACCTTGTAGATCTTACCTCAAAAGCTTGCAGCCTCTTAGCATATGGAGAATTCTTGCCCTAGTTACAATTCCAAGCTTGATCCAAGTGTCTTCAACCAATAGCATTCAAACCCTAGGAGGAAATATGTCTCATGAAAACCTGCAAAATCAAACTACATCAAGTTAGATTTGATCTACAAATCCATAAGATCTAAGCATGTCATATCAAGAAAGTAATCAATGGACAAAGCACAATTGAAAAACTCCCTCTCTATGAAGTCGATTTGCCCATGGGGATGTGAGCAACCCCTACAATCTTCCCACAAAGCAAAATCGATGAGCTAGCTTGAGCAATTCGGCCTCCCTCTCTTGAAGTCGATTTCACCTGAAAAGCAAACAATGTCTAGAAGCAAGATATCCAAGAACACATGCAAGAACAACCCAATCAAAGCCAAGAAGTAGATCTCCAAAATATTATTTTCATTCCAAGTTTTCTAGAGCCCAAAGGTGAGCTATACAATAGGGGGCCTCCTCCTTATATAAGATAATAAAGACCAAAACCCTAGATCTCAAAACCACTTTACAACAAAATGAGTGGTTGAGATTAAAAGATCTCAATACATGATCAATAGCTAAGATGAAAACATAACAATATAACACATGGATCACTCAAATAATGATGACGTCATAGCTAAAAGGTACTCATGGAGGGTGACGTCATCCACTAGAGGGGGTAAAAGTACAAAAGCTCACCTCATATGACTAGGACATGACACATCGAGCTCATGGTGGGGCTAGGAGGCATCAATCCTTACTAGCTCATCCCCATGGCACAATAAAATAATAAAATATGTCCAAAATAAATATAAATGATCAAATCTGTCATCAAAATCTGTGACATACAAGCAGTAAAAGGCCTCCTGTAGCCTCTGTGAACCAACCCAAGTGGTGAAAACTGGCTGGAAGATAGGGGGTTGACCCTGGAAGACCTCTGTGAAAACCAAGTGCCAAAACCTTGCCTCAATTGCCCAAATCGAATTCCTCAGTGACCCTTTTATCCCATCTCTGGACTGCCTCGGTAACTGTGAAAGTGCTGAAACTACCTCCTAGGGCACCTGCGTTGTCAAACTAAGCCTACCAAGCTCTCCAGAAGGGGGGGTAAATGGTAATAACAAGTGGCTGGACCACCCCCTCCTCATACAGCGCCCTAGGTGAACTGGCCTCTCATGGCCCCTACTGCTCAGGCTGGGAAATCAACCCCAAATCTAGTCAACAAGTGTAAAACTGCATCTATCACTGTCAGAAGTGCTCGAAACTGAAAGATAAGTGTCTCATTGGATCCAGAAGACCCAAATCTACTAAGAATGTGTACTCATACACCATGGGTTGCCCTGATGGGCTAACTGTAGGGTCCACCATATATGGACAGTGCATAATCTGATGATCTGAAGTAATAATAAACCCTGTTGAACTGTATCAATCACCATCTGAATCATATGTCCATCATATAGTATCATAAATAGGAGTATGTGGGCCCATACATCATCATCAATAAGCCTTCATGGCCCACATCATCACGGATCCCAAGAAATGACCACAGTCAAACTAGGTTTGACTAGGTCCATATACAACCAAGGATAAATCATATCAGTAGACTAAGACATGTTCCTCTAATCATATTCACAGCTTCACTTAAAGTATAACATCCATTCAGTGGCATTAATCATGTTAGCATATTCCTTTGTTATTTGTAATTACTTGCACAATAGTTTAAATGACAAACTCACCCATTGGACATGGTCAAACTGCTAGCGAAGGATGAAGACTAGGAACAAGGTTGGGCAAAGGGGATGACTTGTCTAAACTCAACTAAAAGATACTTTGGACTGGAAGAGAGGGGAAACTACGAACTCTATGCTGGACAAAATAACACGGGGGATGGTTGTGCCTCACAAATGGGTAAGTTGTTTAGAGAGTGCTTATTCAACTTGGGCATCATGTCTACATCAAGTTGATCGAGGTTCATTAGAATCATTCAATTTCATTTCATGGCCTTTTTGGCCTACATAACCCTTCGAATCTCAAATGTGCTGATAAGCACAACTAATTGCAGCTTGCATCCAGGGCATGTTTACATATATAAGGTCAGCAATTGTTTAGATATAACTTTTAAGAACCATTACTTTTTGGACCTTTCTTATACTCTTCGAGGAGTATTTTTTAGCAGTTCATCGCTCTTGCCCTTTTTAGTTTCCATGGGCCAATTTACATAAGTTTCCATAAGTAGTACATGAGCTTTCAGTTTTAGCCAACAACATCTCAAGTGACTAAGGGGATTTCGGACCAGTGCCAAACATCGGGACAACCGACCAGAATGATTTAGGCCTACAATCCAACTTACCAAAGGCAAGTTCTGTCACCAACTCAGAGCCGAGACACTAAACATACAGGGATGCGGTCCAAACACAGAGGTAGAAAAAGGGGAAATCCTCAATACCATAAAGTTAATTAAGACAAGTCAAGGTTTAAAGTCAAATAAGGAAAGTCATGTATGGATGGAGTCAAGTGAAGGTGGAGCCTAGCTAGCAGACAACTGGTGTCAAGAAAGACCATATCTATGTAAGGTGGTAAACCAGTGAGTTTTGTCAAACAACCTAAATGTGCAAGTAAAAGTTCATTTAATAGTTCATTTTATACAGTTTGCCACATCATGAATTATATACCAAGCCAATGCTATGAACAAGACTAAAGCTACAAGGTAATAATCCATAGTCAATGATAAAACATTCGTAGGTCATACAATATCATCACAAGAATAATCATCATATATCATCTGAAACACTGTTGCAATACAACTCTAGGCACTGAACTGAAACTGCATGGGATAAAGGGTCACATCGGTCATCAAATCTGAACTCTCAAGGCTCAGCCTTGACACAAGGTCTAACATAAGTCTAAATAATACACTGCTCTTATCATGAGTGATCTCAAAATATACAATCATCATAGCCAAGCTCTGAATAATGGAAGCTCTGGAATGTGCAGATATCTGCTAAGCAAGATTAGTAGCCCTGCTACTATGGTGTGATAACAGGGGGCTACCTGGGGTATTTCCCCCCTAGGTGCCTAAAAACTAATAAAAATGACTAAAACTGAACAAAGGCTTCACTATGAAAGGTGGAGTGAGCAGGGGGGGATCGTCATGCCCCATCTAACCCCAATAATGCTGAAAAACCCTCAACGTCCCCCCTCTACAAGCCTGTGGGCCTGGTGACCAAGGATGATGTCGTCATTGGAAATGCACCAAGGAGAGAGGGCGCTCTGCTGGAAAAGGATCAGGATGGGTGCATAGGGTGACCAGAAGAGGAGGCAAGTGCCTCGGAGCTGAAATACTATCACCGGTGTAGAAAACAAGTAGGGGGTCATGTGACCCAATGACCCACTCCTAGGAGCCCCAAGCACCAACCTCAGGGCTACAAGCCCTAGAAAGAGGCAGTCAGCAATGTCACTAAACCATAGTACTCCTAAAAGAAGTACCAAAGGGTTTGGCCATAACCACCTCTCAGAAAGTACTGATAATACCCCCATCATGGCAGTACTGATAATACCCCCATCATGGCCCTGAAGAAAAATGTGACCCCTCTCCCTGGGCAGATGTTTGAAAGTGAGCAGGTACTGGTACCGCGTAACACAGGGTATGTCACTCCCGATGGGTACCACGTCCCCAAATTTGAGGGTACAACGTCCCCTATTGGGGCAATGTTTTGGGTGCTTAGGGGGACACCCCAAAAGAACCCAACCCCGATTTGGGGACGTAGGTACATGTACCCGAGGCGGGAGCACGCACGTTACCCCCGAGTATGCACCTTACCCCCAAGTATGCACCTTACCCCCGAGTATGCATAACCTGGCAACATCTTAAAGACTAATGTCAAACAAAAGACTAATGTAGTATAATCAACAATAAGAACTTGTGTTGAACAAATATATTTCCCAAAAGTAATTCTTTGAGCTAAGTTTCCAAGACCAAAAGCACTACAGATTGAACACTTGGATCGTTGCAAATGGAATGTAATCAAATACATATGAGATTTGAACAAATAGATCTAGGTACATAAACTAAAGAGATATGTAGTGAAAATCAAATCAGCCATCAACATATTATGTAACAAATAAATAACATAGATCATCACACAATAAACTTACAACAAAAGAGAAGAAGAATGATATATTTCATGCGACATGAATGAGTGGTGGAGCACAATATTTAAAGGAAAGCAATTTGAATTAGGGTTAGAGGCAATTCGAATTGTCCATGCAATGGATTGAGATGAGTCAGGATTAACTACAGGCCAAGACCCCTTAGTTAGCCATGCAAACTCTCCTAAACTAAGTTACACTGACACAAGACTTCACAATTCCTAGTTATCTGACTGAGTGCTTAGTTAACTGAATGAATATTCAGTTAATTGACTAAAAGAGTGTGCAAAACCCCTAATTAGGTCAAAAGAAGGCGCTAATTGCTAATTTAGGACATGAATGGTTAGTTAGGAGCTGAGTTAGCAAAGTACTCTCAGTTACCAACTAAGAATGAACTCTACCATTCCTAAAATCAAGGAGACACTCCTTAAATCAAGGAAGGCGCCCTCAAAACTAGGAATGCACCTAGCTTAGTTGAGTTTGGTCATTAGGGTTTTGATTTAAGTGGCAGATAAGATGGTTAGAGATCCTTAGAGTTTAGAAGAAGCTCTAGGGTGACTGGTCAAAATGACTGTGGTTTGGCCCTTAGAGTCATGAAGTCAAGGTTTAGGTGACTAGAAAGGAGAACAATGCTATGGAGGTTTTTATCTCTAATAAGCTTGACTAGATGAGAAAGAAAAAAAAATGGGTCTCGGCAATTTTCAGCCATATAAGGTACCCATGCACACACAACAACAAAAAATTCTCCGAAAGTTGGGAAAGAGGGAAAAAACCACATGGGAAAAGAACGCCCCCCAATAAAAGAGAATGTAAAAGAAGAGAAGAAGGCCTTAAGGAGCCTCCTCAGAAGGTGCCTTCACTCCTAAAGAAGCTCTCAACTGGGTAAAAAGCTTCCCGATAAAGGTCTTGGTGAAGATATTTGCAATTTGCTCAGAGAAAGGACAAAATTGCAAATCTATGAGTCGATCATGTATCGACCCTCTTATATAGTGCATGTGGATCTCTGTGTGCTTCATTTGTTGTCGCTGAGTAGGCTCTCTTGAAATCTGGATGGCCCCCTGGTTGTCACAAAAGATTATAGTATGTCGGTGAAACTCTATCCCAAACTCAATAAGGATATGCTGCAACCAAATGGCTTGTGTTGCAGCACTCATTGCTCCTCTGTACTCTGCTTCCATTGTCAATAATGTAATAGTGGCTTGCTTTTTGCTTGACCAACAAATAGGCCCTGAGCCCAAACTGAAAAAGTAACCTAGGGTGGACTTTTTGTATGTCCCATCGCCAACCCAATCAAAATGTGTATCCAAATAGATTAAATTTGCAAGTTGCTGCATAGTGGATCCCATAGTCATATGACCCCTTTACAGATTGGAGTATTCTTTTGGTAGCCTCCAATGTAACTTATGTGGTTCCTGCATGTATCTGGAGACTACCCCAATAGTAAAGGAGATATATGATCGATTGTGTGTAAGATAAAGAAGACTCTCAACTAACTATCAATACAAGGTACAATCAACCAAAGGTGTAGTACCTCCATCTTCAAGCTGGATTTCGAAAAGAAAGGGGAATGGGGTTGATTTGCAATCTTCCATTTTGAATCTAATAAGGGGATCTTGTGCATACTTAGATTGTGCTACAGTGACTCCCAAATCTAATTGGGTGATTTGGAGTCCAAGAAAATATTGTAACAGTCCTAAGTCGGTCATGGAAAATCTATTATGCAAGGCATATTAGAAACATGCAATGTAAGTGGTAGAACTTCCTGTGATGAGGAGATCGTCCACATAGAGTACAATAAGTAATGGAGAGTTCCCTTCTCGAAGCATATATACATTTGGATCTGAATTACATCTTGAATTTTTTTGTGCTAACAGAAAGAATCTTTTTTTTGCATACCAAGCTCGAGGAGCTTGTTTTAATCCATACAATGATTTCATTAATTTTCATACCAGATATGAGTTTTGGAAGTACCCTGGTGGTTGCTCCATGTAGATATCCTCTTCAAGGTCCCCATGAAGAAAAGCACTCTTCACATCCATGTGATGAATCTCCCATTGTTGTGTTGCTGCTATGGCAAGAACAAGTCGAATTGAATCCATCTTTGCAACTGCTGCAAAAGTTTCTATGTAGTCAATGCCATGTATTTGTAAGAAGCCTTTGGCCACCAATCTTGCTTCGTACTTGCTGATAAATCCATTAGCTGCCATCTTGGTCTTATAAATCCATTTGCATCAAATCAATTTTCTTCCCTTCTGAAGAGGTACCAAATCCCAAGTTTTGTTGTTCATAAGGGATTGATATTCCTCGTCCATGGTTGCTTCCCAATGAGGATTGTTGGAGGCTTCCGCATGTGTTTGAAGATCATATGTGGGCATCATATAGCAATGAGTGGGTAGCAATGGCTCTATGGCTGCAAGAGTGTGTGTGGCAGCATGAAACTCTGAATGGGTTCTTCGAGTATCAACAGGATCACCCACTAGTTCCCCGACTACTTCAAGTGTTTGCTTTGCCCAATGAGGCTGAATTGTTGGGTTTGCAACACTCTCATTTTCAATATCCTCATCATCATATGTATGTGAATCTAAAGATGAATATGAATCTAAAATTTCAGTTGAAACATTAGAAGAAGAATTAGACAATTTATTTTGAATAACTAGTTGTGCATCAATAGGTGAACTAGTTTTGTGCATAGGAATTTCTTCAAATTTAACACTTCTTTCAAAAAAGAGTTTTTCAGTCTTAATATTCAGCAGCCTATAAACTTTTACCCCTTCAGGATAGCCCACCAAAAGGCACTCCTCACTTTGTTGTTCTAATGCCCTTCTTTTCTTGGAAGGAATACGACCCCATGCACGGGATCCAAACACCCTGAAGTGCTTTACTACTGGTTTTTTACAAGTCCATGCTTCAAAAGGAGATGCTTCAACAGGAGTAATCATTTTCAAATGTTTGTGAGGGACTCTGTTTTGAATTTAGTTTGAACAATTTATGGCCTCAGCCCACAATTTTGGAAAAAGATTCTTTGATTGCAACATGCAATTTTCCATTTCTTTCAATGTTTTGTTTTTCCGCTCCACAACCCCATTATGCTGAGGAGTATAAGGAACAGTATGTTGCAGCTCTATACCAGTTGCGGAGCATCGCTAATGTACATCTTTATTGACATACTCCCCACCATTGTTCGTGTGGAGAATCTTGATCCCCTTACCGAACTCTTTCTCTACAAGTGCTATAAAGTCGTGAAGACAAGGAAATACATCATCTTTGTGCTTTAGGAAGTACACCCATGTGTATCTTTAAAAATCATCAATAAAAGTCAGTACATATCTAGCTTTACTAATAGAGAGATAAGGAAGAGGCCCAGTAATGTCACTGTGGACTAATTCAAGAAGGGATGTGGCCCTCCTAGCCTTCCCTTTCTCAAATCTTTCTTCAGGGTGCTTACCAAGAGCACATCCTGAAAACTCCATCTGAAAAGGAGATGGGTGGCAGCCCTACTACCATGTCTTCTTTGCTTAATTGTTGCGAGTAAAAATAGTTAAGGTGCCCAAACCTCTCATGCCATAATTTACTAACATCATTGGAATGCATTAATAGAACTGAAGGAGAAGACTTTGGCAAAAACTTTGAAAAAACATACAACTTGTTTTTGTGATCAGCTTTCCCAAGTGCAATTTTTGAACCATCAAAAATATTTGAAATGATTAATGAGTCTTTGGTGAAGAGAACTTGCTTACCATGGCCCAAGTGTGTGATTTGGTAGATGGAAAGCAGATTTTTGGACAAAGAAGATACATAAAATACATTTTGAAACTGCCCATCTTCTTGTAGAATATCACCTTTTCCACATACCTCGATTGGAATCTTGTCTCCCAGGAGTACTTCTTGGACAAAGGATGGCTGCATGGAGGTGAACATGTCCTCGGATGATGCCATGTGATTTGATGCTTCGGAATCTAGGATCCAAGTGGCTGATTTTGAAGCTGAAATTGTCACAAGCGCATGTCCTCTTTCGAGAGGAGGCCTTGGCTTGCATATTTTGTCTTCATTTTCTGCAAAAAAAATCTTATACCTGCAATTTTCTTCTTTGTGAAGTCCCTTTTTGCAGTAGGGACATAAAGGCAGCTCCTCCTTGGTCTTCCCTTCATTGGAGGTGGTCTTGTCATAAGAAAACTTGGAATTCTGCTCCCTTTTGCCTTTGTATGGAGTCTTTTGCTTACTACCTTTCTTCCTGCCCTCATTTGCTGAAGTGCATGAGCATTTGAGGACCTATGTAGGCCCATTTGAGAAATTTTATCCTGCTCTTGAAGTAGAGAGGCAACAAAAACATCTAAAGAAGGCATGGTGAAAGATGCTCCAAGTGCTAATCTAGTAGAATGAAATGATGAGACAAAAGTACTAAATTCAAGACCCAACTTAGATAGGATACCGATAGAGTACCATCTGAGTGTCTTCTTTATCAATCTTGCACATCTTGAGCTGCAATAGGATGGATTTAAATTTGGTGAAGGATTCTTGTATGGAGTCAAACTCACTTGGCCTCAGGTTCATTAGCTCCACCTCCAAATGATGACCCCTCGTCTCATCTTGTGTATTGAAGAGGGTGGACAAGGTGGTCCATATTTCAATGGAGGTCTTCTTAGCTTGGATGTGGTAGAACAAATTTGGAGAAACAGAGTAGCACAGCAGCCCCATGAGCTTCATCCATTCGGTTAAGATACTTCGACTATTCAACAAGAGCCATAGGTTCCATCTTAGTTCCCATGGTGATCCGGTACAAACCCTTCAATCTCAAGAGCATCTCTACTCTTGATTTCCATTCGAAGTAATTGAAGGGGCCCAGGAGCTGATCAGAAGGTAGATCCATGGCTGCTATTGTCCTCTTTGATGGCTGCAAAAGCGCTTCCTTAATATGCAAAAGTAAGATTTCTGACCAATAATCACTAGCGCACTAGCTAGTTTAGTACCCCCTACTGCTCTAATACCATATGAGATTTGAACAAATAGATCTAGGTACATAAACTAAAGAGATATGCAGTGAAAATCAAATCAGCCATCAAAATATTATGTAACAAATGAATAACATAGATCATCACACAATAAACTTAGAACAGAAGAAAAGAAGAATGATATATTTCATGTGACCTAAATGAGTGGTGGAGTACAATATTTAAAGGGAAGTAATTCAAATTAGAGTTACAAGCAATTCGAATTGTCCATGCAGTGGATTGCGATGAGTCAGGCAGACTAGAGGCTAAGACCCCTTAGTTAGCCCTGCAAACTCTCCCAAATTGAGTTACACTGACACAAGACTTCACTATTCCTAGTTATCTGACTAAGTGCTTAGTTAACTAAATAAATATTCAGTTAACTAACTAAAAGAGCGTGCAAAACCCCTAATTAGGTCAAAAGAAGGCGCTAATGGCTAATTTAGGACATGAGTGGTTAGTTAGGAGTTGAGTCAACAAAGTACTCTCACTTACCAACTAAGAATGAACTCTAGCATTCCTAAAATCAAGGAAACACTCCCTAAATCAAGGGAGGCGCCCTCAAAACTAGGAATGCGCTAAGCTTAGTTGAGTTTGGTCATTAGGGTTTTGATTTAAGTGGCAGATAAGGTGGTTAGAAACCCTTAGAGTTTAGAAGACGCTCTAGGGTGACTCAGGTGGTCGAAATGAGTGTGGTTGGCCCTCAGGAGTCATGAAATCAAGGTCTAGGTGACTAGAAAGGAGAATGGTGCTATGGAGAGGTTTTTATCTCTAACAATACATCCAAGTTATGTTTTCCAAGAAGCAACATGGTCCAGAGTTGGGGCAAGATAACCTAGAAAATGCACTATACAAGAGGCATCAAAGGAAGAAATCTATGATTATTATATGGATAAATCATTATGTGATATTTGTTGAATTGCCCCTGATCACTACAACTTTCTCTGAGCTTCAACTCTCGCGCGACCTAGTTTGCGTCATCAGGCAAGTTGCCTATGCATCTACCCCCCTCCAGACCCCAATGTCGTGGCTTTAGATCACTGGTCGCCGCCTTAGGGAAGTCCATTTCCAAGCAACCGTAGTGGCCCAAGTTTGTCAAGAAGCTTGATGGGATCCCTAAGGTCTCAATCTTGGCTACATCTTCTCTACATATGGCTCTTTCCCTTGCAGAAAGGGGGTCGATTGTTAATGTAATTGTAACTTCGGAAGATATTCACTTGTATATTTTATATTGTATTTGTATTTTATTATTGTACCTCCGACGGAGATGTTTATTCCTCCGATCGGGAGAGTCATTATTGTACTTGAGTCATGTAAAGTCATTGAGGTTAACCCTCCATTGTAAGTCGGGGCAATAGACCCTTGAGTCGGCATGTATTAGGGTTATTAGACTCTCCTAGGGAAGTCAGCCAAGTCAGGTACAACTAGGGGCCGACCTGCTTGGGGTAAAGGTCAAGTGAAAGTAAAAGTATAAATAGAGAGGGTGCCTCTCTCATTTGGATCATTCACTCACTCATCAAGATTGCATTAGTGAGAAGGAGGACAAGTTCGCACAAGTGGAGAAGAGAGAAGCTGCTGAAGACCATCTTTATATTTGGGGTTTACTTTTCTGCTATTGTATTGTTGCTCATTCTATCTCTGAGGAAGTTGCGGGGTTTTCTCCTTTATGGTTTCCCCAAGGAAAATATTTGTGTCTCTTGTCTCTTGTCTCTTGTGTTTAATTGTTGTGCATGTTATTCTCTCAGATAAGATCCTAGATAATCTTGAATTAAATTGTGAAAATCTAACATCGATCAGCCAATTAACAAGGATCTGGCCTTCACCTAGATCAATGGCCATTTGGCTTCAGAAAAATTGGCAAGTCCTCATCCAAGGGAAGTTATCCCATTATTTTTGTGGCCAAGGGTTCAACGCTTTCTTGTTTGAATCCAAAGAAGAGCAGGATCTGATCTTTCAAAGTGGGCCTTACTTTTCAGACCAAGAGGAATGTACTTGAACAAATGGACATGAATTTTGACCTCGGCCTTGATATCCCATCCCTAGTCCCTATATGGGTGCATCTCCCCCATCTTCCTTTTCACTACCAGGGGGGTGCACTTGAAAGCATTGGTAATACTCTTAGAAAATACAATGACAAGTTTGATCCCAAGGATAGTATGTTTGCATGCACTCGAATCTGTGTGGAAGTAGACCTAGACAAAGGTCTACCATAAGCAATTATTGTCTCCTTGGATAAATGGAAACAACTTCAGAAACTGGACTACGAACAACGAACATCCAAGCGTAAAGCATGCCATGAATACGGCCACTTCGCCAAAGACTGCAAAAAAATCAACCAGTTGCCCATGCATCCACATCGAAAGAAGATCAATGACAAGTTGTTAAGAAAAAGCCAACCTCCAAGCAGCCTTCCTCTGCCATTGCTCCCCCTTCGATCCCCACCTCGGTTCCTTCATCCTCTCTTTCAGTTCCCCCTTGATCTACCCCTGGATCTCATGTGCATGGATCTAGTCCACCTTCATCGAATCAACCCTTTCCCTCTTCACCCAAGCGGTTCGATATCTTGTCTTAATCAAATCCCTGCTCCTTTATGGAGGTAGTCAGTTCCTCAATCAAAGAGACAACCTCTTGCTATTTTCCCATGCACCCTCCTTCATTCCTTCTCAAATAAATCCTCCCTTCAAATTTGCCGACAATTCTCTCTCTAATCAGTTTGAAAAAATCAACCAATCTCGGAGAGTACCCCAGCCCCCAGGGTAGTTACAAGGAAAAAATTCCAACTCTAGATCAAAGAAGAGGAAAAATTTGAAGATGAGGAAGAAGGAAAGCAGCCAAATGTGGGGAGAAAACCTACAAGAGAATGGTGAGAAGAAGCAACTAACAAAGAAAAGCAATTAGGCACCCAATCAACCATCAAGGAATTGTTGGGAATGAAATCAAAATCCAAAAGCCAAGGTATTCAAACCCCCTCACAAGGGGGTGGACACAAGCCATCCATTGTTAAATAATGAAAGTTGTTTCCTGGAATAGTAGAGGCATGGGAAGCAACTATAAAGAAGAATCTCTTACAGGTCTCATCAGAGCAGAAAAGCAACTATCCTCTTGCTCCAAGAAACAAAACTTGAGGCTCTTGAAATGGAGAAATTTAGAAAAAAACTATGGTCGAGATGTGATGGTAAAGTGATAGGCTCTAGAGGCACATCTAGGAGCATATGCATGTTACGGGACAAAGATCTAATCCATGTAGACCATCTTCTCCAATACCCGCATTGGAGCCGTTTTTGCATGCATCAACTTCAATCATGTATTAAATTTCATATTTTCAATATCTATATGCCAGTAGCCTATATGGGAAAAGATGTTCGTTGGACCTTTCTACAGAACTTAGATGGGACAGATGTCACTAAAAATTGTATCTTTGCAGGGCAATTTCAACTTGGTTATGTAGAACCAAGAAAAGCGAGGAACTATAGTGAGAGACCCATCCCGAGAGCGAATGGAATATCTAATGATAGATTGGGACCTAGTAGATGTCAAACTAGTCAAAGGAAAATTCACTTGGACAAACCGCAAAGGAGGGCCAGGCCACATTGCAGCTCGACTGGATAGATTCCTAGTTCATAGTGTCCTCTTGTTACAAAACTTGACTATTATCTCTAAAATCATCCCTTATGCAGCTTCTGGCCATAAGCCAATATACCTCTCTTTAGAATCTCATCCTAATTATGGGCCTTTACCCTTTGTGATTCAATCCCCTATGGCTTCACAATGATAAAGAAATGAAAATCATCAAAGAGGAATGGACCAAATTCATCAAAGGCTCCCCATCTTTTGTATGGAAGCATAAAATCAAAGCAATGAAGACCACATTAAAAAAATGGGCCAAAGCTTCCTTCATTCCTCCTTACTAGGAAGAAAAATAGCTTAATCAACAACTTGAGGTTCTCTAAGATAGATGGGAGTTGGAGGAGGTGTCCAAGGAGGATCAACTAGCTGAGAAATCCATTTACCTCAAGATCCACAAAATCAATAGAGTCAAGGAAGAGATGTGAAGGTTGAAGTCAAGAAGCTTGTGGCTCCAATCTGAAGATGAAAACACTTCCTTCTTTCATCATCAAGCTAAAGCCAAGACAAATAAGAACTCGATGAAGGAAATCATGCTAGCAAATGGGACAAGGATATTTGCAGAAATAAAAGTGGCAACCAAGGTATTCTTTGAAGATCTTTATAAAGAGGAAGAAGCGAATCTCCATACCAAACAGATAACGCATGAGAACATTCCTTGTCTTGTAATGGAAAAAAACAATATGGATCCCAACCAGACAATCTCGGAAGCTGAAATCATTCATTCCATTTGGGGGCTAGCTCTTGACAAGGGGGGCTAGCTCCTGACAAGGCTCCAGAACCAAATGGGTTCTCCACCCACTTCTATAGAACATGATGGCCCAGTATCAAATTCAATTTGTGAAAAATGTTCATCCATGCACAGAAAAAGTTCAAATTAGGAAGTGCTACCAACTCCTCCTTCCTTACCTTGATCCCCAAAGACTCAAACCCCTAATCTTTCAAAAGCTTCCACCTTATCTCCCTCTATAATTTTTCTTATAAAATCTCAACTAAAATCACGGCCAATGGGATAAAGATGACCATCCCCAAATTAATCTCCAACAATCAAGGTGGGTTCATGAAGAATAGTCAAATCATTGACAATATCATCTTGGTCCAAGAAGTGCTCCACTCAACTAGGGCCATTAAAGACAAAGGCATGATTATCAAATTGGATATGGTGAATGCATTTGACCAAGTGTGACACTCTTTTCATTTTGAGGTCCTCTTAAAGTTCAGATTTGATAGCCATTTTGTCAATTGGGTTCAAGCCTATGTCAATAGGCCTTGTATTGCTCTGTTTGTCAATAGTCATCCCATAGATTTCTTCAAGAGTAGCAGAGGATTAAGACAAGGCTGCCACCTCTCACCTCTTTTGCACATCCTCATGGTTGAATCCTTGAGCAGAAAACTTGAGGCAGAAAGAATCTCGGGAATCCTCAGTGGGATTAGCTTTGCTAGAGGGGTGAAACTGTGGAATCATTCTCGATTTGTTGTTGACACCCTTCTCCTCGGGGGGCGTCCACTATAATTGCTAACAAATTCAAGGTTGTCCTTGACCATTTCTTTAATGCATCTAGAGGAAGGGTTAACAAAGGGAAAAGCAAAGTTTTTGGGTGGAACATAAAGTCTTATCCTCCTTTGAAACATCTCAAGAATCCTTCAATTTGTAGTGGAAGAGTTTCACTAATCTAAGAATGCCAATATCCTTAGGAAATCCTACAACCACTATTTGGCAAGAGATCATTAACAAAATAAGTCAAAATTTTCTCAATGGGGGACCTAATCGCTAAATCTTGCAAGTCAAACTATGCTTCTCAAATCGATGTTGTCAACGCTTCCCATCCACCAATGCTCAGCTATGCTTGCTCCCATCGGTGTCATGCAATCCATAGGTAAAGAGCTCTACAAGTTTTTGTGGCAAGAGGGGAAATCAAACTCTAAAAAATTCCATTTGATTAACAGGAAAATAGTAACAACTCCCAAGAATTGTGGAGAACTGGGGATCAAAGAACCAAAAGCAATGAACCTTGCTCTTGAAGACAAGCTCCTTTGGAGACTTGTCTCTAGGAGATTTGACTAGTTGAAAAAGTACCCATAAAAAAATATATTCACCTGAGAAGAAAATGTAGCCTAGACAAGTCGCTTGAGAATATTAGAGGCTCTCACATTTGAATGTTATGTATTGCAGTCGACCCTCTTATTCAATCCAAACTTTCATGGGCTCCAAGGAATGGTTAGTGCATCAATATATGGCCCGATAGTATCATGGCGAACTGGCCTTTGATCTCCAATCTAGATATGCTTCCCCTCAAAGATTGGATGGACAGCTATGGTATTCTTTAATTGCACAATATGTCACTGTGGGAGGGGAATCAATGGATAGGATGGGTTATTTTTCCTTTTGAACCTCTTCTTCATAGTGTTCATTGTCTCCTATTATTGCTCAAAGGTTGTGCCCAACAGATCGAAGGCATCAAGATAGAAGGTGTCAGGGTAAAGTCGTCTACACAGTCAGAAGTGGTCACTTGCAGTATACAACTGCAATCTCCCATAATCCATCAAGGACTTGAAAAGCGATTTGGCACAATGACAATCTTCCATAGGTAAATATCTTATGTTGGATTATGAACCATGGGAAATTGTTAAATGTTGAAAATTTGTAAAGAACTTCAGGATCTTGGACAAATACCATCCCTCCTAAGCAATGGAACGACCTGTTTTCTCGTTGGTCCAAACATTACAAAGGTACCTTCTGGAACAAGACCATCTTCAAAAGGCTATGGGTGGCCCATCCAAAGTATCTCTATTGGAAGATTTGGCTTGCCCAAAACAAAAAGATCTTCCAAAATGTGGTAATCAGTCCCATGATCATTGCTAGCAAAGCCAAAAGTCTATTGATAGAAGCCAGACAAGCCCAAGGATTTCGAGATCAAAAGACTCTAAATCTCACCTGAGAAGAGAAGAATTGGATTGCAGATCAGTACAACAAGAAGGCACATCAGAAGCATTCAGCCCTAGATCAGCGACAACCCGCCTTGGCAGATCAGGTTAAGTAAGGAAGATTTTAAAGCTTGGTGCCAAGATCAAAAGAAGCACATTATCTTCTTTAACAGAGCTGCGAAGGGGAACCCAAGGGTGGCAAGTGTGGGGGGATCATCATTGATCCCAAAGGAACCAAGGAAAACAATTACACTTGGGATCTTGGAATCAACACTAACAATCAAGCAAAGGCTTATGAGTTATTACAAGGGCTCCACGGCATTCATATAACTAAGATCAAGTCTATTATAGTGATTAGGGACTCGACGATAACAATTAATCTCATGAACAAGGACCACCAAACTCTGAACCTTCCTCTAGCAAGACTTGCCTCTCGAATCAAGCAAGAAGCATCTTGGTTTCAAGAGATTAGCTTTTAACATGTTCTCCAACACCTAAATGGTGAAGCAAACCTCCAAGCCAATTTAGCCACTCAATTGTACAAAGGCAATTATAAAAAAATGGGGCTATAATCCACCTTCCAATCCCTAATGTTTAATTTCATTTAGTATAGAAATCCACCATTAATCATAGTTCGTGCAAGGGGACACGTATCAATGGGAGTCACAAGTCAGATTATGAAGCATTAAAGGACCAGGACGGGTATAGGATGGCACCACACATGCCATCCCTCCCAACATCATTTCATTTTGAATGCTCAGAGCTTGATTATCTTGGAGAAGGTGGGATAATGGAAGTGGTTGTTCGAAATCGCTTGGGCACAATATGCAGAGTTGGCTCCGGCATTCCTAAGCTAGTTAAGGTATGTTGGATTCAATTTCAGTGAGGATGGCACCACACATGCCATCCCTCCCAACATCATTTCATTTTGAATGCTCAGAGCTTGATTATCTTAGAGAAGGTGGGATAATGGCAGTGGTTGTTCGAAATCGCTTGGGCACAATATGCAGAGTTGGCTCTGGCATTCCTAATCTAGTTAAGGTATGTTGGATTCGATTTAAGTGTCTTCGTTGGTTGTTTGGTCCCTAGGGTATATTCGGGTTCTAGTTTATCTGTTGGTCTCTACGTTGGGGGCATTCGTGGATTGAAATTCTTCCCTAGTGAACCTGTTGGTATTTGGTTTTTGGTTCCTTGTTTCATTTCCATTTAGTTAGGCAACTAGCATGTGTGATTAAAGTCCAAAAGAAACAACACTGGCCAAAGGGGAACTCAAGAGGAGAGGCCAATGTCACCACACCAACCCTCTTCGCACTTTTGGTTGGCGCTTCTCCAACTCAAGGGGGGCTTCCCCAAGATAGAATTACTAGGGCTATAGACAATGAAGTACAAGGTGATGGCAAGACAAAAGAGATCACTCCAAGGACTAGTAACAATCCAATCAAAAGGCAAATGAAGTCAAAATCATCAACTAAAAAGGACTTTGCTTAATACGTCACCAAGAGAATAGAATTGCATGAGCTAACCCAAACCCAACTTGATGAAGTTGAAGGTGAACATGGGTTTACAAGGGAAGGAGTCGAATGAAGAATCCCCTTCCTTTCAGGCTCTTGGGATTGCACTCTATATATAAAGGTTTACAGTTGAACAATTCAAATCAAGGTAAAGATACAACAAATAGTTCCCGTATACATAAACATGTAAAGAAAGGATGAAAAATAAATTAACTTAAAACCCCTTTCTCCAACAAGGTAGTAATACCCTATCAATAGCCCAAGCAAAAGCACAGAAATGACGTTGTAAACACCCAATACAACTTACAGCCATGAAGCTCCAAGCAAGATCAAAGCACCACACTGACAAGATTTGCTCCAAGAAAAGATGTATCAATTAAGCTCAAGAGAGAGCTCCAAAAAACCAACCATGCAAATGAATGAGAGGATAAACCCTTATATAGGTTTCAATTATTCTCTTCACAACAATAAATAAGTAATAAAACCCTATATTTAGCCTAGGATGGAGTAAACAAATCAAAATATTCCAATTACTAACCAACAAACTCTAATAATATCCCTAATAAATGGTGGACAAAGCCACATGTACAATATCCAATAGATAACAAGGCCCAAGAAGGATGTGCATCCATCAAATCAAGGTGAATGATGACAAGAAGTCAAACCTAGCCTCCAAAGGCTATCCAAAGGTAGCACTCCAAGAAAAAGGCCTCAAGAGGTGGAGCGCTTCCTCAAATATGGTGAATGCTCTCCATAAAAAGGCTCCAAAAGGCACACACCACAAAAATATGGTGCGGCTCTTTAAAGTTTTAACAACAATTCTTGAATTTCTAACTTCCTCAATATTTATCAGATTTTCTATTATACCACTTCTCAGAAATCCCACAACCACTTTGCATCTAATCGCATAGAGATGGCACAATTCTGGGCACTATATCAAAATATAACTACTCCCGAAGTTGGGTTATGCTCCAAAAACATCCAATCAAAAATGGCCTAGATGAGTGTGTAAACAAACCTCCAAAGGGTTGGTGCTCATCAAGGAAGACCAACAAATGTGTGTAGAACAATCCATCCATCAAGTAAAACTCTCCATGTGTAGTATTTCATCAAAGTAAAGAATTGGCAGGTAAATAACTCCCAAATACCTTTTATTCAATGCATAGGCACTTATTTATACATTCAGAATGACCGTTGGATTCCATCTTCCAACGTCTCTTTAACTACCTATGGAGACTCTTCATTTCCTTTATTTCAGTTACATTATTTACAATGGACCCATAACCTTTGAGGATTACGTTTCCAACATTTCCCCCCCTTAATCCGAAGGGGTGTTAGTAAGTCCGAGCATGTTTCTAGACCTTTCCAACTTTTCTCATCCAAGTGCTTTGGTGAATATGTCTGCAATTTGGTCGTTCGTGGAACAATGTCGTAGATGAACTGTCTTAGCGTCTACATGATGTCGAATCAAATGGTACTTTGTGTTGATGTGCTTGGTTTGATCATGGAATCTGGGATTCTTTGCCAATTTGATTGCAGAAGTGTTGTCGATCAATAAGGGAGTGGAGTTCTCTTGCTTCTCCTGCAAATCTCCAAGTATCTTCCTAAGCCACACAATCTCTTTCGTTGCTTCTGCAGCAACCACATATTATGCCTCTATTGTCGAATCTGCTAGAATTGACTATTTGCGTGATCTCCAAGAGACAGTTGTTGATCCAAGACTCATTGTGTATCCAGAAGTGGACACTCTTTGTCGCCATCAAAGTCTGAATCAGAGTACCCAATAAGTTTGAAGTCATCCACCTTAGAGTATTTGAGTCCAAAGTCTTGAGTCCCCTTCGAGTATCTTAGAACTCTTTTTGCAGCAGACCAGTGTCCTTCACAAGATTTGTGCATGAACCTTGAAAGAATGCCAACAACATATGAAATATATGGTCTGGTGGTGGTAAGGTAGATAAGACTTCCTACAAGCTGTCAGTACTTGGTCGCATCCTCGAATTCTTTTCCTTCAATTGATGTGAGCTTCATCTCTTGTTCCATTGGAGTTGAGAGAGGGTTGCATTCTGTCATGCAAACTTTGTTCAATAATTCTCCAACATACTTCTTCTAGGAGATGAATATGTACTTAGGATGTTGAGCGACTTCAATTCCTAAGTAGTAATGAAGGTATCCCAGATCTGTCATTTCAAACCCCTTCTTCAAATCTCGCTTTATGGATGCAAGATAACTTTCATTGTTCCCTGTCATTAAAAGTTCATCTACATACACCACAAGAAACACAATAGATCTTCCAACTTTCTTTACAAACAATGTTGCGACATCAAGATTATAGCGTTTGAAATTCAACTTTAGAAGATGCTCGGTTAGCTTTTCATACCATGCTTAAGGTGCTTGCTTTAGGGCATACAAGGACTTGACGAGTTTGCATACCTTTTGTTCTTATCCCTTCAAAACAAATCCTTCTGGCTAAGATGAAGACATTTTCTTTCAAGTCTCCATTCAAGAAGGTTGTTTTTACATCCATCTGGTGGAATTTCCACCCATTTTGTGCAGCCAAGGAGAGTAAGGTGCGGATGGTAGCCCATTTTGCTGTGGGGGAGAACGTCTCTTCATAGTCAATTTCTTCTTTCTGTGCATAGCCTTTCACCACAAGCCTTGCTTTGTGCTTGTCAAGTGAACCATCTTATTTGTATTTGTTCTTGTATACCCACTTGCAGCCAATTGGTTTGGTTCCGACTGGAGGGTCAACCAACTTCCAGGTTCCATTCTTCATGAGTGCATCATACTCATTCTGCATGGCTTCTTTCCACTCATCACAAGTAGTAGCCTCTTTAAAGGAAGTTGGTTCAAATTTAGCAGATAAATTCAATTCACAATCAAATGAGACATCCATGTCATCACCTAAGTTATCTACTTCTCCTCCATCTTCTTGTCTAGTTGAGCTTCTTGTTCTCGTCTTTCCAACTTCATCCTGATGGACACTTTTGAGTGTCTTTGTGGCCCATTTAGGAACTTTCGTGATGGTCCAGGTTGATTAGCTGGTGGTGCTTCATTTTCTTCAAGATTCAATCTTCCAGTCCTCTCAATCACATCATCCAGTTGAACCTCCTGTTCAAATGAAGTGGCAGGAACTTCTTCTTCATGAGGGGGTGTTAGTGCTTCAAAAGGAAATTCCAAAGATTGGTCCAAGATAGGGATCCCCCCTTCAAGATTTGGAATTTCATTATCAACTTCATAATATGTCTTTAGATGGGCAAATTTCTCCAAACGATCAAGCTGTCTTTCAATAGATTGATCATTTTTATTAGTTTCGAGAAAAATGACATCTCTGGAAACAACAAACTTCTTGTTTATCTCATCATAATGACGATATGACTTGGATGTTTCTGAGTACCCCAAGAAAATGCATCTTTTACTTCGAGCACCAAGCTTGTCTCTTTGCTCCTTTGGTATCAAGGCATAGCAGGTGGAACCAAAAACCCTAAGATGCCTCACCAAAGGTAAGTGACCATACCACATTTCATGTGGAGTCTTGTCTTCAAGAGCATGAGATGGACTTTTATTTCTCAAATAGGTTGCACATACTATTGCATCACCCCAAAACGTCAGCTTTACATTCTTGAAAAAAATCATTGAGTGTACCATATTCATTATGGTTCTATTCATCCTTTCTACCACATTGTTTTGTTGAGGGTTATAAGGAACTGTAGTTTGATGTGCAGTCCCATGTTGACGAAGATATGCCTCAAAATCATTAGAAGTATATTATTTTCCATTATCAGTACGAAGTGTGCCAATATGAGATTGCGCTTGATTTTCTATCCATGCATGAAAGTTCTTGAATGTTTGAAATGCTTCAGATTTTGTCTTTAACAAGTATACCCAACAAATTCTAGTATAGTCATCAACAAAGTTCATGAGATACTTATTACCATTGGCAGAAGGAACTGGCATGGGCCACATAAGTCAGAGTGAACCAACTCTAACTTTCTACATGCTCTGAATTTAGACTCTTGGAATGGTTGCTTACTATGTTTTCCTAGTATGCATACATCACATTTGTTCTTTTGTTTAGGGATGGTGAGAAAACCAAATACACCATTCTTTCTCAACAAGCGAAGACTATTATAATTCAAATTACCGAATCTCCCATGCCATAAAAGACTGGATGACAAATTACCTTCTTCATACTGAGAGATGTAGGCAAAGTTTTTGTCTCTTGCAGATGATCCTTTCAGTTTCAACAACTTCCCATCTTCATATCTGGTCATTATGACCTGGTTGTCAGAGGACTTTCTTATCTCTACGATTCCATCAAACATGTGGATGGAATCGCCTTGTTGTCGAATCTACACTAAGGACAGTAGGATTCTCTGCAACTCTGGAAGATAGAGAACATTTTTCAACACAAAATCAGGGAATTCAGGCAGCTTAAGCCTGATGGAGCCAATTCCCTTTGGTTTTAGGCTGGAATCTGCAAAATACACTATGCCATCTACAATGTTATTCAGTTCTTCAAAACAATCTTTCCTAAAGGTCATGTGGGATGTTGCACCAGTATCAAGCAGCCAACAATCTTTGTAAGATGAAAAAGATGTTACTTCATTTATTCCAAGATTACAATGTGCAACAATACAATGAGCAGAATCAGGGGCTTTGCCAACCTCTTGATTTTTATTTTTGTCTTCTTTGTTCTAGTTATGTCTTCCTTTGATGGAGCTCCAAGAGGCCCAACATTGATAGGCTTCATGTCCATTCTTCCCACGACACGTACACTTCAGGTCTGATCTTTTGCTTGAATTGTTTCTGCCCCCCCTTCCTCTGAAGTTTCTACTTGCTCATCCTCTTTTGCTGCTTTCTCCCTTGGAAGGGTCTTTGGACTGGTTCTTTGCTTTTTGAGCAAGGCAAAGAGACTCTCCAGTAGGCTCACTGGTCTTCTTTCCAAAGGCTTTCTCTCTATCTGCAATCTTCTCCACCAATGTGTCAAAAGTGAGATCTTTGAACTTATCACTAGCTTGAAGTGATCCCAAATAGTTTGAATGTGTTCGATAGAGAGATTTGAAAAATGTTGCAAGTGGAAGGTTTGGTTTCATACTAGAGGCTTGAATCTTATGTATGATTGATCTGATCTCAAATGCAACCAGCATGGGGTCATTATCCTTAACCTCCAAAGTCCAAACTGAACAGTTTTAACATTAACTGAATCACCTCCATTTCAGAATGTGAGTCATACAAATCTTACAATGTCTTCAATGCTTCAAAACAAGATTTTGCAGGCAATATATGTTGACTCACCTCTTCAATTACCGTTGCAGTTATCATCGCTAGTGCCTTGTTGTCTTTGGTCTCCCATAGTTCTTTTTCTTTCTCTAATGTTGGTGGCTTTGGGTTAGATGTCAAGGGCAGTCATGCATTAGTTTTAACGGTGTTGCCTTCGCAAATTCCCTTCCATAGATCATTGTAAATGAAAGTGGCTTTGATTTTTCTGAACCATTCAGAATAGTTGTCCTCGCCAATGAGGACTATTCCAATGATGGATGCTAATGAATTCATTTTTTGCACCTTGTTATCTCTGTCACTTGCACTTAAAATATGCTTTGGAATCAAATGAAATGGGCAGGTCTAAGTTTCTGCAATCTTGTTTACAACAGTATGCAACAGCTAGCTCTATAATGAAAATCTACAGCTCTTTACAATACAATATCTTCAAGGCCCAGGTGTAGAATGCGTAGATATTGATACTATTCATACCTGGAAAAAAAATAGGGTTTGAAAAGAGATAGGTAACAGTTCAAAGAGAACGCAGCATTTCATATGAGAGAAACGCAGTTCAGTCCCCAAATTAGGGTTTCACCCTTTGCAAGTTCCAGATGTAAGGCACAGATATTGTCTACGCCATCATGGGGAAGAAATTCATAGCTACGCAGTCAACCACACAAGCCAATACAAGCAAAAAACTTGAGGTCGTAGCAGCTTCAACACAGAGGTCGCAGCAGTTTCAAAAGATGGAACACGGCTTCACATTGCTAGTCTTCATACTCCACACAGTCAAGGATGGGGAGATACATTCTGCTAGGGTTAGGCAGAATGCTCATTGCACCAATCGGACTTCAACACGCCATATGGATTTATCACGTGCACTACGTTGCAACAGTGTTGATTTGCAGTTCGTGGAGGCAATAGGGAATTCACCATCACCATTCAATGTATCAGTTGTTGTCACGGTGCAGCTCAGTTCACGCAACCTTCCCGATGATTTAGCAGCTCCCAAGATACGCGAGTCTCCACTCTTCCACGCAATTCAACGCAGCTCTAAGACACGAACTTCCAAGTCACAACAAAGAGAGAGCAATCTTCCACAGCGGTGATACCAATCCCCAGTAGAGATTCAATGCACTTGCTCAAACACACAATGGAGAGAGGTCTGCACTCTATATTGACGTTCACACAAATTCCAAGAGCACCAAGTAGGTCATATGTCGAAACAATTCTGTCATAAAACTGAGGGTCTTCATGAAGAAGATGGCCTGGAAGGTCACAACCAGTTTGAACGCCAGCTGGTGGAAGACCACCTTTTACTCCAGCACAGTTCAAACAGTAGCAAGAGAGAGGCAACTAGGGTTAAGCAGACTTCACACTCATCAATGGTCTCAACATAAGCCTCAATGCAGTTACCAAAATGGGAGACTTCAGAGATTAGGGTTTCGATAAAAGAACTCCACCAAAGGAAAAATGTGCAGGTGCATATTACGATGACAATGGCGATTGAGGACAGATCGTGGGAGAGTCAAGGAGGAAAACGTTAGGGAACGGAAGAATGGTCGACTTTGGCAGATGGCAGGTGAAATGTAAGAATCAAGCAGACTGGAAGCCAGGAGGGTGCAGAGCGGGATTGGGGCAGAATGCCAGAGCAGGCAGGTAGAATGGCAGAATGCCAGAGCAGGAGTTATGGTAGGCAACCTGGCTCTGATACCACTGACAGGTAAATAACTCCCGAATACATTTTATTCAATGCAAAGGCACTTATTTATACATTCAGAATGATTGTTGGATTCCATCTTCCAACATCTCTTTGACTACCTATGGGGACTCTTCATCTCCTTTATTTCAGTTACATTATTTACAATGGAACCATAACC
Organism: Larix kaempferi; assembly: GCA_027924585.1. NCBI lineage: Eukaryota > Viridiplantae > Streptophyta > Pinopsida > Pinales > Pinaceae > Larix > Larix kaempferi. The sequence goes on from BSBM01000969.1 coordinate 1,322,599, forward strand.
TTTGAGGATTACGTTTCCAACAAGAATGAATGTCTACATATCAACTAACCCAACCTCCATGCCAACTCATCCAGTCGTGAGCCAAGGAGACCATCAATCCATGATAGAAGCATTAAAACCAAGGAGAAAGTGTCCACAATAAACAGCCAACACCATGAAGGAGAGAATGACCCCCTCTACAATCCAAGAATATCTCCCCATATGCCAAAGATGAAGAAAACAAGAGGCCGCTCAACCAAAGATGGTACCCAACAATGTTATGAAGTCATCCATATGATAAAAGGCAAGTGTCACAAGGAAAGCGCTCTAAGGAAAATCACCAACAAAGGGGTCTCAAGTGCAATCCATGTGTGTCACTCCAGTAAGATAGGCCTTCAAAGGCCACCATAGCAATATCAACCATATTCCATCATGAACATCCATATGTTCGCACATCATCAACACAAAGGCATCATCACAATAATGAAGCAAAAATCTATCATGAAGGAACATGGGCCATCCCAAAGCTCCATCAACCTGTGACCCCTACTGAAAATGTGATAAAAATCACATGTGTCTACCCATGCAAAATGGGGGTTAACACTTGTGTATATTGAATATATTAGAAAGTAAGAGATGTACAATACAGTACACACATGAGAAATGGAAATAATTCATGGCCCATCATGTTTATACAACATATATACTGAGTATTAATTCCCTTAATTCTGCAGCTTATTGAGGCATGATAAGCAGCCAGAAGATTTTGCGCTGTTGTGAATCACACATAAGCTAGTGTAATGCAGGCACTACTTACAAGGCATCATTACAGAAGTTGATATCAAGTAGATGCCTATGGCATGGTTGCATACCCCTAAAAACTTGTAATACATTCCCTTATGATTTAAAAATTGGAAGGAAACTTATCAGAAATATCAGGGAAAATATTGGAAAATATCAGCAAGCATAAGCTTGGACCTAAATAACTTGGAAAAATCACCCACCTGAAAAACTCATTGTCGCATACCACTAAGAACTTTAAATCTATTCCCTTGTGATTTAAAAATTGGAAGGAAACTTATCAGAAATATCAGGGAAAATATTGGTAAATATCAGCAAGCATAAGCTTGGACCTGAAAAACTTGGAAAAATCACCTACCTGAAAAACTCGGAAAAAATCAGAGATATTTGCAACACTGAAAAAAAAAATTCTAACACTAAAAGGATGAGTCACCCAAGCGAATTGCTTGACCAAATTTTGGCATTGCTCTAGTGTAAATCAATGATACTCGTTGGAAGCTTTTTAGGTGAAATCTCGCTACTAACAAATTGGTGCAAAACATTACTATTGCACTATAATTACAAGCAGTGCAAAGAATTGTTTAAAAGGGTGCAAATGGACCTAACTACACCAATAGTCTCTAAAAGCCCTGCCATGTGAACAAAAATTATTACATAATTGCATAAACAATCACTTTAGTACTTACTCATTTATCAATCGACTCTGCATTGTCACCAGTAATCACCACAAGTACACACCCCATCTTTAAACTGATGAAAGCGACTAGTATCTCTCATAACAATTTCTCTTGCAACAATCTTGGAAATGATCTTGCTTGCTGTATGGCAATCACCACACACTCGAAGGTTTTTGACAATTCTAATGGGCAATCCTGGAGGTCTGTTGATTATACCAAAAGCTATGGCCAACTTCTCACTGTGGTGGAGTAGTATGCTTTCCTTTTGCTCTTCCTCAACATCATGCAGCACAAAGTTTGTATCAGGCACATATCCTGCTTCCTTCATCTGCCTAGCCAATTTATCCAGTACTGCATAGATAGCATCTGACTGTGGGTGTAATCTGTCCCCTGCAACAAAAGCATGAACCTTGTTTCCAGTCTGTATCCAGCTGCATCCGGCCTCCTTTCTAATCCCCCTGTTCTCCATCAATGATCTCACCTTTGCTGTGTCATCCCACATGCCAGCTGCAGCATAAATATTTGATAGCAGAATATATGTTCCAGCATTTTGTGGTTGCAATTCGAGAAGGTGTTCTGCCGCTTGCTTTCCTAACTCCATATCAAAATGAACTCTGCAGGCACTAAGCAAGGCTCCCCACACAGAAGCAGTAGGTTCAAATGGCATATGGCTGATAAAATCTTTTGCCTCCGTTAGGTGTCCAGCACGGCCAAGTAGATCAACCATGCAAGCGTAGTGTTCTGCACTCGGAATGATGCCATGATCTCGATTCATGGAACTAAAGTATTGCCAGCCTGCATCCACAAGCCCTCCATGACTACATGCAGAGAGGACGCCAATCAAGGTAATGTGGTCAGGTTTCATACCTGTCTGTAGCATTTCTTCATAAAGTTTAAGGGCCTCCTTACAATCCCCATGTTTCCCGTAACCTGCAATCATAGCAGTCCACGATACTGCATCTTGATTAGGCATTTGATTGAACACCTGTCGCGCATCCCCTAGATGTCCACATTTGGCATACATATCAATTAGGGCATTCCCCAAAACTAAATCTATATCTAACCCTTTCTTCATAATGCAAGCATGGATTTGTTTGCCCTGTTCCAGAAGTGCTAGACTGGCACATATACTGAGAACGCTAGCAAAGGTGACCTGATTTGGCTTCATGCCCACCTCTTGCAATTGTTCAAAGAGTTGGAGGCCCTCCTTGCCACAACCATGCTTGTCATATCCAGCAATCATTGCATTCCATGAGACTATGTCCCAATTAGGGATTCTATTAAAAATTAGACGTGCATCCTGTAATCTCCCACATTTAGCATACATGTCAAGAACAGTATTCCACAAGATTACATTTGATTCAAAGCCACCTCTAACTATGCAAGCGTGGACCTGTTTGCCCTGTTCAAAGGCTCCAAGGTCAGCACAAATACTGAGAACAACGGAGAAGGTGAACTGATCCAATCTCAGACCTGACAGATGCATTCGTTCCAAAAAATTAAATGCTTCCTTACCCTGTTGATTTATGGCATATCCTTGAATCATCACAGTCCATGAGACGGTGTTTCGTTCAGGCATTTCATCAAAAACATTTTCTGCGTCTGCCATACTCCTACATTTTGCGTACATATCAAGAAGGGCGTTCCCCACAAAAACATTGGACTTGAATCCACTTCTGATGACACAAGCATGAATTTGCCTGCCCTGTCCAATAGATTTCAGTGCAGCACATACCCTGAGAACACCTGCAGATGTGAACTGGTTCGACCTCAAACCAGTCCTATGTATTTGATTAAAAAGCAATAGCGCCTCCGAATGTTGCCCTTGCCCGTAATATCCATTGATCATGGCAGTCCATGAGACAACATTTCTTTCAGGCATTTCCTCAAACATTTGGCGTGCATCGTTCATGCTGTCGCATTTTACATACATACCAACAAGGGCACTTCCAACAAAAACATTTGACTCAAACCCGCTCTTAATTACAATCGTATGCACCTGCTGGCCATGTCCAAGAGCTAGCATATCGCCACAAACACTGAGAACACTCGTAAAGATATAATCATCAGGTTTCATCTGCTCCCTCTGCATCTGATTAAAAAGACTCAGAGCCTCCACCCCATGGCCGAGCTGTGCATACCCCACAATCATTGCAGTCCATGAGACCGCATTCCTCTGGGATATTGTGTCAAAGACTTTTCGTGCATTCTCTATGCTTTGGCATTTGGCATACATATCAACAAGGGAATTCTCCACAAAGCCATCCAACTCAATTCTAGTTTTGATTATGCAACCGTGGATCTGTTCCCCGCACTGCAGATTTCCTAAGCCCGTACATATGCTGACTACCGTTGCGAATGTAAACTTATTGGGTTCCACACCCGACATCTGCATTTTGCAGAAGAGGTCCAACGCTTTCGTACCATGCCCTTGGCGAGCGTATCCTCCAACCATTGTAGTCCATGTCACGGCATTTCTTTCAGACATCTCGTCAAACAGTTGACGGGCATCCTCTGGCCTTCTGAACCTGACATACATGCCGAGAATTTTGTTCATCAGATTGACGTCTGATCCAAACCCAGTTATGATAATGTGACCGTGCAACGTTTGTCCCTCTCTGATACTTCTGCAGAGCTTCAGTTTGGAAGCATAACAAGACTGAGAATCAACCCAGTTGCTCTGATTCAATTGCTCTTCCAGTCCTTCTCTGTAACACAAGGCCGATGCGTTCCGGCGCATAAAGCCAACAGACAGATGAACCTTATTTTTTCTCTTACCGTTGCGATTCCGTATTTGAGAGCCCACAATCCCTGAGCGATAAAACTGTTGAGGGTATGATCGTTCTATGATTGGGTGTGATGAAGGAGTAAATAATTCTGTCATGATTCACTTGCTTTAGCTATATGGATTTTCAGGGTAAATACAATGGTGGCAACTGTTAGAATTGGAGTTGCCGATAAGCCAATTCAATCAAGTATTTGGTGTCGCCAAACAAGATCTTGGAGAACGAATTCCATATCGAACCAGCGTTTATTCATCAAAAGTGGACTGATACCAGTCAATACATTTTACCAATAGACTTGACATCCATCTCATGAAATTGGCGCGTTTTTACAGAATTCATATCCATCAAGGAGGCAGGACCATGTCTTGTCATGCTATTTTACATTAGTGGGATCGAGCTCTCTCACCAACCTGAAGAGATCTTTAACCAGTTCGAGGATCTATTCAAAAGGACAGTGTGCCAAACCACTGGTTCATCTGGCCATGGATTAGGATCATTTGGCAAAAATAACCCCTTCAACCATAATACCCCATTTTTCAGAGGAAATACTGATTCTTGAGGCGATGAATGGCTCAATGCCTCTGAAATATATTCTGACATGAAAGACCTCGACGACATGGAGAATATCAATCTTAAGACCATGAAAAACTCGCTACAAAAATCTTAATGGGAGACTCACGATCACTGATGTGAGGAGTGTGGTGAGCCCATAAGTGTGGGGCAACTTCATGAAGGTGATGGTGATGCACGATGGCTATTATTTGCTGAAATATCAAGATTCTCACTTATACATGAAGTGGAAACAACTACACCAATGACATGATCACTCAGTGATGAATATACATATGAATTTAATTTAATTTCCTCGTAGTAAAAATACATATATGAATTTAATTCCTTCATAGTATCAATGTTAATAAGAGGATGAGATATGAATTTACTTCCTTCATGGTATCAATGTTAATAAGAGGATGAGATATGAATTTACTTCCTTCATAGTATCAATGTTAATAAGAGGATGTTGGAATTTGAAATCCATCCGACCTGTCAAATTTGACGGTTTAAACCATTTTAGCATATGTATTATACATTTTAAGCTTGTTTTGTGACGGGTTATTGTGATTTTTAACCGTATTTGACGGGCAAATCGCCTCATGACAGGTAATTTGCCCATCAAATTCCAACACTGATGAGATGAATGGTGTACTTGAGTAGTAGCGTGGACACTAATACATTAAGCAAAGAATGGAATTTTCATGATCATTTAAACACTTGTTGACACAAATAAATTCATGTAAAGGATTGATCCAAAGCGTAAATCCAAGTCGCAAACCAACATGTTTAGTGATCAGTGTAACTAGCAGCTTGATGTCACTTAGCATGGAAATTTTTTTAAAAAGAAGCAAGATTGTTGCAATCGAAACAACACTACACAATTTAACAAATCCTTTGTGCCAAACAAAGAAGGCTAGACAAGTAAGCACCATGAAAAAGAAAAATAAAGATATATGTATGTGGTGTGACACTCATAAGACATCCAATCATGACAATACGGATTCCAATCTACTTAAAGCTCTTTTAGCACAAATCAGAAATTATCCTACATAGAAGTACAAGGGTAAGTAGTTTGCCTCCTCTATGTCCATGTCCTCCAATGGTGTTGTCCTCACAATGCACATAGACTTAAATATTCTAATCAAGCATAACTAAATTGGAGGAAGAAGGACGGCACATGTTCCACAACCAAATGTGGGCACATCAACAACCTATCCAGTGCATTGTCCATCATAAGAGTCGAAAAGAATCGAATTTATATAGCCATTGTGCAATGACTAAAGATAGTAACCTAACATCATCCACAACGTTATAGCATCAAATGGCTCTAGCATGGGCAGGATTTGCGATACTAAGCAATGCACATTCCATTACATCATTTATCCATATACAGAGGAAGTAACATGTGATGTTGTACCACTAGAGGTATGCAATGTATTGTTGTGTTCGCCTTGCCTATGGGAGAAAAATGGAGTTTGAGTCGAGAGCCTAAAGTGTCATCCTCAATATTAAGGGAAAATATTCTATGTTCTAGAGATAAAACCTAAACTAACTCTCTCTTTGATTTTGGTTAAACAATGCTACAAACTATCAATCATACATAGAAAACTCTTATGTTGACTCCTTGATCAACCATCACATATAGGATTGTCACGACTAAACCCATATCCGCTAGTGTGCAATGAATCTCTATTACACTTGAGGTGGTCTATAATGATATTTTACAAGAACATTTTGTATCCCTAGCCAATATAGAACTATGTAGTTCATCTAATCTAGGTGGTCGACTAGGGCCATCTCATAAATGGTTCTGATACTAGCAGTTTTTGGGTCATGAATTTTTGGTGCATTTTTAGGCCCTTACCATATATTTTTTGAGGTTCTCGTGCCTAACAATTGAGCATCCAGCTTAGTCTACAAATTCTCTTTCTGATGAGCTAAAGAATACTTAGAACAAAGTAACAAGCAAAAAGTTATGGTCCTCACAAGGCTCTTCTTTTTTATTGGACAACTCATCTTTGTCCAACACAAGGTGTACACCTAGCCCTATCTTCATGTTAGGGTCAAGTTCTTACATCTTAGGGTTTTTTTGCATTATTATAAAATGTAGTTTCAACCTCTTATAATAGGGTTTTTTTTTTGTGTGTGTGAATGCGTGTAGTTGTCACTTATATTCTTAGAGATAAGCTACCAACATCTTGGACACTGTCTCTTGATATGTACATTGAAGTGTTTTCCACCATTGATTATTAATAGAATTTGGTTTTCAGTGTAATGCTTTGCTTTCAGTGTTAGTTCTTGTGTTATTTTTGCAAAATTGTGCATTATTTCATTTCATTATCATCCCAATCTAGATCAGTGATATTAGAGCAATTTGCTCTCTGTTGTTTTTCTATGCATGTCCCCCACAAGGTCAGGGTACAAGAAGTTGGTCCTCAATCCAACCAAGCCTAGTGAATATCTTCCTTACCACCCCAAGCAGTCTCACATGGTAAACTAACTAGAGCATGATATCATATTAAGTTGTTTCTCCAAGAAGCCCTTGAGTGATAGAATAATGAGATTATGGATATTTTCACTGATATCCTTCAAGAAATCCCAATGACAATGAAGGCATCTTTGGAAAGGATTCATTTCGAAGGGATGAAACCCTTCAACTTAGAAATTAATTTAGATATTCCTATGTTTGAAGGAAAGATAGATGAAAATATTTTGAGAGGTGGTTAGATTAGCTAGAGGGATGTTTCTATGCCATGACTTCTCTAATAGTAAGAAGATTGCTTTTGCACTCCTAAATTCCCTTCCACATGTTAAACATTGGTGGGATATTTGTTGTAGGAAACATGTCGAAGATGATTCTCAAATGTGTGTGACATAAACCATCTTGGGGTTTTTTTTTATACCCTTGAGGAGTATTACACTATTGAAAACGATGATTGTTTGTGCACGATATGGATGACCTTGTGCAAGTGTAAAGACCATACTGTGTCAAAGTACACCAACACCTTCAATGCCTTGCAAGAAAATATAGGTATTGAGACTATGAGTACCACTTGGCCCTCAAACATGACAATAACTACACATATACATCCAAACATAATGGAGTTTATGGACATCTCTTATCTAGGAAATGCTTACCATTATGCTTTCAAGATTGAGCAAAAAAAATTACAGAAGGGTAAGAAAGAGTTTGGAGTCGAAAATCAACCACAAAAAATATGGATAAAGGTGGTCTTAACTCTCAAAACAAAGGAAAAACAAAGATAACTAAACTCAAGGAAACTAATCAAAGTTGCATGTAAAGCATAAGAATGAGAAGTCAAAAAAGAAGATAGGGAAATGGTGTGACACCCAAGAAATCCCTTGGCACAATAATGATCGTCACAAAACCCTAAGTTATTATTACCACAACAAAGGTCCAACTAAAGGGATCTAAGGATCATGAGGAAGCTTAATGCCTCTTGCACACACAAGTGTGGGTGAAGGGGACACTATTACATTTCATTATTAACAATGACATCTAGAATAACCTTGATTCAACAGAGATCATCAAGAAGATGAAGTTGTTAGTGACATCCCATCCCCAATTATACACCATTGGTTCACTAAACTAGGGGTGAGACATTCACACCAACCAGGAATGTCTCCTACAATATGATATCAAGCCCTTCAACGATGAGGTATTTTGGAATATTTCTCTAATCAAAGATTATGATGTTCTTTAATGACAACCATATATCTGGAAGGGTCACGTTGTTTAATAGTCTTGGCCATGTAGTGTCATTGTCACCTTGGAAGATCACTCTACAATAAACCAAACGTAGCCTCAACTACCACGATCTCTTTGATCACTAGTAGGTAGTGTAAGAAGATAATCTCTCATACTAGGATATTTTTCCTCTTCAAGGTCCAATCAGAATGAGCAAAGACAATCACCACCACTACCAAATCCTTTACAAGGGATCCCTCTACGTAAGGATATCTTCACCTCATGGTCAAAAACAAATAAATCAATCCATTGAAGAATACAAGGACATCATCATCTCACCTATAGGAGTATTGATGCACTATTAAGTAAAGCATGAAATTGATTTGACATTGGTTGTCCCTCTACCCAGTGTCCCTTTATACATACGTTCTATTCTAGTGAATGAGGAAAAATCACGCTACTTTCATGACATGATATAAAAGAGCCACATTCAACCAAGCTCCTCACCTTGTGGGAGATCTATTATGCTATTTCAAAGGGGCATGGAGGCTTTGTATTGACTACAAAGCCTTGAACAAAATCACAATAAAGAACAACTAGTACATCACTACATTTCATTGTTAACAACAACATCCACAAGAACATGAACTCAACAAAGGTTGTCAAGAAGATGGCATTGCAAATGAAGTTACAACCTTAGTTATACACCTTGATTTTCTAAGTCAAGGGTGAGACATCCATGGTAGTTATCAATGTCGCCAACAATACGACATCTGTAATACCCCCGGTTTTGACTTGGAATGTATTTAACCAAAATCATGTAAATGATGTAAATATGCCAGTATGGATTCCTAGTGCAGAGCCCAAGGCCAAGGCCCGACTAGTGAATGGCTAGGCATGTATGATGTTCATATTTTCATTTGGGCCATATGGTTGTCTTGTCATGCTAACTCAAAATGTATGTAAATATTATGTTGCATAAATAATAAATGGTGCAAGATGGTTGTGTAAAGAGCACTAGAGGGGCTATGATTCCACCAAAGGGGAAGAGGAAAAGGGGTGCATGGGAGACTAAATATTTGTTGCCAAGTGTCAACCTTAAAACTCATCCAAATTCTTCCATGTGCTTCGAGTAAGCCATTTTCCTTCATTTGACTATTTCCAATCATTGAACGCATGTGTGAGGTTGGTGGGAAAAGTCACCTCATGTAATTATTGAAGCATGGGGCTAACTGCATTTTTGTCACAGTTCTGTCAGCTTCCAGAAGTCAATCTGTAGCTGTTAGGAGTCCTTTCTTTTATGGTTAGAAGCAATTTCAATTGTCTTTTCACCATTATCTCATATCCTATGGAGTGAACCCGCATTATCTCATTCTTTCATGCAAATCTACACGATGCAAAGCTCTCCATTGTTGTTCATGACCATTTTACCAGACTGTGTAACCCAGAAATTCGAATTTGGAGAATGGACTGCATATTTGGAAGGGAAATAGATGGTTGTAGGTGAGTGCAGAGATTGGGCAAGCTAGGAACCCTTACCCATTGAGTTTTGTTGCTCGTAAATGCTTGAGAAGCCACGAATTGAGGCTACAGGTGGTTCTCCAACAACATACACTAGATTGGCCTCCTTCTATGCAGCCATGACTAATTTTGAAATAATCCCTTTATTGTCGATTTAAAATTTTGCATAATTATGAAATTTTGAATCATTTTGAGAATTTCAATTGGGCCCCACCCATGCCAGGTGGACAAGTGACGTGGAGGAACCACATGGGTAGGAGGTCTGGCATGGAGGGTCCATGCGGGCAGAAGGTGTGATGTGGACCAACCACATAATATCTGTGTGCATAGGTGACCGCAAGTGATGGAGTGTGAAGGTGAAGTAGATCTAACCGTCGGGCAATGGGGAAGATCAATGGCTCATAGTGCTTTAGGCTCGCGAAGGTGTGCGAGGTTTAAAGTAATTAGCATGAGCCTGAAAGGGAAACCACCATGTTGACATGTCAGTTGCTTGTGCATTCGGGCTCATAAAAACAGCTTCAGAAAACCACCTCTCATAGAGCCTAAACCCACTTTTGGTCTGACATGTGGTGATGTGACGTGGGGTCCAGATGTGGTGTACAAAGATGTCATAAAGGATGGGACATGCTCCATTCATGTCAGTCTTGGAGGATCATGCATATTTGATCGATGGCTGACAGTGTTTCAGGCCCGTGAAATGCACGAAGGTTAATGAATTGGCCTGAGCCTGAAAGGAAAATCACCTTGTGACAGGTCGCCCTCTCATACATTCAGGCTTGTAAAAGCAGTTTCTAGAATCCACTTCCTGCGGAGCCTGAAACCAATTGCTCCTGATAAGTGGTACAACAATGTGGGTGGAAGCTAGAGGGCACGAATCAAGGGAAAGGCAGTGTTTTCCCCAACCAAATTTCAGGTGCCCAAGATCGAAAAATGGCGTTGAGCTTATGCGCCAGATTGTGCAAAATCAAAGGATTTACAAAAAAAAACAAGGGCGTTGCCCTCGACCCGCCCTGTAGTAGCGGAGGCCGCAAGGGGGCAAGCCCCCTTGACCCCCAATTTTCCTTTTTTTTTAAATCTACAAAGTTGGTTCTCGACTTCAACCACAGTTATGGGAACAATATAAATTGATGCAAATTGTGGATTATGAAGGAGTGATTTACATGTTTCTGTAACTTGACAAAAATTGACAATATGGGTTGTTCCCAAAATGAATGAAAATTATTATTTTGTATTTTTAAAAATCTAATGAAGTTAAAATACAAAAGAATCAAATAGAAGGTTCTTATTTTTTAAACAAGTTTCCAGTTGTTTCAAATAAAAAGCAGAGCAAAGCCTCTAAGCTTGATTGGGAAATAAATTTTAAATGTGGGCGACCTCCAAAGAAGCCAAAATTTTGGAAAATATATATATGCTAGTGCAGGAGTACCAAAGATGAAAGTGACTCAAAGTAAGTAAATATTATGATACCTATATCATGGTAATGGTTCTCCCACCATAAAGTGGAGGCATAGTTGGGAAAGCAAGCATGGGAAAATTGCTTGTTAGCAAGCAATGTGAAGAGCTAAACCAAGTGAAGCTAGATGCTTGGTGGCATGATAATTTTGTTGATGAGCAAAGATATTCAAGTTATGGTATTGAGTGGATAAGATTATACTCTTGCAGATTGTATTTTATAAGCACAAGATGAAAGAAGGGAACTAAGAGGGAGTGATGGTTCCTTAGCCAGAATGTATGCAATGCATTTTCTATGTTTAGAATGTGCAATATGAATTGCATAGAGGGGTTGTGGAATCCTTTATTAAGATTAATTGGTTGTAATATGCATTATTGAGGAGTGATAGCCATGTCTAATCACGAAAGGATAAAAGAGACCAATAATGGACATTGGTTCCTTGGATGAGAATGCATCCAATGCATTATTGTGAGTAAAAATGTGCAATTTGAATTGCAAGAAAGAGCCATGTGAGATCCTGATTATTGAAGATGGATATTGCATTCCATAACATAATTCTCAGCAAGGTATGGAATAGGCCAACGGGTAAAGGACATGCAACTTGTAAGGGTGATGGGTGAATCATCCTTGTGGGCAAGTGCATGCATGCTAAGAGAGATTGCAAAATATTGCAAGATATGAGTTATCAACTTATGAGTAAGTAATGAGAGTGCATAAGAAAATTCCATTCACCTAGAAGTTGTCACTAATAGAATAAGACATTCCAGTATGTGGACATGTCATGTAGTTCATGATAGTGACATAGTGTTCATGCAAAGGCTGCCAATCATGGAATAAGGCATTCCCATGTGTGAATCAATTGTGTGGTTCAAAGTTGTGGAAAATATTTCCATGAGAAAGGAAAGCAATCCTCATTGTTGAATTAGGCACAAGGGAATATAATGGACCTTGAAAAGACTCCATATAGAGTTGGAATGGAATCAATTGCAGCGTTGTTAAGTGCTAGGAAGTCCAAGAAAGGTCAAGTTGGGCTTGGCCAGAACTACTCAAGGAAATTGGAGTAGCAAGGAATTTTGATCATAGTGCAATGAGAGTTGGTTGAATGACCAAGGAATGATACATAAGGCTGATAATATGGTTGTACCAAAAATTGGAGAATAATCTCCATAAGGCAATGTTGATAAAGAGGGAAATTTCCCACCTTAAACTATTTATGTTTATAACATCATAATTGCATGCTTAGAAAGTAGCATGTATAAATGTTATACATGTGTATATGTATTGAATTGCTTCTTGGTAAGAAAATCATAGCTAATGACTCCTTGAATGTTTGGCAAAGAGGCCATGAAATTGGATCAACTATGATGTGGAAGAGGAAATACATGCTATGATGAGGGATTGGAAAGGGAGAATTCCTTAACTCCTCTCTTGCTGTTGTATTTATATTTTATGAGCTTTTATATACATAAAATTATGGCATAGGAATGTTGGAAATTCAAGGGATTGGATAGATGAAATGAATATGCACTAGTGGGCATATTAATAGATATTGCATAGTACATGTGAAGATGTTTGTGCATGTATATGATATTTCATATTGGTAAAAGTAGTGAGGTTTTACATATGCAATGAGCCACTAATGGTAATTATTGTGGTTGATGATAATTATTGTTGTTGGTAATGGTTGCAGGACCAAAGACAATAAAAGCATGGTTGAAGATGTCGATGATACTATTGCATGTGACCAGTGGCTTTGTGAAGAAACGTTGGGGTGATGAATCTATGATCAAGGGGTTGGTGGAAGGTTGGTGTAATCCTTTGTAAAAGGCCAACTGGTCAGATAACATTAGTAATGTTGATGGAAGCCATGCAGGTAGTGGTTTGTTTATGTTGATTGTATAAGTGTTGAAAGGGGATTGTGTAAGAATCCCTTCAACCATATTTTAATCATCATAACTTGGTTTGCATGTGATATTGGATGCATTTATGTGAATGTTATTCCCCCGGGTACGGTGAGGCATGGGGTATTAGGGAAAGGATCCTTATACCATATAACTATTTAGAATATTGAATGCATTAAAATGAAAGAATATCATGCCACATGAGTATGTTGGTTAAAATTTAATAACCAAAACAAGTGAGAACTTCCGAGTCTTGTCGTGGTAGTGCATGCCATAAGAGATAGTCATGGATAAGGCCATAATGTGGTTGGAAATGGTAATGCTATAATGTAACACAAGTATCCCATGAACTCCCTATTGGTGTTAATGTGGGATGAAACCTCTTTGCCAACAAGTAGGGAGTGAGTGAAGTCCTAATGTTTTGTTAGTGTCAAGAAGGAAGGAACCCAGATAGTTAACCAAGTGATTGGGGAGATGGTTGGGTTATGCATCGAGGCATTAGCTAGGAACTTCCAAAACATCATGGTGGAATGCATGACATGACATTATGGTATTCATGAATCAATGCAAGGTTGCATTGAGTGTGTGTACATTAAAATATTTTGTAAATCTTGTTGATTATATATGCATATATGTGGCTACATATGTTAAGATGCATTGTGTGAATGCATGGTTGTGATATATATTTCATTGCAATTTGATAATAGTTGAAATGATAGAATTATTGGCAATTCTAAGATCATTTCATGAGTTGCTATGGATGCAAGGGAAATATTTGCATGAAAAAGGTAGTCATGTTTGATGGGCTACCAGAATGCTCTATTGGGAGGACAGAGTTGCATGAAAGGATATGATTGGATAATCATAAGTATTGGAAGTTTTATTTGATTGCATAGACAATGTGACTATATCTTGCAATTTTATTGTGATAAAAATGCATATAAAGTAAATGTATTTCATTGCATTTGAGATATTAACAGCTAATAGTGTTTCAATTATTGTTTGTTATAATTCTAAGATCACTTCAGTGACTTTTGTAATGAAAATATTGTATGCATGGGTACTCACAACTTGTTTGGCTGGTTGAAAAATTCGAATCACAAGTAGAATTTTCTTGGATATGGAAATGTGTGTAAGTCCATAGTAAAGTTTGGAATCTACCATGTGCAAAGCCAAACATTATGAGACGGATCTCATGGTTGTGAAATCTGATTTTTGTAGCAAACATATTTGTAAATTTCAGATTTGCAATTTTTGCTAATAATTACTAATTATGACTATTTGGCTTATCTAAAATTGTGTCAAGAGGACATGTTGTAGGTGGATGTCCATGTTATGGAAGCAAGTGTAAATCCATAATGGACAAAGTGCTACCACTTACAAAAATTCAAACATTATGAGGATGGATTCATGGGAGAATACATTGTAGGAAGACCATGTGCTATGGCATGCAAGAGCCAAACATCATGAGAAGAAGCTCGTGTTTGGGAAATTTGGTTTTTGTATGAAACATATTTGAAAACTTTTTTTTATTGAAATTATTATGATGTCATATCATGCTAACTGTATGTGTGTAATACAGGTGAGATGGTAGATTTGTCTAGTGAGGATAGATAGAAGTTGTTGAAAGCAAAGGGGAGAATGCTACTATAATGACACTGGATCCCTATGGCATGCCTTGATCGCCATGAGCTATGCTATGTTAAGGGTTGCTAGTGAGATGCCCTAGCAATAAGACCTGTAAGTTGGTGCTCTTCTTGTGCAAGAAATCCTAGACAAATGATGGATCATCCGAGGGAACCATGGATCGGTGAAGTGGATGCCTAAACCTAAATGGTGAGTGGTTGCAAGGAAGGGGAAATTTGAATGAATCTAAGTTCATGTTATGTGCTATCTAGGATCAATAAGTCATTAGAGGTATGTGTAGATACCTTGGGTGTGTCAGAGAATATAGTGAGTTGAATCTCGCCCATGGCAGTCGTATGGAGCAAAGATATGTTCATTATATAAGTATTGGGCTTATTGCTTATTTTATCTTGTGTTATGAATATATTGCCTCGGTTATGAAACTTGAATCTTTGCTAATAGATCAAATGTTGCTTAAAATGGTTATGTCAAGCATGTTTTTCCTTTGATGAATGTAATGGGTATGCAATGAAATGCTAAATACCTTGGAAGTGTTCCAAGGTAGTCCAAAGGAATGATTGAGCTTCATTGTCCAATATAGCTAGCAACAAGATAAAGTGTTCTTGAAGAGAAAGGAATTGCAGTTGTAGCTTAAAAAAAAGGACATGGAACCTTGTTGAAAATAAAGAGAACACCGACGACAGTTTTATTCCAAGGGGGAGGGGATTGTAATATCCCCAGTTTTGACTTGGAATGTATTTAACCAAAATCATGTAAATGATGTAAATATGCTAGTATGGATTCCTAATGCAAAGCCCAAGGCCAAGGCCCGACTAGTGAATGACTAGGCATGTATGATGTTCATATTTTCATTTGGGCCATATGGTTGGCTTGTCATGCTAACTCGCCGATGTATGTAAATATTATATTGCATAAACAATAAATGGTCCAAGATGGTTGTGTAAAGAGCACTAGAGGGGCTATGATTCCACTAGAGGGGAAGAGGAAAGGGGGTCCATGGGAGACTAAATCCTTGCTACCAAGTGTCAACCTTAGAACTCATCCAAATTCTACCATGTGCTTTGAGTAATCCATTTACCTTCATTTGACTATTTTCCAATCATTGAATGCATGTGTGAAGTTGGTGGGAAAAGTCACCTCATGTAGTTATTGAAGCAAGGAGCTGACTGCACTTTTGTGATAGTTCTGTCAACTTTCAGAAGTTAGTCTACAGTTGTCAAGAGTCCTTTCTTATATGGTCAAAAGTAATGGCAGTTGTCTTTTCACCATTATCTCATTTCCTATGGATTCAACCCTAATTCTCTCATTATTTCAAGTAGATATACACTATGCAGAGCTCTCCATTGTTGTTAATAACCATTTTACCAGACTGTGTAACCCAAAAATTCGAATTTGGAGAATGGACTACACATTTGGAAGGGAAATAGATGGTTGTAGGTGAGTGCAGAGGTTGGGAAAGCTAGGAACCCTTACCCATTGGGTTTTTCTACTCGTAGATGCTTGAGAAGCCACGAATTGAGGCTACAGGTGGTTCTCCAACATCATACACTAGATTGGCCTCCTTCTATGCACACATTGGAAGCACCCAACAAGATGGATCACCCAAGAGAACAGTGGATCGGTGAAGGGGATGCCTTAGCACAGAAGGGTGTTGCGTGGGGTAGGTATTGTTGGAGCCAAGGTTGTGAGGGATGAGTGAGATCCCTGTAGAGGTCTGTAGGAGCAATTATCTGAGCATAAAGAGCAGAACGGGTTGTGGGATGAGAGAGAGAAGCCGGTAGGTGTTTCCTTTGCCTCGATGGCCTCATATCCCAGCTTGGAGGTGGCCTCTCAACATAAAGAGTATATGTTGGATAGAGTGCCTATGGTTCGGTGGAAAATTTCCCTTACACATCCAGTTGCTTGGATCTGTGTTGGATAAAGATAAGTGTTATTTTCTATTTCAATGTGCAATGTTTTTATTTGATGTATGTGATAATTATGTTGATAAATGCATGCTAGATGTGAGTGGAAAAAGTTTAATTCCGTTGTCTATGTTTATTTATGTTTCTACACACATATTTTATATGCTATGAAATTCATAATATGGCTATGGGGCAAAATTTAGAATCCCGTAGCTGGTTAATGTCCCCTCCCATTGGTCGGATTGGGTGAAGGGGACATTACAACATCAAGCCTTTAGAATATGATGTACTATGTGACATTTACCTACTTGAATTTTGGATTGTTCTTTAATGACAACCATATATGTGGTTGAAATGTCATGTTGTTTACTATAGTGTAGATCCCACAGTGTCAATATCACCTTGCAAGATCAAATCTACATGGCACTAGAGGTGGCCTCAATTACTGCAATCTCTTTGATCACAACACATGAAGATAATCTCTCACACTAGGAGATTCATCTTGTTCATTGTATGTTCAAAAGGAGCAAAAAAAATGACTTCAAGTACTAAGGAATTTTCAAGGATATCTTCACCTCATGGTTAGGGAAAAATAGATCAATTGGTGGAAGAATACAAGGATATCATCACCTTACCTATAGGAGTGCCTCTACATTGTAAGGTAAAGCATACAATTTATTTTTTACTAAACACCCCTCTATCTGATGTCCCTATCTATAGATGCTCTCTTATGGAGAATGAGGATATCACATGCCCAATTTATGAGTTAATAGAAGGGACACATTCAATCAAACACCTCATCTCAAGGGAGCTCTATTGTGTTGGTTTAGAAAAAATCCTTGAATAAAATCACAATCTAGAATAGATACACATTTTCATTTCATTGTTAACAATGACATCTAGAAGAACCTAAACTCAAGAAAGGCCCTTAATAATGTGAGACATCTACACACCATTGGCTCATTGAGATAAGGGTGAGACATCTACACTTGTTAGCAATGATACAAGCAATACAACAACAAGCCCTTCAAAGATTAGCTACCATGTGACATTTCCTCACTTGAAATTTGTGATGTTCTTTAATGATAGCAATACATGTGGAAATGTCGTGTTGTTTGCTACTCTAGGCATTGTCATGTCATTGTCACCTCTGGAAGATCAACTCTATAAGATACCAAAGGTATCTCTAACTATCAGAATCTATTTAATCACTGCTAAGCAGTGTGGGAAGATAATCTCTCATATTGGGAGATTTGTCCTCTTCATGGTCCAATTGAAAGGAGCAAAAAAAATCACCACGATTATCGAGGCCTCTACAATGGACTCCTCTATGCAATAAAGACAACAAATCAATTAATGGAATAATACAAGGATATATTCAAGTCACATATAATATAACCTACACATTTTCAAGTCAAGCATACAATCAATTGAAAGCAAGCGCCCCTTTATCCAGTGGCCCGTATAAAGACACTATCGTATGGAGAATGAGGATATCGCACATCATATTCATGATTGAATATAGAAGGGCCACATTCAACTAAACTCCTCACCTTGCAAAAGCCCTCTTATATTAGTTTAGAAGAAGAATGAAACATGGAGCTTTATATTGACTGCAAATCCTTGAACAAAAACATAGTCAAGGGCATATACCCCATCCCCTAAATTAATGATTTTCTAAGTCAATTCAGCAATGCCAAATTTTTGAGAAAGATTGATTTTAAGTTAGGATATAATCGGGCGACAATTGAGTTGATTGATATGTGGAAGTCAACCTTCACATCTAAGGAGTTTCTCTTCAAGTGGTTGGTCATGTCCTTTGGCTTGACTAATTCACCAACAACCTTCATGGGATTGATGTACGGCATCTACAACCATTCACCAATTCTTTTGTGCTCATATACCTAGATGGCATCTCATCTTTAGCATAACCTGGGAAGAGAATATGAAGTGTATTCAATGAGTGCTTAGCACCATGCAACAACACAAGTTATATGTCAACCTTAGGGATTTATCATTTGACATGCAGAGAATTCACTATATATTGTACATTATGGATAAGAGTAATGTGCATGTGGATCCATCTAATACCCAAGTCATTCATGATTGGGTATACCCTAAGACAATAACATAGATCTTAAGCTTATTGGACCTCTCCAACTTTTAGCACAAGTTCATGTTTGGGTTATCTCATATTGCTTAGTCCCTTAGCCAAGTGACCAAGGGTAAAGCCAATTTTGTTTGGGTAAAGACATAAAATAAAGCACTCAAGGAGTTGAAGTGTTGCCTCTACTTATCGCCAATCCCCATTGTACCAAACCTGCAACAACCATTTGAAATTGAGACAAACACCTTAGATTATTCCATTGATGTAATCCTCACTCATTATGGACATTTGGTGGCCTTTAACAATAGTACACTATCTAACATAGTTCACATATACCCCACATATGACAATGAACTTTACTCAATTATCTAAGCTTGCCAAAATTTTAAGCATTATATTTTAGGAAGGAAATGGTCATCGAAACCAACCAAAGGACTCCACAATATAAGCAAACTTTGGCAAAATCATAGAACAACCACCATAAGAAGTGGTCCATGTACCTTCAACAATTCCACCTAAACTTCAATTACAAGAAGGGAAACACCAATTGAGTTGCATAGTATCTTAGTCAACCTCTCGTTGTGCCATTGACCATGATCCTCAATTATATAGACATGAGACAAAAGAGTGGCCCTAAACTTATGACAATGATCCTAATTTTGCTGCTACACAATAGACATTTGTCGAAAGGAATAAATTTTCAACCTTTCACCTTCAGGAAGAACTTTTGTGCCACACAAGCCATCTGTGTACAATTCATTTAAGCGAGTGCAACGAGATATTTTGGGAGGCCATTTGGGACATGTTGTTGGATGAGTTTGAACCTTTGTGGTGGGAATAAAAACATCATTGCTTCACTAGTCAACCAAAACCCCATTAATATTTTATCATCATCGTCGTTATCATCATTATTATTACTAGTAGTAGTAGTAGATACGTATTATTTATTATTAGTAGAATAGAGATATTATTATTTATTCTTCTTCATATGTTTATTTGAACGTAATGATGGGAATTTTTAATATATGGTTGTAAGGATGTTTTTAATGACCTTATAACATCTAAAGTTGACACCATTAGTTGGAAAAATGACCATTTAGATCAATCATCACGGTAGAGACATGTCTTGGACATTTTCTGGGTGGTAAATCACCCAAAATCTTGTAGTGCAAGTTGCATAAATAGAGAGGGTTGCCGCCACACAGTCCCAACAACAAATAAAATTTAGAAGCATACAACAAACTAAATTGATTTATAATAATTTCAAGCCATGAAAGCTTAAAACAACATATGCAAATATTGGTAGAAACAAAATAACTTGGATTTTCAAAATAATATTGGTGTTTGACCAATAGTTTTGGAGGTTGTATAAGTTGTTTTCTTTTCCTTCAAGTTCTCCATGTAGCTTACTAGTTGAGGGTGCACACAAGTGGAAAATTCTATAAAGAAACATATCATTGTCACTTCTCTTTGAAATGTTGTAGTATTTTTTTGGCATTGTCCCATCCTATTACTTCTTAGGCTTCCATCGATAAAAAGAGTAACCAAAGAAGGAATAAACATTTCCCTTTAAACCATATGGTTATGCTCAAAACTATTATTATTACATAATAATAAGAGAATGGTCTATGCTTTTCTCTCATGCATTAGGTGTACCTATATCAAGAAGATGTGCAATGGCTCCAATGCAACTTTTAGTATGAGCAATTGTTTCTATGACCTCTTTAATAAAAGAAAGTTTATACAAAATTCTAAGGCAATTTTTGTGTAGTCGCCCTCTACACCAATACGAAGATAAGCAATAGATCCTAGAGATACCATGAAAGACTTATTACCCTTGAAATGTGGATAAATTATATAAGTCATTTATAGCATCTTGACTACATTGGTTAGATTCATGTCTATGAGTTTGATGAGGGAAGGTAATGCTCCAAAAGAACCAATGCTAGATTTTGTTACCTTTCAAACTAGATTACATATGCAAGATAACTAAACTAATTTGTATATTTATGAATAAAGAATATCCACCAAAAGAAGCCTTGCATGTGTAGCTAAGTTTGTTGCTCTATTCCTATAATACAAGGTATAAAGACCAATAAGGAAAAACATTTGAGTCAATTAGTCAAAAGTATAAATCATGATTAATATTGACAAAATATGAAATATTTCATAGACATCCTCTACTTATTATTCTTCACAAAAATATTGAAAAACACTAAATATCCAATCTCTTGTGTTTGTATATTAGATGCATCAATAACAAAATGTAGGAAATCATAAACATGTGATTGAAACCATTGACACTCATGTAATAAAAAACTTCATAGGCATCCTTTGAGGGAAATAAAATCTCTTCGATCTATTACTCTACATTACAATTCTAATGGCATTACACTAAGGCTCGTGAGCAACCTTTTATATTTTTTATGGGGTCCTCTCACATATCTTTAAATTCAACTATAACACACAACTAATAAATGATTGTAGCACCTGATTCACTTGATTCATCATTTATTTGCATAGCTAATGAATCATTATAAGAAATGTTGCTTTGATAATTTGATAGCATCATCCTAAAAACCACAAATCACATGCAACTTGAATGTCCTTTAATTGGACTAACATGACCCCTCTCAAGTGACCACCCTTAATGCTTTTGAGAAAGATAGGATTTCTTAAGTCCCATCTCCAACATGCCATCGAAGGGGATGGAGCAAGTGGCGCTTGAGCTTCAATTCTATGGTGTTCACACAAATAGACAATTATACCTCTCACACAATAACTAGGAGTTACAGAAATAAGTGATGATAACTATGTTTCAACCTTCTATTATAATCCATGTATGAATGCTTGTTTGAAATGATCGTTTCCGCTTTTGCTCATCTCATAGAATTATAGGAGGTTTTGTCTTTTAAAAATAGCCACTTCAATTATATAAAGAGTTTGAATCTACAACTACTATAAAGGAGCCTTCAAATCACCAAGCAACACATGTAATATAAAGGAGCCTCCAAATGACCGAGAAACCCATGCAATTACGCTTTCCATATAATTAGCTTTGTATGTAATTTTCCATTTTTTTAATTCAAAGATACCAATTCTTTTGAGAGAGAGAGAGAGAGAGAGAGAGAGAGAGAGAGAGAGAGCCTCCAAATCACCAAGAAACCCATGCAATTACGCTTTCCATATAATTAGCTTTGTATGTAATTTTCCATTTTTTTAATTCAAAGATACCAATTCTTTTGTGAACCTCCATGTTCAATCACCTCTTAGAATTATATATATATATATAGAGAGAGAGAGAGAGAAAGATACCAATTCTTTTGTGAACCTCCACGTTCAATCACCTCTTAGAATTAGAGAGAGAGAGAGAGAGAGAGAGAGAGAGAGAGAGAGAGTAGTCAAAGGAATATTCACATTGTTTATTAAACTAAACTATTAGATTCAACAAAGCTGTGTGTAAATAAAAGAAGAATAATAATAAAAAGTATATTAAAGCATAACACTAGTCAAAGGAATATTCACATCAACATTTCTAGCTCACCAAATGTGTTATTTTCAAAGAAAAGAAAAAGCAGAACAACATTGAAAATAAAAACAAATTTTGAAAATGTTATTCTATGGCACTGTATATGGGCTGACTAAGAGATTAGTCATCCCACTTAGTGTATGGGGCTTACTATTCACACTTGAACCACTATTTATTTGGCTAGATATAATATTAAGTAATGGAGCCTCACTAATGAGCTCGCTTGGATGTAATGCTATATAAAGGCCTAGCAAGTCTTCTTCAAATGCAAGTTAGTTTTTGAGTTCTTGTCTTGTTTATTGTGTTAATGAGTTAGTTTATTCCATTTTGAGTTCAAGTATTGAGTTTTTAGCTTAATAGGTGAGAATTCTCTTTGAGACTCACCTATTATTTGGATCAATTGGTATCAGAGCATGGTCCCGCGACCTAATCTGATTTTTTTTCTTCCTGCTCTATTTTCGTAGAGTGTCCCGCTACATTTTGTTCATTTAGCCTTTTCTACATTACATATTTGTTTAGATCTGATCTGGATTTATTTATTTATTTTTTCCTTTTCACGTCCTCTTGGTTTTTGCAAATCTTTTCTCTCTCAAGATCCTCCACCAGGCCCGGTGTTTCATCCATTTCCTTACTTCAACAGCTTGTGGCCATCCTTTTCCGCTGCTTCACCTTACCTTAGTGTCTCTTTCGATCTACTATGCATCTCCTACAGATCGAAACAAACCCTATAACCATAAATCTTATATGCATCCATCATCATTGTGCTTTAGCATTCCTTTCACCATATGCCCATTTGCTTACCTGTTCCCAACACCCTACAACAGACTTTTCCCTTTCCATGGTTCTCGCTTCAGATCTTCACGCACAATATTAATCACCCCAGCCTCCATGTTTGTGGCCAACTTCTCATCCTTTCACTCTCCGCTTCATGGGAGTTCTTTCCCCCTTCTGCAAGTTCCGCTCTGAAACCATCCCTTACACTTTTCGTTTTTTGGCACACCCTAAGTCTCTACTTCTCACTCTAGCTTCAAACCCTATATGTTTCCCATTTCATTTTTTTTTTATTTACAACTTGCACAACAAATCCCCCACAAACCCTTCTTTTTTTTACTTGTCACTCTTTTTTTTATCAGTTTCCATCTCCTCCTCATTTCTTTTGACGTTGCCCATGCATCTCTCCTTATCCATACATATGACACTTTTTTTCCCTAATCGCCAATCCCCTTTGTCTTTCCCTCACCGCCTCATTCCAAATCCATATATTTAATTCCATTTTATCCTTTCACGCCATTATTTTCCCTCGCCCAATGAGGGCACCAGTGCCCAACTCACATTTACAAAAAAAATAAAAAGTCCCTATCTTGCATCATGTATTGTTCCTGAAGCTCCTACATATCATAATCCTTGCTTTAAAACCAATATGTATTTGGTACCTAGGTCATCCCACACTATCCCTTGGTGCCGACTGGTTGGCCATACATCCTTCCTACTTCTCATTCAAGCATTGTTTAATGACTATTCACATGTTTTTGTTTTAATCTTTTTTCCTCCCCTCCCATCCAAAATTACACCCTCCTCATTTTTTGTTTTAATTTTTACCCTAGCTGCTCTTCTCCCTCAACCCAATGCTAAGCCACGATTTTCCCTAGTCGCTTCCATTCAAGGCATTACCCAGAGTGGCTTCCCCTTGCCATTTTAAGCCCATCTCCTCGTTAAATATTCATGCTACTATCTCTTCGACTTATAATCCATGCCCTTCGTAGCTCCATCCTCATGCCCTTAGCCACTCTCTCATATGCACCATTGCATCTCCCATTTAGCTACGTAAGAACTGAGTTCCTGCTCTAGATTGCACCTCTCTCCAGCTTGGACACCTAACCCTTACCACCTTGTCTTGGTTCAGCAGAAGCTCTTGTTCATTTGCAACAGTTTCAACATTTCACTTAGTAGAAACAACATCAACATGGATTTTGGTTCACTCCCACTCTTCAGCAGTTGTTTCTTTATCAGTTTCCAAGATGCGCTAAGCGTGGCTCCACCCTCCATCTCCATGGGCTTTGTTCACAACTCAGTTCTCACACTTCAGCTAAGTAGCATTCGGATCGGGTTTTTTTTGGAGACATGCCCTCCCACCCCAATCTATGTAGTCACCTTCTCAGTTCAACCACTCCTCATAGCGACATCTAGATCGAGTTCACTTGGGGACATGCCCTCCCACCCCGGTCTATGTAGGCACCTGCTCAATACAACCACTCCTCACAATAGCATCTGAATCGAGTTCACTTGGAGACGTGCCCACCCACCCCGGTTTATGTAGGTACCTGCTCAATTTAAAAACGTTTCACAGTATCATCCGGATCAGATTCATTTGGAAACGTGCCCTCCCACCTCGATCTATGTAGGCACATGCTCAATTAGACAACTCTTCACAGTAGCGTTTGGATCGGGTTCATTTGGAGACATGCCCTCCCACCCCTATCTATGTAGGCACCTACTCAATTCATCCAATCTTCATTGCTCAGTTTAGCAACTCTTCATAGTAGCATCCAAACTAGGTTCATTTGGAGATGTGCCCTCCCACCCTGGTCTATGTAGGCACATACTTCAGTCAACACTAGCACACTCTTCAGTGTAGTCAAAATTTTGTAGCATATCTCAACACCAATCTTTTCAAAGTTGGTTTCACTGTCCTCACACTTCAACCGGGAGGAGGAAAGCAAGGACGCTTTCCACTTCAATTGGGAGGATTGGGATGACTAAGGGATCGGTCATCCCACTTAGTGTATGGGGGTTCTTGTTAACACTTGAACCACTAGTTAGTTAGCTAGATTTAGGTAGATATATTATTAAATAATGAAGGTTCATTAATGAGCAATCTTTGATGTAATGCTATATAAAGGCCTAGCAAGCCTTCTTCTAATGCAAGTTAGTATTCCAAACTTCTTATGCTTATTGTTTTCTCTTGTTTATTCTGAGTTCCATTGTTGAGATACCTTAGCTGGGAGGTGAGGCTCCTCCACACCTCCTGTATGTGGATCAAAGGTTGTCCCCTTTCCCCTACCATTTTTGGTATATACATTGACGAGTTAGGGAGTTGTTTGGAAGAAAATGGTGTAACGTCCCCATCCCTCAATCCGGGCAGTAGGAGGGGACATTAATTGAATCGGGGCCTCTAAATTTTGCCCCATAACCATAATTACGAATTCACAACATCTAAAATGCATGTGCAGATATGGAAATAAAAACACACAGCGGAAATAGAATTAATCCACACACACATAACATGCAATTTACAGGCATAATGATCACATGAATACAATTAAAATGAGTGCACATCAAATACATAGGAATACTTATCTTTAAATAAAGAAGATCCAAGCAACTAGTTGTGTAAGAGCGATTTTCCACCAAGCCATAGGCACTCTATCCATCATATACTCTTTATGCTGAGAGGCCACCCCCAAGCTGGGCTATGAGGCCACCAGGGCAAAGGAAACACCTACAGGCTTCTCTCTCTCAACCCACAACCCATTTTGCTCATTATGCTTAGCCAAAATCTCAACTAGAGCTCTACAAGGGTCTCACTAATCCTTCACAGCCATGGAACTCCTTCCAACTGCCCCACACAACACAAGAAAGGCATTTCCCTTCACCAATCCATAGTTCCCTTAGGAAATCCAACCCTTACAATGCTTACCAGTGTGTACAGTAAGAGTCCAACATGTTGTAAGCTAATGGAGAACCTCCTGCAACATTAATCCATGGATTCTCAAGCATACAAAAGTAGCAGAACTCAATGGGTAAAGGTTCCTAGCTTTCCCAACCTCCATGCTCATCTACAACCATCTATTTTCCCTTCCAAAAATGCAGCTCCGTCTTCAAATTCGAATTTATGGGTTAAACAGTCTGGTAATGGTCATGAACAACAATGGAAAACTCTACGTAGTCTAGAAAACATGCATGAGAGAATGATCAAAAGAGTTTTGACTCCAAGGATATGATGTAAGGGTGAAAAGAAAACTGACATAGCTTCATACCATAGAAGAAATAGGACTGCTAACAGCCGACATAACTGTCACAACCCCCATGCTTCAATAACTACATGAAGTGACTTTTCCGACCAACCTCACATATGCATTCAATGATTGGATTTAATAGTCAAGAGAAGGTAATTGACTCATTTAAGACACATGGCATATTTTGGATGAGTTCTAAGGTTGACACTTGGCAGCATAGGATTTTGTCTCCCCTTAGGTCTTTTTCCTCTTCCCCTCTGGTGGAATCATATCCCCTCTAGTGCTCTTTACACAACCATCTTGGACCATTTCATTAATTTTCAACATAATATTTACATACATTTCGAATTAGCATGATAAGCCAATCATATTGTCCAAATAAAAATATATACATCATACATGCCAAGCCATTCGCTAGTTGGGCCTTAGCCTTGAGCTCAACACTAGGAATCCATACTAGCATATTTACATCATTTGGATTAAATACATTCTAAGTCAACATTGGGGGTATTACAATCCTCTCCCCCTTGCAATAACACCATCCTCGGTGTTTTCTCAAAATCAGAACAAAAATGGGTATGCCTCTTGCATGGCATCCTCCAAATCCTATGTAGCCTCATCGGGACCGAAGTGCTTCCATTGTACCTTTACCTGTCTGATGGTTCGGTTCCGGAGCAATGTTACCTTCTTGTCTAGGATGCATAGTGGCTCGGTTTAAAACTCTCCCTCGAGCTCCACCTGAATCACATCCCAAGCAATCACATGGTTAGGATCATGTACATATTTCTTAAGCAAAGAAACATGAAAAACATTATGAGCTCTAGTGTTAATAGGAAATGCAATTCTATATGCAATTGGCCCTATTCTTTCAAGCACTTCAAATGGCCCACAAAATTTTGGTGACAGCTTGGAACAACTTCCAAGCTTCAAGGAACTCTTCCTTAGCCTCACTCTAAGGTAAACATGATCCCTAACATTGGATTATCTATGCATTCTATTCTTATCTGCATAGCTTTTCTGCCTATCTTGTGTTGCCTTTAAATTCTTCCTAATTTTTGCAACCTCGTGTTCCATTTCCTTAAGAAATTATGGCCCAATTACAATTATGTTCACTGGATTATCCCATGTCACTGGTGTCCTGCACTTTCTACCATATAAAACTTCAAATGGACTCATACCCAACGAAGCTTGCTGCCCATTGTTATAAGCAAAATCTACCAAGTGTAGATAATCTTCCCACTTGGATGGTTTGTCCATCACATACATGTGAAGCATGTCTTCAAGAATCTGATTTACTCTTTCAGTTTGTCCATCTGTTTATGGATGGTAGGCAGTGCTAAAATTTAGTTGTGTTCCCAAGTCTGCAAAAAGACTTTTCCCAAAATTTCAAGTAAATTTGGCATCCCTATCTGAAATTATTGCCTTAGGAAATCCATGCAATCTAAAAATTTCCTTCATAAAAATATTTGCAACGACATCTGCTTTATATGTGGATTTAACTAGAATAAAGTGTGTTGATTTTGACAATTTATCCACCACAACCATGATAGAATCATGTTGTTTCACAATCATTGGCAATCCTATAATAAAATCCATGGAAATGATTTCCCATTTCCATTCCGGAATTGGAAAAGGATGCAACAAACATGTTGGGTGTCAATGCTCAACTTTCACTTGTTGACACTTCATGCATCTTGAAATATACTCAGCAATATCCTTCTTCATCCCCAGCCAAAAATATTGCTTCCTGGCAGTAGCAATTGTTTTTTGATATCCTGGGTGAGTAGAATATGGCATTTTATGGATTAAACGATAACAATTCTCCTCAAGTCTACCACATTTGAATTTTATTTTTATTTTTTTTATAAACAAGAAATCCATCCTCATCTAAATGATAATCTTAATACCCCTTTTCTAAATTTTGTTGCTGCAATTTATCTTTTATTTGCACATAAATGTCATCTTCAACAATAGAATTAACAATCTACTGTCTTAAATATGATTGGCAAGTTGTGATGGCTGCCACATGCATTTCATGCACCTTTCTGTTGAATGCATCGGCCAATTTATTTTCTTTTCCTTTTATGTGTTTGATCTCAAAATCAAACTCACATAAAAATTCCATCCATCTAGCTTGCTTGGCATTTAATGTTGGCTGCTCAAATATATATTTCAGACCACAATGGTCTGTCCTCAACTCGAATTTTATGCCCATTAAATAGTGTCTCCACATTTTTAAAGCATGCACTATGGCTACAAGTTCTAGATCATGTGCGGCATAATTCTTTTCATTCTCTTTCAATTTCCTAGACTCATGACACACCACATGATTTCCTTGCACAAGAACTCCTCCAAGTCCTTATTTACATGCATCTGTACACACAACAAATTATTTTTCTAGGTCTGCAATTTTCAGAATTGGAGCACTTGTGAGAAGCTTCTTCAATAGATGGAAGCTTTCTTCACATTCCTGGGTCCATTCAAATTTCATTCCCTTCTTTTGCAAAGAAGTGATTGGGTGTGCAACCTTGGATAATCCTTCAATGAATCTTCTATAGTAACCATCAAGACCCATAAAATATCTCACATCCATCACATTCTTTGGAGTTGGCCAATTCATAATGGCTTCAATATTTTCCAGATCCACTGATATTCCCTCCTCTTAAATGATGTGACCCAAATAATGAATTTTATTCCTGTAAAAGTCACATTTGCTAGGCTTTGCATACAACTTATGCTCCCTTAACAATTGCAAATCCATTCTCAAATGTTTATCATGCTCATCTTCATTCTTAGAGTAAACAAGAATGTAATCTCGAAAAACAAGAACAAACGTGTCCAAATATTTGTGGAAATGCTATTCATGAGACACATGAAGGTAGTCGATGCATTAGTGAGACCAAATGGAACCACCACAAATTCATAGTGCCCACACCTTGTTCTAAAGATTGTCTTGTGGATGCCTTCTTCCTTGATCCTTACATGATGGTAACAGACCTCAAGTCAATCTTTGAAAATACCTTTGCTTCTCTCATTTGATAAAAAAGAACATCAATTTGAGGCAATGGGTACTTTTTTTTCACTGTCACTTTATTCAGTTCCATATAATCAATGGATAACCTGAGTGTACCATCTTTCTTCTTCACAAATAGTATTGGTGCTCCCCATGGAGACACACTTGGCCTTATGTACTTCTTTTCCAATAATTATTGCAATTGCATTTTCAACTCTAATAATTAGGGTTTGCTCATTCGGTAAGGTGTCTTAGACACTGGGGCAACTCCTGGCACAAGATCAATTGTGAAATCAATGTCCCTCTTGAGAGGAAGTCCTAGCACTTCATCGGGAAACACATCCTTGAATTCTTGTAGCACATGATAGTCCTCCAATTTTGGAATTTCATTTTGTGATTTGTCCAATATATGGGCTGCATACCATTGACAACCTTTTCTACAAAACTTCTTTAGATGCATGGCTGAACTGTGCCTAACATAAATTTTCTTTGGAATTCCTTTCAAAACCCTTGGGTTTCCTTCATCATCAATGCACTCAAAACTATTGTTGCAACAATCAAGTTTAACTCTATGTGCTTCCAACCAATCCATTCCAATTAGTATGTCATATGAACCAAGTGGTAAAATATTATGATTTGCACAAGGGGACGGTCCACCCATTTCTAATGGACATTTATCCACCATGTCACTAACTTTTCTCTTGGTTCTTGTGGCTAGTTGAACCAACCATGATTTACTATGCTTGGTTTTCTTAAAAGCACAAATCTCAACAATTTTAGGACTTATATAACTGTGAGTAGATCCAAGGTCAATCAAAATAGAAATAGATTGCTTAGAAATCTTACCTTCAATCTCAACCATAGTTGATTGATGATCTGCTTGGCGGTCCTCTAGTGCAGCATAAATCCTAGGGACAATCCTTGCCATTTTACCCACAATTTAAGCTTCTTGAATGTTGTGAACTTGCTTTGCACTTCCATTTCGATGTGGACAATTTCTAAGCAAATGGTCCTCTCCACATCCCCAACATTGAAGTGCCTCTCTTGGCTCTCTTGGCTTGTCTCCCATCATCCTAGATGGCTTCGTCACAACTTGGGGTGGATACCTTGGTTGATTTCTGAAATGAGGAGGCTTGAAACCTTTCTTCCTTTGATCAAAATTCTCATTCTTCTTGCCCTTCCATGCCTTATGGAAATCTAGCTTACTTTTAGCTTGATTATAACAATACCTAGCCTTTCTTATGGTCTCATCTAGAGTTTGAGGCTCATCAAACTAAATTCTATCTTTGTAGGATTGAGGAAGTCCCTTAGAAAATGTTGAATTTTGACTTTATCATCCCTAATATACTTAACATACCTCAACAACTCCAAAAATTTATTTGCATATTCCTCCATAGTCATTTTCCCCAACTTCAATTCATGGAATTCTTTAATTTTTCCATCATAATACCTATCAGAGAGGTGCTTTTGCTTGAAGTATGTCTTGAATTGTTTCCAAATAATCTTCCTTTCTTTGATCTTCTTCACTTGCCTAAGGTGATCCCACCATATAGATATTCTTCCATTCAAATTGAATATACCACTCTTTCTTTCATATTTCCATAGTATTCTTGGACTTGGAAATGCTTTCTCATCCCAAGAAGCCAAGCCTCAGCTTCTTGACCAGATTTTATCTCAACATCAAATGTAGGAGGTTTGGCCTTCCTAAATTCTTCATGCGAGTTGTTCTTTGAATACCTCTTCGTCTTCTTCCTATGAGATGAAGAGCTTGATCCTTTAGTGGAATCCTTGGAGTCAGATGACTCACTAGAAGAGATTTCTGGAGTATATGACCTGCCTCTAGAAATCCTTCTTGAACTATGGGACCTCTTGTGAGAATGCCTCCTTGAGCTACTCCCATTATTTTCCTAATTTTCATAATAATGTCCAGAGTTAATCTTCCTCTGAATGTCTGTCATACTTTGGAGCATAGTTTCATTCAGTTGATTCTGCTCTTCTTGAGCTCTAAGTAGCCTCTCATTGTCTGCTATATAACTCTGCAGCTCCACCCTTAGACTCCTCATGGTCTCTGCAATGTCTAGGGGAGTCACTTGGTTTCTCCTACCATTGGATCCAGTCTCTTCATTCTCAACCTGTATATTCTCTCCCATTGCATCAGCCTTAACTTCATAAGGATCATGTGCATCATCCATGATGATGACCTTCTTGGCCCAACCAAGATCAGAGGTTTCTCAACTGCACTATACTCACTGTTGACCGTTTAACAGTCACTGAAATGATTTTGAATCTATAAAAGTGTTGATATAAACACATTTGTTAGATTTATTACAAAATAGAATTCAATTTTCATATATTCTGGAAATTACCCATATTGACAGTTTTTGTCAATTATGGCTACAAACACTTTTTCTGATCAAATTATAGAATCATATGAATCACCAATTAATAATTTTTCTTTGTAAAATTGTTTCCCTTTGGAAAAGATTTCCAATGACTATAAACATGCCCAACTTTGATTTCTGAAGACAAAGTTACAGTCCTTCAGAATTGTTAATTTGGCCCAAATTTTGCACTTTTCCTATAGTTGCATTTAACCTCAAAGGCCAACTTTAGACACCTGCAGAAGATCATATATGGATAAACATAACAAATTCTCTGTTGGATTAGATAATACATAATGACTAGGATTATTCAACAATATGCAGTTCCTTGATATGATGCTCCCATCACTTGCTATAAAGTTATGGAATTCACTACTTTATCTTTCTCAACTTTCTTCCAGACTTAGAAAATCCTACAATACACCCTCACAATCCAAAAATATGACCAAATTTATGTTGCTCTAATGGCCATTGTTAACCTCCAGCTCCAACTTTGTTGATTAAAAAAAAGAAAAACGGGGATCAAGGGGGCTTGCCCCCTTGCGGCCTCCCTGTGCTATTGCAGGGCAGGTTGAGGGCAACTCCCTCATTTTTTTTTGTAAATAAATCAATTTTTGCACAATATGGTGCATAAAAAAAATGATTTTATGCTAATCTGATAAGGGTGTCGACGTGGCCTAACACGCCCCTCTTGAGGTGTCGGATAGGCCTACTTGTCACCTTGTGACGCGGCCATGTCACCTTCTTCCTGCCACTAGGCCACCATGCCACCCTACACTCGACCCTAGGTGTTGGCGGTTTTCCCTTTTACCACAAGCGGTAACGCGTCCCTGCGAAGCGGTTTTGGAAAACATCTCTTGGGGAGGCACGGTCAATCAAAAGGTGACACGCGCCCCTAGTGGTTTTGGGCACAACACGCCCCTCGCCCCAAATTAAACATCATGTACTTTACCGGTGCGCGATGGGTTTGGGCCATTGATCCTCCATAAGATCCGACGGCTAGATTTTCACCTTCCTATAGCTAATCACCATGCACTTTCCTAGGGTGCGATGATCCCCAACCGTCGATCTTCCCCTTCATCCAACGATCAAATCCTCATTCACCCACTATTAGCCACCGCACAATTTGCTCATGCACTATCAACTACAACTATTGATATGCCCTAGAGTTCGACGGTCAGATTTGCACCCGCCTCCACAATCCATCAGGGAAACCTCATGCGCGCAGGTTCGATGTGGCTGATACACATCATGCCTTCTGCCCACGTGGCTCCTCCACGTCACTCGTCTATGTGGCATGGGTGGGGTCCACATAAAATTACCAAAAACATTAAAATTTTGAATTTGAATCAAAATTACTATTGGGTCCTTATCTGTCTTTTAATAGAACCCGACATTTTCATGAGTATTCCACCTGCAACTCGTATTTTTTCCTGCAACTGTGCACTTCTGGTCCATACAGCTCCGGTGTTATAACCAGAATCTCTAATACCACTCTGTAACGTCCCCATCCCTCAATCCATCCAGTAGGAGGGGACATTAACTGAATCGGGGCCTCTAAATTTCACCCCATAACCATCATTATGAATTCACAATATCTAAAATGCATGTGCAGACATGGAATTAAAAACACACAGTGGAAATAGAATTAATCCACACACACATAACATGCAATTTACAAGCATAATGATCACATGAATACAATTAAAATGAGTGCACATCAAATACATAGGAATACTTATCTTTAAACAAAGAAGATCCAAGCAAATGGTTGTGTAAGAGTGATTTTCCACCTAGCCATAGGCACTCTATCCATCATATACTCTTTATGCTGAGAGGCCACCCCCAAGCTGGGCTATGAGGCCACCAGGGCGAAGGAAACACCTATAGGATTCTCTCTCTCATCCCACAACCCATTTTTCTCACTATGCTTAGACAAAATCTCAACTAGAGCTCTATAGGGGTCTCACTAAGACTTCACAACCATGACACTCCTTCCAACTGCCCTACACAACACAAGGAAGGAATTTCCCTTCACCGATCCATAGTTCCCTCAGGAAATCCAACCCTTACAGTGCTTACCAGTGTGTGCAGTAAGAGTCCAACCTACTGTAATCTAATGGAGAACCTCCTGCAACATTAATCCATCACTTCTCAAGTATCCAAAAGTAGCAGAAATCAATGGGTAAAGGTTCCTAGCTTGCCCAACCTCCATGCTCATATACAACCATCTATTTTCATTTCCAAAAATGCAGTCCCATCTTCAAATTTGAATTTCTAGGTTAAACACAGTCCGGTAATGTTCATGAACAACAATGGAAAACTCTACGTAGTCTAGAAAACATGCATGAGAGAATGATCAAAAGAGTGTTGACTCCAAGGATATGAGGAAAGGGTGAAAATACAACTAACATAACTTCTGACCATAGAAGAATTAGGACTCGTGACAGTTGGCATAACTGTCACAACCCCCATGTTTCAATAACTACATGAAGTGACTTTCCCCACCAACCTCACATATGCATTCAATGATTGGATTTAATAGTCAAGAGAAGGTAATTGGCTCATTTAATACACATGGAATATTTTGGATGAGTTCTAAGGTTGACATTTGGAAACATAGGATTTGGTCTCCCCTTAGGCCCCCTTCCTCTTCCCCTCTAATGGAATCATAACCCCTCTAGTACTCTTCACACATCCATCTTGGACCATTTCATTAATTTTCAACATAATATTTACGTACATTTCGAATTGGCATGATAAGCCAATCATATGGTCCAAATAAAAATATATACATCATACATGTCTAGCCATTCACTAGTTGGGCCTTGGCCTTGAGCTACACACTAGGAATCCATACTAGCATATTTACATCATTTACATAATTTGGATTAAATACATTCCAAGTCAAAATTGGGGGTATTACAACAGGTTGTGCCGACACAAGTTTGGATGGAATAGTCACCATCCTTCTTCTCTATGCTGATGATATTGTTCTTATGATAAGATGTCCCTTCGATCTTGATTCGAAACTACGAATTCTCAAATATTTTTGTTATAGTACAGGTATGATTGTTAACACTAACAAAACAAATGTTATGATAATCAAATCCAAAAATATCACTCATGATAAGTTTTCTTATGACAACAATAGCTTGGAGGAAGTAACTTCATACAAGTATCTCGAAACTGAATTTCAGCACAAGCTTAATTGGAACTATAGCATTGAGAAAAGGATAAATGGCAAGTGGAAAGATTATTTTGGCCTTGAAAACAATTGTAAATCAAGAGACCTTCGACTATGGGATAAAAATAAATTTATCTTTGAGACTCTTGTCATTCCTGTCATTTTATATGGTTGTGAAGTTTGGGGTTGAAAGCGTCTCTAGAGAATCTTGGAGAAGGATTGAGAAAATCCATAAGTATTTCATAACCTATAATCTTAAAATTAAAAGCAATACACCCTATCATGTCCTCCTCATAAAAGCAATTCTATTGTCCATTGAGAGCATAGCTATGACTAGGTACCTGATGTATAAGCACAAGGTAATTAACATGAATGACAAGAGGTTTCCTAAGATTGATCTAAATTCTAGTCTAAATCATCTGTGGCTCAAGCAAGGTTGGCACAAAGATGTCAACTTTTGGCTAAATCATTGGGGTATCGAGGAAGAGGTCACTTTGCAGAATATTAATAACATAAATATTATTACATCTAAATTTTAAGAAGAAATTGTTGTGCAATAAAGAATTAGAGGATAAGAGAAAATTAAGATACTATAAGGAGGTGATTAACGCCAATCTTGAAGATCAATAATATCCCTCTATTTTAACTAGCGTAAAGAAGAAAATCAATATTGCTAAAATGAGAACGAACTCTTATGAGCTACATAGTGAAATTGGACGTTGGACAATTCCTAAAACTCCATGGGTAGATAGAATTTATCATCTTTGTGAGCTTAAGAAGGTTGAGGATGAAAAACTCTTCCTCTTAGATTGTCCCGCGCACACCCACATTAGATCTCAATTTCAAAATATGTGTTACAATAATGACCTTCATAACCTTTTAACTCAGCAAAACTCTAGTGACCTAGGAATGCTTCTCTTCAAACTTTTTGAGCTCATAAATACAATTCTAAAGCAATCTAAGTAATTTCTTAACTTTTTATATTAAGGTCCGGTAGACAAAAGTTGGCCTCAATGGACGTTAATGACCATCATCATCATCATCATCATTGGTCTTCAAAATGTTTCTCATAGTTTTCTTTTGTTTTTTCTTTTTGCAGTTTTGGACAAATTGTTGGATTATTGTTTTGGACATTTACATGACCTTTATATAATTTTTCCCATGATACTTTAATCAGGTAGGCCAACTCCATTATACAAAAAATAAAGACCTTGATCTTATATCTAGAAATCAAATTGATAATTCAAATTAAATTTCTTACTAAAAATTATCCTTTGCTTCAAGTTTCTAGCAAGAAATCCCTTCATTTAGCAACCTCTACAAGTCAATTACCAAATGAAAATTTTTCACATTTTGGTGGTTACAATCCACACAATGTCTAAATGAACTTGATAAACCATTTGTTTCAAAGTGATGTTAATGTCAAATAACTTGAATATGGGTGGTAATAGTTGGATATAGTGTATTTCATTGTGAATTGATATGAGGATGAAGAGAAGACCTCCTCAATCACTATAATTCCAAATGCACTTTGTAGGTGAGATAAAAAAATAAAAAGAAAGTAATGAAACATGCCAAGAACTCGCTATGCATTTCAATACAATATTTAAGGAAACTCTTAGATAGAATTTCCACCTTGATAATTGGATAGAGGGTAAGTAAATATGATAGTAGTGACTATACCAAAATCCTGGCCAATCTATGAGAGAATACATGTTTAAATTTCTCATTGTATCCTTGCATCTAAACATATGTGACCTTAAGAAATTAAAGCTCTAAACACAAATTTGGGGCCAAGAAGAATAAGTGATAAGTGATCATAAAAATTCAGGGTAAAGAAGAAT
This sequence comes from Larix kaempferi, assembly GCA_027924585.1. Lineage (NCBI taxonomy): Eukaryota > Viridiplantae > Streptophyta > Pinopsida > Pinales > Pinaceae > Larix > Larix kaempferi. The sequence goes on from BSBM01000969.1 coordinate 1,359,609, forward strand.
AAGTGATAAGTGATTATAGAAGAACCCATTATTTAGTCTTACTAATACAAAATGTAATAAAAGTGTACCAACTATTGACAACAACACAACAACAACTTTGGAAACCAATTGAGAAAAGGCCTCCATAAGCTCTTTAGTAAAAGAATGGATACCTACTCCAAAATCAACCAAGAAACCACAAATGCTCTAATCATATAGAGGCCCAGACTCATCCTATGGTAAAATAAAACTAGATTTAAAAACAATTTTCTTCAAAGGGGTGCAAATATCATCAATTTAGAAACAATCATTAAACTCTTAAAGTCCTAATTACATGGACAACACGAGATGTCTCTAATGGTCTAATCATATAGAGGCCCAAACTCATCCTATGGTGAAATAAAACTAGATTTAAAAACAATTTTCTTCAAAATAATGCAAATATCATCATTTTAGAAACAATCATTAAACTCTTAAGGTCCTAATTACATGGACAACACAAGATGTCTCTAAGGATTTGAATTCCATACAACATAATTTCTAACATGAAGGAATTCACCAACTCCAAGGGGTCGACAACTTTATGGAGATATGGTCTTATGGTTTTGTTATACCATTTTACAATGTATTATGGGATGCTACAAATGCTTCTATCTAATTTATAATAGATTAGACTTATTGAAAAATGGAATATAAATTTGTGTAATAGTTCTCACTATAGGTACCAAGTTTAGTTATTTAAAGAGTAATTAAGAGTGATTGTTGATTTACCTCATTGTAAGAAAATAGCTTTATGTCTTTTATGTAGTAACTTTTACCTCTTCAAGGTATTACTTCATACCTCATTACATTTAACTCTTAGTTTCATCACGTGTTTAGTAAATTTTTGTCCTAGAGTACAAGCCTATAAGAGATTGCCTAAACTTTGTTATATCTTCTATTTTTTATCCTACCCTTGAATTTTATTATATAAAATGCTTTTGGTTTTGTTGCTGCTTGCTTGTGTGTCATCATTACAATAGGTATGTTGGTATAAGTAGGTAATCACTTTGTATGCTTGTATGTATCAAAAGTATGAATCATTTTTTTATAAGGGGCTTTGCTATACATAAAGTTGGAGTGTGATTAATGTGCAATTGGCACTCGCTTGCAAGGCAAGAGTTTACAAAATTCGAAAATGATATTATGTTAGGTTTGAATTGTCTTAGAGTTCATACATGTTAAACTTCTTGTGTTGGAATTAAATTTGGGTGAGATAATTGTATTATTATTTTTTCCAAAAAAAACTTATGTTTATTATTTCCATAAAAAATAGAAAGTATACATAAATGTGTTCTTCTAAGCACTCAAAATTGTTCTTTAAAGAGCTTCGCCAACTAAAAAGATGATGTTACTAAATAATTTCTTTCTATTCGCCTTTTTTTTCAATGGAAAAAAATCGTATTATTGATATTCATTAATAAAACGAATCAAATAGTACAAAAATTCATAAATCTATAAGCAGACTTATGTGCCAAAAACTATGCCATATTTCAGTTATATTGTCATTGTTTTCAGATTGATCATCCAAAACTGTAACCATTACAAACACGAAAAAAAACCATGGATAGATGAATTCCAACACAGTTAGAAGTGGTCAAACAGATTGACCATGCCCCTGTCACAACTTCGGTTTTCCAAAAATTCTTCCCAAGTGACGAATCCTTCATCTCCTCCATGTGCTTTCTTCGAAAGATCATCGGCAATCATGTTGAATTGTCGGAAGATATGTTCAAAAGTAATGTCTTTGAAGAGTTTAATTTTTTCCCGAATTCTGCTGCACCAATGTTGTAAAGAAATGATATTTAGTTGATATTCATTAAGTTCCCACTTAATTGTCACCCTGGAATCTCCAAAAACCATCATTTCCTGTAGACCCATGATGGCAGCCAGAGTAATAAGACACCATAGCCCCAGTAATTCAGCTGTTGTGTTTGTGCCATTTCCACAGTCCATCATAAGTGTAAAATAATGTTCTTTGTTGATGTATATCACACCCCCAACAACACATGAACCATCAATGGCTGACCCATCAAAGAAACCCACTGCTTTGTGGAAAGGGAAAGAGAAAGTGCCAAGTATTCTAGTATTTTTCTGACCAGAGCTAAGTTTGTAGTCCTTAATTATAGCCAAAGACTAGTTGAAAGAGGACTGTAAATTGGGCACAATATCTTCAAATAATGCCTTGTTTCTTACCCACCAGATCTGCCAAGAAATTAGTGCTGGAAGATGTGGAATGCTTCTGCACATTTTCTGCCATTTATATACATTGTCCACAAAATATACCAAATCCCAAGTCTGTTCCAACTAAAAATGTGTAATGATCAATTGCCATAGATTCTGAGTGAACTCACATTCCACCAAAATATGTTGAGCCGATTCAGTACCGTTCCTGCAAAGATAACACAAGTCGGGGCCAACCCATCCACGTTCAACAAGATTTTCCCATGTTGCCAGACTGCCCTGTAAGGCATGCCACATAAAAAATTGCACCTTCACCGGAATTTTCCATTTCCAAATAGTCTTATACCACCAGTTTGGAGGATACATACCCCTGTGAGTGATAATTGCTTGATAAGTCAATTTTGCAGTAATCATACCAGTAGCCTGATTTTTTGTCTAGATAATGCAATCACTTTCAGCTGAGAGTCTGCAACCTATGGAGTTGAGTTTTCCAATGTATTGGTGCCATTCAATGGCCTCATTACCTTCCAGTCCCAACTCCATAGCATTCAACCAATATGTTTGGAAGGATCTATAATTTACTCTTTTGATCTTACTGAGTGTGGCATAATCAAATCGATGCAAGGTTTTGATAATTTCATCTGATAGAGTATAGTCACCTTCCATGCCCAAAATTGGGTCAATCCCCACTAATATGTTATTGCCATTTCCTACCTTCCAGGACAAATCATTGGCCATCAAGTTATAAACTTTTATAAACCAGCCCAAATCAATGATACACCTCTAAATTTTTTAAATAGATACCGAATCCACTTATATACATCCATCTCGATATATTTGGCCTTAAGTACATCTGTCCACAGTGTAGGGCCAAAAAGACCACGCCACAAAATTTTCATCCTCAAAGCAAAATTAAATAATGACAGGTTCCTAATGCCCCATCCTCCACCACTTTTAGGGCGAGCAATTTGTTCCCATCCAACCATGACCAAGCTGCCGTCTGTCGATCCCCCAGCCCAGAGAAAGCTGAAAAATAGCTTTCGAATGTAATTAATAATATAACAAAGAATCTGCAGAAGTGAAAACCAATATCCAAGTATACCTGTAAGAACAGATTTTATCAGCGTAAGCCTCCCACCAATCGACAGAAGTCTATAAGTCCAATGGTTAATCTTTCTTTCCACCTTCTCAACCAACCACAGCCATTCATTCCTTCTGTATGTGCAGGGCTTAAGAAAATACCCAAGATATTTAAAACCAACCTCCAGATTGCAGAATTGATAAGGCAATATTCTCTTATACATGCCCAACTTTTGTGCATCAATTCCAAAATGATAAATATTGGATTTTCTATGATTAACCAACATACCTGATGCTGCACAGAAATCATTGATGATAGAATTATATTGTTCCCATTCCAATTCTGAATCCAATCCAGCAAGGAGAACATCATCAACGAACAGGGAATGTGTATGTGACAAGCCTTCAGTAAAAGTAATACCTTTGATGGTACCAGCAGTTTTAGTTGCCCCAATCAGCCTACTGAGACCCTCAATGATCCGCAGAAAAATTAATGGTGACAAAGGACATCCCTGTCTCACACCTCTAGAGATTTTGAAGAATTATGAGGGTGCACCATTGACCAAAACAGAAATGTTAGCCGTTGAAACACATGCCATAATCCAGCGTTGAAAGAGTGGTGGTATACCAATTTGTATGAGAACCAACCGCAAGAAATCCCACTCAATTATGTCATATGCCTTCTCTAGATCAATTTTCAGCAATAATGCAGCCATCTTCCTGGATTTCACCGTGTGAATAACCCCCTGAGTGATGCCAATTGCATCCAATATATGTCGATCTTGTAAAAAACCAAACTGCTCCCCAGATATATGCTGAGACAAAATGGGTTTGAGTCTGAGCGCAATAATATTTGAAATTATTTTGTATGAAAAATTACATAGAGCTATGGGCCTGAAATCACCAAAAGTGTATGGCTTACCAACCTTGGGGATTAGTGTTAAGAAAGTAGAATTTAGGCTATTTGTTATATATCCCTCTGCCCGTGAGAATTCCACCATTCCCAAAATGTCCTATCCCATAACATCAAAAAATGCCAAAAAAAGCTCAACTGTCCACTTATTTGGGCCAGGACTTTTGTCTTTGGCAAAGGCTTTCAAAACCATTTCAATCTCCTGAAGAGTGACCTCCTTACATAATTATGTAGCATTATACTCATCTACCATAACAGGGTAATGTCTAGCCACCCTAAGCTGATTATCAAGACTAAGAATTCCAGCCCCACTGTAGGTCCCATTGAAATGTATTTTAGCAGCAGATAGAAGTTCATCCATACCTCTGATAATATTTCCTAAAGAGTCATTCAATTCCCATATACTGTTAGTATTCTTCCGATGAGTGGCAAATGCATGAAAGAATTTCGTATTCCTATCTCTCGCTTCAATCCATAATGCCTGACTCTTGAGTCTCCACTCCAATTCTTCCTGCATAAGCAATTCATCTTTTTTTTTCGATTTCTTTGATTTCCTTGCCAATCTTAGCATTACAGTCTACCACCATATTTAATTGAGTTAACTCCTGTAGCTGACATTCCAGGTCCTTGATATCACACTGGTCTGCTTTTTGTTTATACTTAATCCATTGTGAAACAATACCTTTTAGTCTATGGAGTCTCTCCACAAAGGAGTCCATAGGATTTGAGTCAAGGTCCCTCACATCATTAACCCGGAATTCTCTTGCAGTCCTGCAGAAATCTTCATTCTTCAGCCATGTGCAATTAAATTTAAATGGATATTTAATTTTGCAAATGGTGTCATCAAACTGGAAAAAGATAGGCCAATGATCTGAGAACTTTGAATCTCCAACCCAAGACCTGTGTCTTCCCCACACATTTAAAAGATCAGCTTTGACTAAGAAACGATCCAGTCTTTTATGAATACTCTCACTACCATCTCGACCATTGGTCCAAGTTGGCATGAGTGTACTTGGAACAACATCCACCAAGTCATAAGTCTCCAAAAATGAGTTGAAATAACCAGCTAAATCATCCAATCTAGCATGAGTTCCCCAAATTTCTCCTGCTCCTCTAGTGAAATTCATGTCTCCGACAATGATAAGATATGGTTTATTAAGAATACCGGAATTACAAAGTGCAGACCAGAAGGGGATCCGATCTCGATAAGGGCCATATAGGTTCAACACTGAGATAGGTTGATTAGTGATAGTGTAGAAACCCTCCAGCAATATGCCCCACCTAGATTTGAAGGCCCGAAACTCATAATGAATAGGATTCCACCCCACTAATAAACCACCCGACAAAACTCGAGCATCAATTCCATAGAATTCCCAGCTCGAAAGAATAGAAGACAGTTTGTTGATTGCCACATGGTCAGGACACATGGTCTCTTGAAGTAAAATCAAAGAGGGACTAGTAGCTTTTAAAAGGTGGGTTAAGGCCCTAGCCTGAGAAACCTTACCCATACCCCGAATATTGAGTGAAAGCAGGGACATTAAGAAACCTCCTTCAGAGGTAAACCTGCTCTAAGTGCCTCATCTATAATAGCATTTGTATCCATAACCCTACTCACCTCACCCAAATCAATCCTGTTAGATAGAGGAAGGAAAGTATTCCCAATTTCCCCATCACAAATCCCAAGTTTTTTCTGTGACTTCTGAATCGTAACATTACTGAACCTATTAGCTGATATAGGTTGAATGTGGGGTTTATGAGAGGGGTTTTTTGAAAAAATAGTCAGGGGGGTCAGACTGTCCGAATCATCCAAAATCCCAGCCGAAGAAACCCCAGAACTCACCAGCGGGTCCAAAATGAGAGGTGAACCGTGAGACCCATCGCCAATATGTGCCAGAATAGGATTAAAAACAGGTAAATCAACATGTGTAGATACCGGGGCTGAACCAGTAGCAAAGTCAGAAGAGCCCGAAGTCTGTACACAAGGTATAGGAGCATAACCAGACATTGAAACTATAGGAGCAACAATAGTAGCATGGTGCGAATCGGTACTAGGAGAAGAGCCAGTACAAGGTAAGTGAGTCGGGCCGAGACAGGTAGTGGCAAGATCAGCAATAGGAGAAGGATCTGAAGCATTACAAGGGAGGATATCTGAGGATCCCACATCCAAGACAAGGGATGGAATGTTAGAAAAGATGGTAGAGAACTGACATATTTCACACAAAGCAACCTCTACCCCATGAGAACAAGTATCAGGTCTAGAAACCCCAGGAGAATCAAATGCAATACCCAAACATAATTTAACCCTACCCTCATAAATTCGCCTATCAAGAGTTTTTTCCTCGTTTAAAATGAAATTTAATTCATCAGAAGTAACATCTTTATATGGGGTATGAGAAATGTTTGTCAACTTACCCGAAGGTTGCATGATAGGTGTGTTGACATCCACTGAAAAACAACGCTCAGTCACAGGTAACCAATCCTTCTTCACAGAATCGGAACCCCCAGAATCTTGGACAAGTAGGGATGGGCAGCGAGCCATAACATGGCCGGTCTCCCTGCATTTGAAACATCTGAATGATATTCGGTAATAATCCAGTTTTTGCACAAATTTGATGTTACCCCAAATTATCTGAACTTCAGCCGGTAACCCTCTGCCAATATTGAGCTCGACCATAACCCTAGCCACCAGTCTGTCGACCCCATGCAGAGAGTGCTTGTCAGTGAGGACAAAAGAGCCAAAACGATTAGCCAACCCTATGAGTATGTTTTCAGTCCAAAGGGCAATGGGTAACCCCAGAAGCAACATCCACAGATGTCTTTGCGTCTGTTGTTCCCGCAATGGGTCAAAAGCAATATGCCATCGCTTGAGGAAAATCGAGCCTTCTTTAAAAACCCATTTACGGCCAAGAACAATTCCAGTATGCTCATTCTCAGGAAGGATAAACATAATCCATCGATTGGGAAATATGTTGACCCGAGGTGTAAGACCCAGAAGAGGAGTCCAGTTGCTTTGGACCCAATCCAATATCTCCGCCTTGGATCCAAAAGTAAATTCCAGGTGACCCACCAACACACGCCCATAAAGCATTTCGACCCTATCAAGATTAGTATTCTCCTCAATAACAAATTGGTGAAGTCCTTCCCAAGCCTTGATGGCTTTGTTCCTGCGTCTGTTACGTGCCCGACTTCACGAAGACCCTGCCAACAAGCATTCAAACCCTGCAACTCCACAGAAGGTTCAGAAACAGTTGATACTATGTTCTTTGGTACCTCCGCTTGCCCTATAGCAGGAACAACCTTTGCACCATCCAAAACCGTCCCCGGACTCTCGTAATCATCCCCTGCTATCCGAGAGTGGGGAAAAGTCGTAATATGAGTCATATTGAGGTTTAAAGTAAAACCCAAAACACCCTACGTCACCCCCCACTAAAAATGATCTTCCTATCCGCCTTAATTATACAGTCTTCCTCATAAAATAATTAAAAAGGCTTTGCATAATTAGGGATCATGGTATACATATATGTTATTAGTCTTGTTATGTTGGAGTTTTTTCAATGCTCAGGATTTATATTTCAGAGAATAGTGTCCATAATTCAAGACTAATCATTTGTATTTGGTATTTATTTATCATTCAAGTTGTGGCTATTGTGTTCGTTTAGAGTTTATCTTGCTTTTTTTTCTTCTTTTGCAATTTAATGTATTTCTATAGGTGAAATGGTGTGTGATATTGATACAATCATGGATATGGTGTTACGAATATAAAATATATATAATAATAAATATATATATATAATATAATATAAATAATAAATAATAAATATATATATATAATATAATATAAATAATAAATAATAAATTAGGTTGAAATTTAATAGGTAAATAGACGTTATTTACCATTTTATAAGTTAAAATACTGCTACTTCATAAAATTAAATGTCATAAATGAAGTGTGAATTTTAATTTCACCCGTCATTTTGAAGTGCATTTTTATTTGTACACGTCATTAATATCTATATCCCAAGCTCATACACACACACACCCATATATATTCTTTATATTTCTATTTCTAATATCAAAATTTTGATTTTTGTGATGGTCTCGTTGTCTCCCTTTGTTAAGTAACTTGACTTAGTCATGGTTTTTTGGGCCCATGGTAATGGCCCATTGTATTGCTCGTGAAGAACCCTATTTAAAGGTTTCGAGGATAAACCTTCTTTGTCATTATTTGTGAGCTTGGATTAATCATTATGTTTATTATGTTTTTATGTTTGTTATATTTTTGTAAACTTTTTATTTTTGTATTATACGAGGCAAGATATGATTATTATGTTTTTTTATGTTTGTTATGTTTTTGTAACTTTTTTTTTTATTATATGAGGCAGGATATGATAATTCAATGTTTCATATAGTTATTATAAATGTTATCTAAAAAAATCAACTATTATTATGACGAGTAAAATTAAGATTTGAATGTCAAATGAAAGGCAATGTTAAAATTAAAACGTCATATAAAAATTTCTTCACGTGCAAGGTAGGTCGTCAAATTTCAACCATGGGACTCACAACTCTTATGAAGAGTCACTATGTGCCTTTTTAAGGGTTATATATATGGGCCTTGTGTATTTGTAAATCACCATTCATATTTTACTCATCTATATTTACTCCATTATGGAGTTTACTTATTCGACCTATTCTTTTGGATAGTTTGCATGTGAACTAAGTTAGATCACATCATTGGTATCAGAGCATTGGTTCCGGTTTGTGGTTAAACACAATTGTCAAAGTTTATTGAATTTAGGTCTTTGACCTCACTTTTAGATTTTCTCTAAAAAAAATTCTACTATCGAAAATAAGAAAACAAAGAAAGTAAAAAAGAAAAAAGAAGGAAAAGAAAAAGAAGAAAGTTGCAAAAAAAAAGATTCCATAAATAAAATAAAAGAAGGAAAAAAAACCAACATAGGGTTTTATAAAACTAATCCACCGTTTTATAAAACTATTAAGCCTTAATACTTACCCTTATTATTATTGTTGTTGTTGTTGTTGTTAAAATATTAAACTTTTTAATAATAGTAATTATTATTATTATTTAATAATTGTTATTACAATTATTATTTAAAAAAGGGGAAAAGGAAAAAGATCAAAGAAAGATTAAAGTTCTTGCATAAAGATTACACTAGGTGCTCCTTGCATTTTTGTGTCATTTTATTACAGAAAGAAGTTTTTGAAGAAAGCGAATGGACTCCAAAGATGAAAAACGAAGAAGGTTCCATCAAATTTATACACAATATGTAGATGCCATATTAAAAGTGTATGGTATTATTCAAGGAAAGGATGTCTCTATTGCTATTTTCCCAACCACTAAGAAAAATCACATTAGCGTTGACTTAGCAAACCAATTAATGCTTCTAGAACCAGATATAATTGAAAATGACACAAGACTATCTAATGAGAAATATGAAGTTAAGAACCTACAACTAGCTATTAATGATTACAAATTCAGAGCTCAATTCAATGTCGTATCAATGTGTCAAAACAAAGCATATATAATTTTAGGGTCACCCCGGTTAGCCACATTAGGTACATTCATTCTCAACACAAGGAATTTTTTTTTTACTTTTTCTTACAAAAAGAAGAAAATCACAATACATGACATTAAAATGAAGTCAAATTCAGAATTTGTGTCATCTAAAGACTTTAAAGATATCTCAAAGGTATTGTCACGAGATAATCAGAAATCAATACAAAAGATGTAGAAAGAAATCGACAAAGTTATCATGGATAAAGAAGAAGAGATCTCTCATCTAAGAGATCATAATAAAAAATTACTTGTTCAAATCAAGAAGACAAAGGATAAAAAATAGTGCAATCAAAATCTAGAAGAGGAGAATCAATATCTTCAGAAAAAAGATGAAGAAAACTCATCCTTACAGAGGGTTAATCAGGAATTGATTGAAAAAATAAAAAAAGTTAAAAGATGAGAAGCTAGAAAAATCCTCATAAAAGGATGTCCAAATTATGGGAAGAGGAACAAATACATATTCCATTGAATTATTATAAACCAGTAAATCACCAAAGGCACAAAAGGTTGAGGTTTCTACAAATGCTCCACAAGTGGCTCGAATGCCTTATCGTCACCCAAATCATAAGAGTCGTTACAACTAATGACAAAGTCAACAGGAAAATAAACAATATTCTTCTTACAAACAAATCAACTACTACATTGAAAAAGACAAAAGACAAAATCAACAACTTTTATGGAATCCTGGAATGAGAAGTTCTATGCGAACAGTCGATCATAAAATAGTTCCAATGAAAGTAGATTTGGGGTGGATCACTTTCCAAAAAATACAACACATCAATTCAGGTATTCGAAGATTATATCACCTTGTTTTGTCGAGTATCACACTTACGAGCTTAGGAGATCACGAGACAAAGTCTTTCAAAAAATATGCTTTGTCATCAAAGCATTTTTGAAGAGGAAGGCAATGTTACGAATATAAAATATATATAATAATAAATATATATAATATAATATAAATAATAAATGAAAATAATAATAAATTAGGTCACAACTCTTATGAAGAGTCACTCCGATCCCTTTTAATGATTAAATATATGGGCTTTATATATTTGTAAATCACCTTTCACATTTTATTCATTTATATTTATATATTATGGATTTTACGTATTTGACCTATTCTTTTGAATAATTGACATGTAAACTAAGTTAGCTCACATCATATGAAGTTAATTAAAATGTAATCCAAAAATCTAGAATTTGAATTGGACATCAAATTCTACTCTTCCCACTCATTCATAATGTCCATGGCCTTCATTAATTTTGTCACTTGATTGCCACCCTTAAAATTGTCACAGTTTAATGTGTTGAATACATTGTAATTCAACTTAATTCAAACACTATCTGGTAATCATCACATAAACTAGTAAACCAAGTCCACCAAATGCATCTCGTTATGTGTAGAGGAGAATGTCAAAAATCATAGTCTAGTTATGTGTCTATACATGAAACAATTGTATATATAGATTATGACTTTGTATATATAGATTATGACTATGACTACATGGAAGTGATGTTATTTAATAGTGTTATTAATATCTAAAATTTCCCGATTGTTCTCCATTACCAACATAGTTTTTATTTTTACTTTATAAACAATCAATAGATATATCTTTAACATTTTGTTTTTCCCATGAAATATATCATAGATATATCTTTCACATTTTGTTTCTCCCATGAAATCTCTCATGATATGAAATTACTTCATATTTATGAAGGGAATCCATGTTGTGGTCCTTTCTCATCCATATAGTGAAGATCCATGATATTTTTTGAATCTCATCTTGTGTATACTTTCTATAAGTTAACAATTCTACCAATCCCATTTACAATTTATCATATAACAAGGTTAAATGATAGCATTCAATTTCTTTGTATCCATAACATAAACTTTCTTTTCTTTTTTCTTTATATTTTCTAAATTAAAGTATAACTATCTCTTACATTATTCATGTTTATTCTACTATTGCATGTATATTTGCATTTCATTTCATTCACTTCAACACATATGATACATCAATGCAAGAATTAGTTGATTGATTTGTGATAATATAGGTTGGTGATTTTCTTGCATTGTGATAATGAACTTTAGAATATTTTTTCATTCTTATAATCCTTCGATAATCCTAAGTCGTTGGCCAAATATCAATAGGATGAGGAAACTTTAGTTCCATCCAAATGCCTTATCTGTGCAAGAACTTGAATATTAATCTTATGAAGTTGAGCTAACAGATGAGCATATAGCTTATAATTTTCTCCAGAGCCACTAAAGGGATCAATACCAATGAAAACCTAAGTGCCTCTGCCAACTTTCCAACTCATCCATCTTCCCAAATTTGGAAATGTTCTAATTAGGCCTTTCCAAATTATAGAATCATTTGCAACAGACTTCAGTGGATTTCGAATCCACTGAATAACTGAGAAAATTTTCAAATATTTAGTTTTAATAACTTTGTTCCACGAACCTTCTCCAAACATCCCTCTCCAAAGGATTTTGCGCTCAAATCCTGACTAAACCAATACAGATGCATAAGGCCCCATCCACCTAGATGTTTAGGTAAGGCAATACTTTCCCAAGAAGTTAAATGAAACTTAGAAACATCCAAATTACCAGCCCATGTAAAGTGAAAAATCCTCTTTCTGATACTATTAATAACAGAAACTGGAACCATAGCAAGGGCGAACCAATAAATTGGAATTCTCTCAAGTATCGACCTAGCTAAGATGAGTCTACCTCCAATAGACAACCACCTAAATGTCTAATTACTAGTCCTCTTATGCACTTTTTGAAGGAGCCAATTCCAATCCTCTTTCCTATAACAATTTGGTTTCAAAAAATATCCAAGGTATTTAAAACCAAAAACTAACTTCTCCATTTGATTTTTAAAAAAGTGTTAAGTTTGATCATAGATCCCTACATCAGAGCAATTATACAAAAAACATAGATTTCTAAGCGCTAATAGCCATCCCAGAAGTAGCGCAGAAAGTATCTATTAAAGACCAGTATATCCCATTCAGCCACAAATCCACTACCAAATATTAATACATCATCAACGAACAGTAAATGAGTAATAAAGAGGGATTGGGACCCTATGATACCTTTAATCTTCTAACCTTGTTTAGCAAAGTCAATAAGTCTGCTTAGCCCTTCAATAACCAAAAGGAACATCATTGGAGATAAAGGACAACACTGCCTAAGTTTTGATCTACAAGATGTTTATGTTCCTCAGATCACCTTGTAGCCCTTTCTCTTAGAGATGATCCGCCTAATTGTTGTGTTCTTTCAAGACATGTTGATAGAATATACCTTCAAAGTGCAACCAAGCTCAAGGAGGCCCGAATCCTCAAGTTGGAAACAACCATGCATCCATTTAATGGCAAACATGGAATCCCCAAAGATCTGTAAGTCCTTTATTCCTTGATCCTAGGCAACATGAAGAAGAGCCTTGAGGGCCAAAATTTCATCTTCATTGTTTGAGCCATGGAGGGCATTCCCAAAGAAGGTGGTGTAGCTGTCATCTGTGAGAAAGATAATACCTCCAATACCCATGGATCTTTCAAGACCTTGACAGGCCCCATTGAAAAAGACCCAAGCCTTGGCTTTGTCAATCATTAAAGTTCCAATGCCCCTAGGAAAGGCTCATGATGTGAGCTACCGTTTGAAATGGCCAGATAGGGTAGTCACGAAAGATGCCTTCGTTTCAGGTAATCTAGATGCCCCATAGTGACAGGAAGGGAATGCAACAAACTGATTTTAACTCAAGACGAGTGAACCATAGCTTTAAGTTTTGAGAAAAATCTCCTTCATGTTAGATATTATTTAGATTTAGGCCATCTCCCAGTTCTGACCATACTTGCTTGCTATAGGGTACTGCCAAAATATATGTCTAGAGGTTTCCTCCGAGGTGTTACATAGGCTGCATCGACTCGGTCCGTGAAAATGATGTTCTACAGATTTTCCCATGTTGGGAATGGATCATGTTAAGTTATTTATTTGGTAAATTTATTTTAATGATATGAGATTATTTTTAGTACAATAGTATATTTTTCATTTACCATTTATAAATAAAAGTGTTTTGATTTTACATTAATTAAGTTCCATGTTATAAATTTTTGTAAAGTTTTCAATATTTTAAAAAAAAAATTATAAAATTGAATATAAAATTAAATATAAAATTAAATATAAAATTGATTTTTATTTTTTTTATTATTTAAAAAAGTTATTGATAAGATATAAATTTCTACAATTATGGCTTTATTTAAGAACAAGTGGGCCTAACGGTTAAGAATATGTGTTTCTTCCTAGAAAGTTATAGGTTTAAATCCAGAGATGTGTGGAGGAGAGTCCATTATCCCACAAACAAAGCTGTCTCATACACTAAATTGGTATGTGACTTGGTTAACCTTAAAAATAGATTATTATACAAAAATATTATATAATAAAACATTTAATATATAATTTAAAAAAAAAATATGTAACCATTTTTAAGTCATGGTTGACTTTTCATCATCAATGATAATTACTATACTTTAATGGATTTTACAACAATCAACCTTTGTAGGCATGTTGTAGAATAATTGGTTTTTAAAGATATTCGTTGAATGGCAAAAATTACTCACCTTTTAAATATTTTAAATTTTTGAAGTGTAAAAAGTTTTTTCTTTTTCTTTTTTGCTAACATGTTAGTTTTGGGGAAATTAGTATTCAAAATCACATAGGTTGTACCTAACCTTAACCACATCAACCGTTAACATAACTGAATTTTTAGGTGTCTCTTCCCACTACTATTGAACCACTTAACAAACGAAACCCTTACAAAACCAATAACGCTAATAAAACTTGACAAGTCCTGTAAAATTAATCACTTCAATATTTTACCAAAATTTTCTGAAAAGTTGGATAAGTTTGCCCCACCCCACAATACAAACAAACAAAAGACTTTATTGGAATGTGACTTTGTTTTTCAAACCATTTGATAGATTTCTGTGTGTCTCATAACCCATCTACACCACCAATCTACCTACAAAGTGCAAAAGATTTCAAAAAAGTGACCTTTCTGGCAGACACAGAGACAGTTGCAGTAGGTAACGTAATGGAAGGTAATCACCCTTAAAAAAGTATTTTTGTTTGGTCAATTGACATGTGTTAGGTTAATGGCGGTCTATAGTCATACCTGCTCATAAGAAAATAGCTTCCCATGAAAGCAAGCATGATTAGTTTTGGAATTTGTCAAGGCTCCTGCAGCTTCCAGGCATGTTTCCTGCAGCGAAAATATTGCATAGCGAAGTCAACTTCCCATACTCGGTATTATCAAGGCTCCTGCAGCGAAAATATTGCATAGCGAAGTCAACTTCCCATACTCGGTATTATCAAGACTAGGTCCACACGGAGACAGTTTCTTCTACGATGGGAGGAACTTACAATGAAGCCGACCTTGTTGACAAACATAATCTAGCATCCCAAATTATGTATAAAACAACCCTCCTTCGATCCGAGTATTATGTAATCGGAGAATTTATACATTCGCTGTGTCAGATCATTCACCGAATTCTCTCTCTGTCAACAAAATCGTACAGCAAAATCTTTCCCTGTAGTTTGAGATTCCGAATCAGAAGTATCAGAAAAATGGGCGATTGCAGACCTTTGGGGTTTTTGCTGGGCCTTCCCTTTGCATTATTGTCCCTGGTCTTTGCAGCTTTGGGTGCCATAATCTGGATCTTGGGGTGAGTTTTCTTTCGCAGATCTCTCAACATATCCACATTTTCAGATCTCTGTGGGTTTTTATCATCTAGTTGTATGGTCAGTTCATTATAAATGGGTAGAATATGAGTTTCAGTTGCCAGATCTTGTGTGGTCTTTGAATATTTGGACTTCTTGTTATTTCAAAATGATTGAGAACAATTTAGATATAACTCTGGATATGTTAAACTTCCAGATCTATTCTAATTATGGATATGTAAAGTACTGAGACCCATTTTATTTATAGATCTATTAAACATATGAAGTTATACTATTTTTTTTTTGTATGAGTAGACAAATTTATCTGGGCTGGTTTGGAATCTTTGGATCCTCATAATTGTTCATTGTTGATGGTAATGCAGATCGATATTGACCTGCCTATGTCCATGCTGTATATGCGTTTCAGGGCTGGCAAACATGGCAGTTGGTCTGTTAAAGCTTCCTCTTAAAGTGATGAAATGGTTCACTCACCAGATACCCTGTTGAAAGTGCAATTTTTTACATTCTTTTCATTTGTCTGGATATTCATACTCATACGGTTCCAGAACAAGATCATGTTTGTACATTAGAATATTGTTCATGATATAATTCTTTTCATTTTATAAGGTGGATCAGGTCTACGATTTTGATCTTAGACGGTGTTCCATCAATTGGGGGAGATGCATTCTTTAGCAGAGTCAGAGGTTCACATGTAATAATAAAGAAGAAGATGATTATCAACAGTAAACCTGTTTTCTTTTTCGTTTCAGAAAAGCACTAAAGAAAATTTTGCACTTGGTTAAAGGAATTCTGATCCACAAACACTTTCAAATTTCCAAAATGTTCTCTTGTATGCACCTTCAACGTGGAGTTTACAGAAAATCTTTGGGGGTAATGTTGGTCTTTAGTTCTATCACTAAGGAAAGAATTCTATGTGGCTAAAGAAATTTGAAAGGTTTTCTTATATGGATTTTTTTAATCTACAATTTAGTACATTCCATTTTCATTTTAATTAGTGATCAAATAAAATCAGTTTTAACTAAGTGTAGAAGTTACAATTAATCTAATTTAGATCAATCTTCCAAATATCTTGGTGTAGGTGTTCAAGAACATTGAATATACTATCAGGGCAGTAGGTGTGGGGGTCTTGTTGGATCCCGATGGAAACCAAAAAGTATCTTTGCTTGGGGAATGGGGTTGGTGACAAACAACCAAGCCAAATGGTATCCTTTCTACACGGGATTAGAGATTGTTCTTTCCCTTACATTCAGAAATTCTCCATCTTTGGGTGACTTGTTTCTCATCATTAACCAAGCCAGAAAAGGTATCCATAAAGTAGGATACTTAACCATTTTCATAAACCAAAACAGTGCACCACACAAGAAATGCAAGAACAACAAAATGGGTGGCTGCCCCAACCAAGCGTGTGGATTTTTTATAACATAGGCAATTACAGAGTACAATGGTTACATAAGACAGGGGCGCCCAACTCGATAAAACCCACCGTGGAGGTGCCCAACAAACAACCTACTAGAAACCCCAAGAAATATGTCTTGCCACAAGATCGCCCAAGAGCTCTTGTGCTAGGCTTGCAATCGCGCAGCCTGCACCTTTGGTTATGTTCTACCACATAGCTCCCTCAGACTGTCTTTCTTGCCTTCCAACTGAATTTCGAATCCTTGGTCTCCGTCCAAGCTTTATAAACGAGCTACCAGGTGGGTGCGACCCAAGGTGTGGTTGCATGCCCCACCAATCTGCACTCATCGATCCAATGTCGACGAAGCTCCAAGTGAAGGTATGTCCACTTTCCAACCATTATGCTCACTTTCCATGTTGGGCGTGCGTGCTCCCACTTGAGTGGGTCCTTCCGCAACTGCCAATGGTCCAAGTGGTCCACATACCAACTATCTAGTCCGCACAAACCAAAGTTGTGCCCAAGCTTGCCATGCTTTGGGCGGCTTTGGTGTGGGTGCATGCCCCATCCTCTCGGCAACATGACTCATGGCACCTCGGGTCCTATCTACGATTTGGGGAAGAGGTGTTACATTCTCCCCCACCAGATTTGTTGTCGTCCCGGTAATGACATTTCCTTGGGTTTCGTCGTGGAGGGAGTATGTGTGCCTCTTAGAACGCCTGAATCTTCTCTTCAAACTTCCACAACAATCCTTCCACGCCTAGTTGTTTTCTTCTTCCGGCAAGTTCTTCCACTTCAAGAAATAATCCAACTGAACAATGGGTCAATATCGGACGTACCAGTGAGCCAAAATATCA
Source organism: Larix kaempferi (assembly GCA_027924585.1). Taxonomy (NCBI): domain Eukaryota; kingdom Viridiplantae; phylum Streptophyta; class Pinopsida; order Pinales; family Pinaceae; genus Larix; species Larix kaempferi. The sequence continues at coordinate 1,377,372 of BSBM01000969.1, forward strand.
TCCACCTCACGATCTAGCTTGTCCACAATCAAAGCAAGTGCCTGGGTTGGAAAAACCATGTCTAGCTCGTTTTTGTCAAGCTGGCACACTCTAAGTTGGCTTACATGGAAGACGAGATGAAACGAATGCATGTGATCCGGGAGCCTTAGTTTGTAGTCAACCTTGCCAATCTTCACAAGAATCTCAAACAGTCCATCTTACCTCCGCAACAAGGCACCTGCCATGCTTGTTGGTGGAGTGAATTGCTCTTTGTTGAGTTTGAGAAGCACTTTCTCCCCAACTTGGAACTCTACGCCTTGTCGTCCACGATCTTCCCACTTCTTCATCTGCTTGGTTTCCCTGACCATCTAAATGTGCACCATCTCCAATTCTTTAGGAATCCCATCGTAGTCGGATTCTACCCAAAAGAGCCAGTTGCAACGACTTATGGAGTCAATGGTTGTTGTCTTGTTGCCAACTCAAACGGACTGTAGCCAGTTACGGAACTAGTTTGCACATTATAGCTTAAATGTGTTGCGTCTAAAATCTCATGCCAGTTCTATTGCTCTGCATGCATGAATTGTCTCAAGTATTCCTCCAGAACTGCACTGATTCATTTAGTCTGCCCGTCCGTCTGAGGATGGTAACTCAAACTCATCAACGACTTCATTCCTACTAACTTGAACAACTCCTGCCAAAAGTGTCTTGTGAACCGGGTGTCGCGATCAGACACAATGTTTAGTGGCAAGCCCCTAAACTTCACCACATTATTGAAGAACATCTGCTCTACATCCTCTGGCTTGCAAGGTGCCTTCATAGGCATGTACATCGTGTACTTGGAAAATCTGTCTACCACGACAAAAATCCCATTATACCACTGCAAAAGCAATAGCTGCATGATGAAATCCATAGACATGCTTACCCAAGGTTTCTCTGGAACTAGTAGAGGTTGAAGCACTCATGCCTTCATCTTGGAGGTAGGCTTGTCCTGTTGGAAAATCAAGCAAGTCCAGACGTATTCCTCTACGTCTCGTCGTATGTTCTCCCAATAGTAGCCTCTCTCCAACAAAGCCAAAGTCATGTGTTGCCTAGGATGTCCTACCCAAACGGAGTCATGATACTCTCACAGCAAGTCCTTCCTAAGATTGGTCGTTCTTGGCACATACAATCTCCCCCCATAGACTAGAAACTCATCCTCTATCCAAAACTCATGTGTTTTGCCTTCCTTTACTTGGTCCATGATATCCCTAGCAGTCGAGTCGCCCATCAAGCTCTCCCAAATCCTCTGTCGCATGTCATAGGTGACTTGGGTTGTTGGACCCTTCGGCTGCCCCTTTTCTAAGGTAGCGAGTTGAGCCTTCCTACTCAATGCATCCGCAGCTACATTAAGCCTACTTGATCAATACTCCAACACCATATCGAACTCTCCCAAGAAATCTTTCCACCGTGCTTGCTTGGGAGACAACTTCGGTTGCGAAGCAAAGTAGCTTGTGGCTACATTCTCCATTTTCATCGCAAACGGTTTGCCCAGAAAATAGTGTCGCCAAGTCCGCAAGCAATGAACAATTGTTGTCATCTCCTTCTCATGAATAGGGTATCTACACTCCCGATTTTGTAGCTTTCTACTTTCGTAGCCTACGGGGTGACCTTCATGTGTCAACACCCCACCAATGGCATAGTCGGACGCATTTGTCTACACCTCAAACGACTTCTCAAAGTCTGGAAACCATAGGACCGGTGCAGTTGCAAGTTTGTGTTTCAACTCATCGAACACAATCTGGCACTTCGTTGTCCAAGCCCATGCCTTGTTCTTTTTCAGCAACTCTGTTAGAGGGGTAGCGATCTAAGAATATCCTTCAACGAACCTTCGGTAGTAATTGGCTAAGCCCAGGAAGCTCTGCACTTCCTGCACTATCTGTGGCTCTTCCCAATCCTCTATGGCTACAACCTTCTTGTTGTCCACACAAATACAACCTTGGCCTATCCAATGTCCCAAGAATGGGATCTCCATCTTCCCTAACATACACTTACACTTCTTTAAGTATAGTTGGTTCTTCCATGGCGCCTCAAAGACTTCCTCTAAATGTCATTTGTGTTCCTCCATGTTCTCGCTGAAAACAATAATGTCATCCAAGTAGACAACAACTGACATGTCTAGGAATGGCCTCAACACCTCGTTCATCAATGTGCACAACGTTGCAGGGGCATTGCATAACCCAAATGGTATCTCCAAGAATTCAAAACTGTCATACCTTGTTACACATGTTGTTTTGTATTCATCACCTTCCACAATCTGCACTTGATAATATCCTTGCCTCAAATCCAACATTGAGAACACTCTTGCCTCAAATCCAACTTTGAGAACACTCTTGCCTTGGCCAACTTGTCAAAGCAATCGGCTGTCAACGAAAGAGGATATCTATTCTTCACTATATGCTTGTTCAAAGCTTGGTAGTCCAAGCACAACTACAACTTAGGTGTGTCCTTCTGCTGAAACAACATTGGGGCATCGTAAGGAGATCGTGAAGGCCTAATGAAGCTGGCTTCGATGAGCTCCGTCAACTGCTGCTTCAACTCCTCTAGCTGGGGTCCTGACAAATGGTATGGATCCTTCGCAACATGCTTTGAGCCTGGCTCCATCTCAATGCAATGATCCACTACACGTCGTGGGGGTAGCGCCCTTGGTAATTTCTTGGGAATCATATCCTCATTTGCAGCGATAAAATTGGAAAGGTCAGGAGGCACAAGCATCCCCGTATCTCCCACTACTCCTCCAAGCATTGGTGCGACGTACATACGCAAATCCAACCTCCAAGCTGCTCTCTTGATGCTAAGTGCACACACCAACTGCACCTTGCTTTCTGCATTACTCACAGTCGTGTGTACCATGCATGGTTTTTGTTACCACGTAAAGTTGCACTTTAGTTGGACTTCAATGAGCCGCCAGTGTTGCACAAGTCACTTGTGCTTATCAGAGTTTAGAAGTTCCAAATTTGGCCTGTTCAGGGCCCCTTTTTAATTTTTGTAGTGCATGACCATGCCCCACGGGTTTGTAATAAAGTGTGCTAGCATGGTGGTCTTGGAGTGACTCGGTTCCCTAGGACTTGACAATCAAAGAAGGTATTCCAAGGAGTTTTTTCCCTTGTCGATTATTTTTTGCCTTTAGCCGAGTATAATCGATGAGTTTTTCTCCTGCACCTCGAAAGCTGGAATGCCCAAAGTAGTGGTTAGGCCTTAGGCTGTTATTAGAGCCCATTTTGTAACGTTTATAAACATGTTAGATGCTAGATTTTTATCATTTGGTCATGTACTAGGTCCCCCTGAAGTTTCAGTCAATTCCGAGGAAAATAATTTTTTCACATTTTTAAGCCATTTTTTAATGGTTTAATTGAAAAAATTCAAATGGTGATAAAAGTGCAATTCGGAATCGTATTTTGGTGCAGAGATGCTCATTTTCAAGCTCAGAGCATCCTCTTTACCCTAGTATACAGTTTTCCTATGTTTCGGCCGACCAAAACGCCCCGTGGAGTAGTTTTGCCTATCGTAGCTATAGAATGGCACTTTAATGCTAAAAAAACATCAAAATGCACCATAAGCCAAAAGTTAAAATAATTAAAAAATGGAATTTTAGCAGATGCCAATTAACATGGCATTAGTCAAATTAGATGGGCTACTAAGTGAATGGACAAAACTTATGTTAAAATTCAATTTAAAAGATCAAACGTTGAATATTATTTCCAAGGAAGAGCCATCCTTCACGTGGGCCAGTCATGAGCGAATTGGTTGGGATGTAAGTCAATTTATGGTGGGCGATTATATCATATGGACAAAGCATATGTTTAGAGGCCGATTTTAAAGGTTGAGTGAAGATTCTTTTTCATGCTACGCATTTCATCTTCAAGTGAGCCGACTTTGACATGGCCGTGTACGGAATTGGTATTGGGATAAGTATAACTGGGTACCTACCTCTTGTGAGGTGGCATGGCCCACGTGATAAGTTTTCAATTAGAGAAATCGGTCCAACCCCACTAGGGAGGGAGGCCAATAGTGGCGCGGGTCCCAATGCGCCACCTGGATGGCCACTTGGATGCCACCCGTTTGACCTCTTTCTTGCCTAGGTGGCTTCGCCAGCTCGTCCCGGGTTGTTTGGGATTTAATGCACTTTATTGTGCCTCATTGATCGTGCCACGTCTTCCTTTCCTTGCGGCCACTCCACCAGCCCGTGCATTCTTGCTCGAGGTTGTTCTGTGAGCATTTTCCCACCCTGGTTGCTGTCCGCCATGGAACTGAAGCTGCTCCTGGTCCACTGCCTGTTGTTGTTCAACCCATTCGCTGCATGGAAACCTCGTCGTTCGTTGGTTGTCCTCCATCACTTGCATGGCGAGCTGAACATGTTGTTCTCCTGTCTGATGGAGCCGTTGTGGTTATGCTTGTTGGGTGGTCTGTTTAGCGTCGTGGCATGGGGAAGCTGTCCAAAGCTTACCTGTTGTTTGTGGACCATGGCTCCATTTGTCCCAATGCATGCTCCTTTTCCTGCCTGTTTGCGGGCTGCTCATGGTGTTCGTGCTCTTGGCTTGTGTTCGGCTCCCTGTTTCTACTCGGCTCCTGGTTCGTGGCATGCTCGTGGTGTTCGTGCTCCTGGCTCGTGCTCGGCTCCCTATTTCTGCTCGGCTCCTGGTTCGTACTCTGCTCCTGGTTCGTGCTCGTCGGTGACGGCCTCTTCAAAAAAATTGGTAGGATATTCATCCTACCGGCTCCTGTTGAATGAGTTTTTTAACACAACCACTCTCTCGGTGTGATTTGCGTGCCTTCTCTGTTTGTGTTCGGTCTGGTCCGGTCTGGTTGGGTCTATGTCCTCGGTTCAAAGGTTTTTGGTTGTTGGTCGACTAGTTCTGGGTTGTTGGTCGACTGGTTTTTGGTTGTTGGTCGACTAGTCGACTGTGTTCTCAGTCTCTGCTTCCATGGCGACGAATTATGGTATGGGCAATGTGACCTTGTTTAATGTGACCTTGTTTGGAAAATGGAAATTGCATTTTGGTTGAATGGTTTTGGGTTTTCGGTTGAATCGACGAGGATGAATAATGACAGTACTATAAAGTTTTTTTTACTGCGTCCATGAAGATAAATTATATCAGTTGCTATGGTTTAATGGCAGCTAGGGTTTAATGGCAGCTTGTTTGGTAATGGCAGCTAGGGTTTAATGTGATGAATTTCACCGCGTCCATGAATTTTGAGGTAATGGCAGTTAGGGTTTAATGGCAGCTACGATTTAATGTGATGAATTCCACTGCGTCCATGAATTTTGATGAATTTTGAGGTAATGGCAGCTAGGGTTTAATGTGATGAATTTCAATGCAGTTTGTAGTTATGGTTTGAATTCCATTATTAATGGAGAATTGTTATGGTTACATGGTAATGGTTTACCAGGGTTTCATGGTTATGGCGTTTGCCTTTACAGTTTCATGGTTATGGCTTCAGGGTATGCTATAAGCTAGGGTTTAATGGGATGAATTTCAATGCAGTTTGTAGTTATGGTTTGAATTTAATTATTGACGAAGCACTGTTATGGTTTCATGGTTAGGGTTTAATAATTGAGTTATGGTTTCATGGTTATGGCAAATTCAGTTATGGTTTCATGGTTTGAAGGTTATGGCAAATGCTGATATGTGCAAATTCAGTTCATTAATTGCTTCCATTCTGTGATTATATTGCTTTCAGTGATTGTGTAAATTCTTAATGAATGATTGTTAAATTCTTAATGAAGTTGATTATAGGAATGATGCATACTTGAGTTGCAAGATGAATATGTGAAATTAGTGGCATGGCAATTAGATATTAATTTGGCAATCTGAAATTACGAGACATTCTGAAATTAAATTGGCATTAAATTATGTGAAATTAGAGGCATTCTGAAATAATTTGTGCATGCCGATTGGATGAATATGTGAAATCAAAGGCATTCTGAAATCAATGGCATGACAATTAGATATTAATTTGGACTGTCAATTAGAGGCATTCTGCGTTCATGCCAATTAGAGGCATGCCAATTAGATGAAATTAGAGGCATGCCATTTAGATGATTAATTTGGATTGTGAAGTAGAGTCATTCTGAGTTCATGGGATTTGGGCATGGCAATTACATGAATATGTGAAAATTGGATTAGGCCTATGTTCTATTTTAAAAAAATCATAGCTAAATATTGGAATATTAGATACTGAGGGTGGTTTTACTATGGTGTGGTGAGTGCACTCTGCATCTAGTCTATCCATGTAATCAAATGCTCACCATGAATCCTCCCATCATCTTGAGATGGGTTATTATTGTTGATAGTCTTTCCTTAGTTATCCTCTTACACCAGGCTTAGGTGTATGAATATGTGTTTTTTAAATTTTATCTACAAAGCCCAAACAAGGCAACCTTTGTTTATTTCTTCGGTCATAAACTAGTTATGTTTATTTCTTGCCAGAGTCCTTAATTGGATGTTCTCTTCCTTATGTTGGGTCAACTCTGACATCCATGCTTGATTTGGTAAACTTGGGTTTGTTGGAGATGCCCTCTTTCAAGTCTCCAATGACCATATCTCTATTATGGGCACACATAAGGGCAAGGTCAAAACTGATCTTCCCATTTTTTGTTTTTCTCTAGGCACACTGTTGATGAGTTGTGCTCCTGGTTTAAGACCATAAGATCCCCAACCATGGCTCACATATTAGTGTTTGCAGCCTTTAACTATTCATCAGTAGTTATTTGTAGTATGTTAACTATGCCTATGTGTTTGTCCCATCTACAGTTAGCCTTCATATTGTATTTGTCTACAAATTTGGTTCTCATTTAAAAAATTGTCATTACTCTCCCAACAGTATTGCAATATGCAACATGGAATTAGTGATACCACCTGCTCTTAGTCTTGTCAAATTGCACTAATGGAATCAATTTCCTTTTCCAGTTGATTTCTTCAAGAGTATTTGGAAGGGATAGGCCGCCATGCCTATGGTCTTCACATAGGTGAATGAGGTGCCCAATTTTTTTCCTATAAAATTCTTGAAGTGGATTCCCAAGTCAAAGTTTCCACCAACTATTATGTGTAAAATTCTAGCAAGTTGTTGAGGCTCTCCTTCGCAATTTCGAAAGTGACATGCTTGAAGGAGCATTCAAGCCTGAACTGAAAAACAAGGAATCCATGTAGAAGCTAGGAGTGCCAAGCTATTACCTCTATATTGACTTCGTAACTCTATGAGTTGTTGTGCGTTGAAATAATACCAAATTGTAGAGTTCCATTGTGGACTTGCTTCCAATGTTCTACTCGTCACTTTGCTTGGATTCTCCCCTTTGCACCCATTGGTTGAAGTGTGAGCCACGATTCCCCCTTGCTTTCTTATTTGGTAAATAACCATCTACAATAAACCAAACCCTAGGAAAACACTAATGTGAATGGCAGAGGATGCAAAGTTTGTATCCAAGATGTTTTCTTGAGACTATAATGCATGTGAGTTGTTTGTAAACCAAAGAAGAAAAATTACAATTGTGAGTTGTTTGTAAACCAAAGAAGAAAAAATACAATTATGAGTTGTTTGTCTATGGTTGCTTTCATTCTTGCTGTGTACTCTAACCTAAGTAATCTATAACTGTGTGCTCGGAGGTTGTTTGCAATGCTTACTATCAATCCAGTTCAAGTTGATTTACATTCAAGTCAGTATTGCATTCAGGAAAAACTTGCATTCAATTTAAATTTTCAATCGGGTTGGTCTACCATCCAATTTAGTTTAACATTCAAATTAGTTTGCCAACCAAGAAATATAGCAATCATTTTTAGTAAGGAATGCAGTCTAGTAAATAGACAGAGCCATGAAGAAAACAATACTTGACATAAAGGCCATATTCTTGTTCAACATAGTGGCAATTCGAGATTTATATGTATGGTTGGTCCCTGGTGGGTTGGGACTTTATACATTTACTATGGTTATGCCTAACATATATCGATTGTCAGATTGGAATCAAACAAAATCTTAGGAAACCACCCAAAATTCCTCCTGCAACAAAATCTACCTTTCATCTGTGTATGCCAAAGAAAAGACATCTTCCATCTGTCAAACAAAAACTTTGGAACCATCCAAAATCCCCCCCAGCAACAAAATCTTTCTTTCATATGTGTATGCCAAACACAAAACATCTATCATCCGCCAAGCAAAAATCCCTATGTGTGAGGAGGTTGACTGCCTTCATTGCCCAATCTGGTTGGGTTAGATACTAATGTTTGACCTGGTTGTGTTGAGCTGCAAACATTTGGTGCAGGCCAGGTTGCTCCTTGTAGCCAAGGAGGGATTGAATAACCATAGTTATGACTTGAGCCTAATAGCCCTGGGTTCACTGGAGGTGTTTGGAAGGCATACACAGTATTGCCCCCTGCCTGATGGTATTGGGGTATCTGTATGTTAATAAGGTCCTGGAATAATCTTATGTTCTCTGAAAACTGATCCAATGGGTTGTCCACCACCTCTGTCCTCTCCAGACCATTTGGATTCCTCTGATGTGCCTTTCTTTGATCCCTTTCCTCCCTTGCCAATTGTTTTTGTCGCTCTCTTTCCTCCCTTTCTTTCACTCTTTCAAGCCTTTCCCGCCTTCGATTTTCTGCTGCAACAATCCTTGCTTCCTTCTTCTCCTTTGCCAAGGCCTTCTTCTTCTCTTTTAATTCATGCATCTCCTTTTTATTGTGCTCAGCCTCAACCAGTAGGGTGATGTAGTCCTCTGATGTTAGTAGCTGTGAGCTCCTGCTTAATCTAAGATGCTCAGCAGTGGGATTAGATAGTTGAGCTGCAACTTTCTCCACTGGCAACTTAAGGAACTGGCCAAGTAGTGGCTCATGTGGGGGGAGTGCCTCATCATCATTTTCTTGGTCCACTGTATCTTCATTTTGTTCAATCTCATCTCCAACACCCCCAAGTGCCACATAATAATGTACAGCTTCATTGTTAAGGACTGCTGGCATCGAAGGCCATTTAAGGCTTTCATCGTTGGTGGGGGTGAAAATGTGTTTGTTCATATTTGTCATTGCCTCTGCCAACCACTCAGGCTGTTCTGGATGGCTTGGAAATGTCAACTCCTCGCTATTGTTTACCATTGCTTTGCCACATCCATTCACACTCAAATCAGCAACGTTGTTATGAATAATCCCTTGGCCATCTAATTATGTTTCTGATCTTCCAACAACTTCTATATTCTCCCCAACAGGTTCAGTGCCATACTGACCTTCACTTACATATTCATCGTCGTCGCCCAGTGGTTGGCAATGAGCTTGAGAGAGTGATATGATGTTATCTGCAACATCTGCATCCTCTTGCCCCTGAACATCAAAATCCTGACTACATCCCGTGTCATGTTGAAGAGCATCAGAATTGAAAGGCCATATTCCTGTCCGCCTAAAACCAACCCTGTTATTTGATGTTGTGAGCGCCCTATCAAAAGCTTTGCTTGCAAGTTATGCTAATTCGAACCTCTTCACCTCTACCCCTAGGTTCTTTTCCATCCAGGATGCTCTCTCAGACCTGAAGTAACACTTGAAAGGCCCAAACACACTCACATCTAGAGGTTGCAGCCTGTGGGTGGTATGTGCAGGCAGTGTCAACAGATCAATGCCTAGCCTGTTTTCCTCCTCAATGGTTTGTATAGCAACGTGTCTGCCATGGCCATCAAAAATCAACAGGTGTCTATTTTCAGGTGAAACACCGCCAGGGATAGAGACAGCACATTGGCAAAGCCATCTCAAGAACAGTTCTTTTGTCATCCATGCATGGGGGTGTGCAGCCATGCATGCTCCAGATTCACAGTTTTTAATGTAATTTTTTAGTTGATTCTTTCCCTTGAACAAATACAAACCTAGAATTGATGCTCCAACTGCGTTGACACAACAACGAATAGTTATCCACTCCCTACTTTTTGGCAGAATTTTGGGCACATTCCTACTCCCTCTCTTGGCAATTACCTGCATGCCACAATTCCTCCCTGCCTGCAATCCAGTCTCGTCACAGTTCCATATATGGTTTGCTCTGTATGAGTGTTTCTCGTATGCATTAGAGAGTGTCTGATAGAACTTGGTCACAATTGTAAGGCGTAGATTGAAAGCTCTATCCCTGTCAAGCCCCTCTATTGTGCGTAACACAAGTTCTGGATGCCTTTGTTTAAATCCTCTCCACCATGATTTCTCTGGAAATCCATCTTTGAAGGGGTTTGGCCTCCCTTGACAGATTTGGGCAACAGTGGATTTGAGTTGAACCAACTCCATACCATGGCCTAGTTGAGCCATCTCTTCACACCAAACCACAACTTCTTCTTCCGCTTCTGCACTCTACACTGTAAGAGGTCCTTTTCGCTTGGTATGGGTCAGGCCATTTATCCAGTAATGGACTGATGTTGGTGGAATCCCATGTTTTTTAGCAGCTGCTCTGATAGAAAAACCATTGAACTCTATATCATCCATTGTAGCCTTCATGTCTTCTTGTGTCCATCCTCTGATGGCACTAATCTTCTTACTGGCAGTTGCACCTTGAACTGTGTTTGATGGTGGAATAACACCTCCAGGATCTGCATCATTTGCCTCTTCAACTGTGGTTGATGGTGGAATAACACCACCACGTTCTGCAACATTTGCCTCTTCAAAATATCTGTGTGCATTGTTATTATCAGCATCATGTGCTATGTCCTCATCGGACGAGGTGCATCGTAGTTGGGCACCCCTGCTGAGTCTCCTACTTGTCCTCCTTGCACGATTAGTGTTGACTCTTGCCATGACTGCAATCACCCACAGAATTAGAACAAACAGGGCCTCACTGAAACTACACATGAATTGTTAAGACTAGTTGTGTATCTACACAGGGTTTTGGAATATTAAAATACCTGTGTTAAAACTAATTTTTAAAACTACACAAGGATCAGGAGTATTCTAAGGGAACTCGTAATGTGATTTACATGTTCAATGCAGTTTGGAAAACATGATTCTAGCATTTAGTACATATATATTTACTTGTTATATTTGTTATGCATATATTCAGAGACTGTTATTTCACAATACAGTCTCTGGCATAAAATTTGATATGGTCTGCCTACTTGAAAACATAATTGAAATATAAGTTTATCTTGAATGCAATACCTAAACTCTGATTGCTGTCTTGAATTATATCTGCACCTAGAGATCAATCTGCAACTGTGTTTTGCTTGAATGCGATGCTTGGACTCTGGAAATCAAGTTTGGAAATAGAGGTGTGAGTTCAACATGGTCTGGGAATTCCGAATAGAAGAAAATTGGAGGCTGTCTGAAGGTTGTAGTGTCTTTATAGCATTCTGGTGTTTGATTTGATTGGCAATTTTGAAAAGGCATGGATTGCATCTGGTTGGGTTTGGATGAGTGATCAAGATTGATTTGGGTTCGATCCAATGGCCATCAATGGGGCTAAGTCGATCCAGGTGCTATTCAAAATGCTTTGGGATGGGTTATGTTTGCTTTCATGGTTGATTTGATGATTTTAATGGAGTTGGTTGCATTAATTGCCAATTTTGGGTTGCTTTGTTTATCAACCATTCACCAGGAGCTGACACTCGTTCACCATTTATTGTGCAGGTGACATCCATTAAATGTGCAGGTGGGATGCCTTGGTGGTTAACTGATACTCGATGCTGGTCTAGGACTTCACTGAAGGTTATTCGATGGGGTAGATGTGATGGACAATCTGTCCTTGTAGATTAGGATGCATGGGGACTGTTGAGGTCTAATTAGATTTTTATGTCAATGTGCGTTGGGATTTGGAAGGGACAAGATGGGTTTGAATTTTGTTATGTCAGTACTGTGCAGTTGTCAACTTTTTGTCTTATAGTTGACAGTTGCAGGCCTAGTGTACAAAATGACAGTTAATGAACTTTAACAAGACACTTTTTATATATTTATATAATAATATGTGTTTGACATATGGCATTTTCTTGGACACTTAATGGCTTCTAACCATCACTGGTTCTATGACTACTACCGGCTCCCGTTCAACTATAGAACTCTCTCCCCTACCCACGCAGTTTGGAAACTTCAATTTCGCCCTCACCTTCACGTGGGCCAGCCGGCTCCCACACGACCGTGTACAGTTGTGATAACTCATTGGTGGGGGCAGTTACCTTATTCTTGAGGTGGCACAAAGCATTTTGATAAGCTTGCACTTAAGAATAAGGTGGCACAAAGCATTTTGATAAGCTTGCACTTAAACTTCCAATCGGATCCTTCACCCATCATCCACGAAAAGCTTGTAGCATGGAAACCTCAAGTTCAACCTCCTCCACACTCGGGTGAGCTGCTTCAATTCGGCATCTTCCATTTTAGTTGATTTTTGTCCAAATGAAATGGTGCATCTTCATTGGGCTACTTGCTAACTTGCTCTACAAACTAGGAGCTTTGTCTCCTTAGGGTTTTGGCACCCGAGGCTACTTGCATTGTGCTATAAATTGAGGAGCTTAGCTCCATTGTAATGATTTGAAGGTGGAACCTCTGCTCTAGTATTGTTGTATCATTTTCCAAATATTTGAGTAATAAAATAAGGCTTTGGAGGCTAGTCCTGAAGTGTTATGTGGAGGCATGATGTGTTAAGCTTTGCTTATGAGGTAATTTGTATTGATTTCATATGTCTTATATATTGTTGAGATAGGTTTGTCTTTGGAAGGAAATTAATTTCAATAAGAACATCAGGTAATGCTTTATAGATTATTTGTTGTTGTTGAATGGTAGAAGGATTAACAAAGATATATAGATTCTTGTTTGAACTTACATCTTCGATTATTCTTTTTAATTGCAGACACATGTATTTTTAATCTCCTTGTACAAGTGTTGTGAGATCTTTTTGCAGGTAACCTACGCTAGAGGAAGTACCAAGCATGTTAGCTTGATCGTCTTCTAGAATCTTCGAACAAAGCTCCATCTCTCCGGTCCTTCAAGGGAACAACTCCATTTCCCAAAATTAATGCCCAAACTCCCAAGGGTTCATCTTCAAGATCCATCTTTCTAATCTAAATCGGTTACGGTTCTATTTTATTCTAGATCTCAAGTATTAATATCATAAGAAGTAGATCTAGTTATCCTTAAGCTTGCACCTAATTCAAAAAATCTAAGTTTTGCTAAGGAAAAGTGCTTATAAAAGAAATATGTAGCATTGTTAGGCTTGTAATTTGGCTTGCGACTTGAAAGAGGGCAGCCAAAGATCCTAACAAGGCAAGCTTTCTAGCTTGTCTTACTAGTTACTTTTCTGCATCATTTAGATTTAGTTTTTTTAAGACTTAGTTTGCATTTAGAAGAAGAACAAGTTCTTAGTTGTTTTAGGGAATTTCACAAACTTTTTAGTTCACTAGAATTTCTTGCATGCATGACAGTCCTACATCAGAAAATTAATTTAAAGTCAGTTAAAGACTCAAAAATTTGCCCAAAAAACATTTTTTTTACTTACTAGTTGCATTAGTTTTGACTTTGACGGTTTGTAGCATTATCAGAACACTCTTAAAGTGTTCTGATTATCTTTTCTAATCAACATTCGTTCGCTGGTCTGTTTCATTTTCTTAACAGGTTGGAGCAAAAAAACTCATAAGAAAGACATTTGGAATCTCCCAGAACCATTTGGAGAACCCCCTTCAAGCACATTCACTTTCCATATTTTATTGTAAACTGTCTTGTTCCCTAATGATAAAGGGAAAGAAGTAGTTCTTTTATTTTATATTGTAAACGTAAGAATAAAAATAGCACAACAGGCAATTCCAACGCCTGACCCCAATCCCCACAGGGGGGATTCACACTTTTTAATTTTTTATTTTATTTTCGCAACTTTTTCTAACTTTTTTTTGTTTTAGATTAGTTTCATTTGAGCAGTAGTAATTAAACAACTCACTCAAGCACACAACGTCCTCCGAGGACTTATTTATCATTTGATTATATGCTTATGTGTTATGTTCAATCATACAATTGTTCTTAAAAAACTAACTCTAAAATTAACCCCTTGCTCTACCGAAGTACTCCATCACTTTGTGGTTCGAGGAAAAGATATTCTTGGGTTGTAGTAGTTAACCATTCACTCACACATTTTAATAAAATGAACAGCGCCCCTAGCCCAAAGTATGCTCTTGGCCGCTGCAGCTTAGTCGGAACAGCTGGACCAATAAGAAACGAGTGCAAGGTAATTAGTTTAATAGGACAATCCAATCTCATCTTTCTTGGCAGATTTGGGAGGTTGCATGGGTGTATACCATAGAGTAAGCATGCTACTTTAAGAAGGTTTATCCTCGCCTGGTTGGACACTCAGATAAGTGGCTAAAGCACTCAGTCCAAAGAGCTAGATCTTGTTGGGCCAAACCAAGAATTAACCCATTCCTTAATCCACTCATTTAATAATCTTAAAATTTACCAACTAAGACACTGCAATACTTTCAGTGAGACCACACAAGAAACCCTACACAGCAGCAATCGCACGCATTTCACATTCTCGGCACTGGTCATTAATTTTCCATGTTTTAAGTTTCAATCATACATGTCGTGAATGCATATCTATCTTGTGTGGTGTTAATTAATTGATTTAATTTGCAAGCAATGCTTAGTTGTTATTTTTCCATCTCATTATCTTTTAACTCCTAGAACAGACTTTTTCTTTTGTTATAGATTAAAAGCCTTAGTTTATTTTTCATAGGGACCACCCCCCTTGGCTTCGCTAGGAGTAAGCCTAGACGGAGGAGTCGAGTAATCAGGTAGCAGCACTTGACTCTCACTTTCCCCCAAGGACACACCTAGTATCTTGAAGGTTTCCTGCCGTGTCCCCCCCAGGTGTGTATTAGGCGGCAACAGTTCCTTCACACTTAGAATTACCAACCGATCGGCAAATAGGAAGAGCATTGCCTTAGGTCTTCTCAATAATTCATGTCCAAGGATCATCTCGAAATAGTCCAAGGACATTACCGTAAAGTCTGCTCTACCCTTCCAACCATCCAACCGAATCAGCACTCCTAAAGCTAATCCTGTCGTAGCCTTGGCTGAAGAGTTAACCGCCTTGACATTCACGTAGCAGGTCTTCCTCCTAAGTTCGATCTCCTACACAAGATCCTTCTTCATGAAGTTATGTGAGGCATCTGTGTCAATAAGGGTCCTCACTCGTCTACCGTTCGCGATAAGATCCATGAAACAAAGCATGTGTTTGTGTTGGTTTCCTTGCACAACACCAAGGCAATGGAAAAGACTCGTCTCCACCGAATCTTCTTGTCTGCAACTTTTCCCATTCACCACTTCGCAAACCCTCATCATCCATCATGCGTCTTCCTCTGCCATGGACTGTTGCAATAGCCTGCTAGAGGAGCACCCAATTCCATGGCCATAGACTATTGTTGGCACCGAGGCTTCATCAGAGAAGCTCCTCCCAAAGCTTTGCAACATGGTCCGCAATCGTTTCAACAGCAAGCTCTTGCAATCTTCTATGTTTTCGACCACCGAGATTAGAGGAAATCCAACTCTGCCTTATGTCCTCATCCATCCCGCAAGTTTTTCCAACCAATCTACCACCGGTCGGTTCTTCAACACCTTCAGAGGGCACGCAAGAAAGAACTTCCAAATCTTCCGACATCTTCTTGTCATTACTTCTTTAAAGGTGTGGGATCTTGGCAACCCGATCCAACCAAGCGAACTTCTTCTTAAGCCAAGCTCTGATAGCACGTGTCACGGGTCAAATCGATGCACGTCTAACCGATGCACATCCATCCATGCGGCACTACCCTGAGTCTAGTCGAGGGCGAGATCAAATCGGCCAACCTCCGACAAACTACGCCTAAACCTACAAAATTTATAATTAGCCGAATTTCTTAGATTAGCTTACTATTTGATTACTTGGCCATTCAACACATAGTCATTTTCATAAACCAAAACAGTGCACCACATAAGAAATGCAAGAACAACAATATGGATGGCATCCCAACCAAGCATGCTAAATTTTTATAACATAGGCAATCACAGACTTTTTACAGAACGAGTCTTTGCCTTTCTGGTGCAATGTTATACCCAAATGGGCAACTTGCAGAGCATACGGGCTCGGCTCTCACACACCTAAACACTGTCGAGCGGACTACTTGCTCAGACGACTTAATTGCAGAGCGGACTACTTGCTCATGCGACTCGACTCCATCCCCTAAATGAGTTCTAAGGCCTTGTATTTATAATTCTAAAGCCGGTCAACCGGTCACTTAGAACTTACACTATCCAGTCAAAAGTAGAGCACTAAGAGATTCCGGGGCATCATGGGACCACACGATGTTATCTCATCCCTTCATCAGGCAGCGCCATATGGGGACCCGGTACCTTTGACAGCGACAAAAGATTCTTATGGCCGACAAGACCATGGCCCATTAACTATTACAAAGCATCTCGGGGAACAATAATCATCCCGAGGAAATCATGGCAGACAATCTTAAAAGCGGAGAGGCCCACCAACGGCTTCCGTAAAAAGCAGAATATTTACAAAAGATATCAAATCGGACCGACTAGGCTTTCATTCCTGGAAACAATCAACGGGAGTTTTTAATCAGTAGAGTAGCCGGATCCACAGACGCAATGTGTCTCACCACCAGGACCTGGAACACCGCCACAGACACAATCAAGACAGCCGTCATCATAATTGCTTTCTTCAATTTCTCTGCGTACCAGTTCTTCTTCTATGTAATTTGGCTGAGTCTCAGGAAACTGCCAATACTCATTTTCAGGTTCACTATCAGTCATGTCAGGATAAAGCTTCTCTCCGAAGCACCGTTCAACATCTGATCCTTTTAATGCTTCATTTGGACCAAACATAAATTCAGAAGCAAAATTAGACTCAACCCTGTAGTTGAGTGGCAGAGTTCTTCGATGGACCTTGGTGTCCATTCTGTTACCTTGGCTATCTCTCTTTATAAACTTCTGTGTGACAGTTACATAATGTTCCAGAGGAGTATATCTTCCTCCATGGTGTCTTAGCAAGAATTTAAACCACTGATTTGCCTGATCAGCAGCTTGCATATCTGCTTCAAGATGAAGTATAAAGTTAGCTTTACGCTCAATCCATTCTTTTCTTGGGCAGAATTTTTCTAGGAAAACTTGGGTCCATCCTGACCATTTTCGATTCCTCATATTCCCTGGGTCTGCACATATGATTACAGATTTTTGCTCACGACAGAATTGGAGAATTAAATTATAGGATCTCCAGGTTAGATCCCCTTGGCCAATATCAACATACCATACCCAGCCGTTCTTTTCTTCATTGCCATCAAGCCATAATTCACTGCATTACACCAATTTTTCTTGAGCTTCAGTTAAACCGCAGAAAGCATCTTTCTCCCATCGCTCCAAAATGAGCAATTTACAGGGACTTGCTTGGATTTGTCGAATAAGAGTAAGACTGAGGTATTTTTCAGCGTCTTCCTTGCTTGCATAATCCAGCAGCTGCTGGCGTTCGTCTTCAGAAATATCTTTGTCCCATGGGGCCAAGAACAGGGACGAAGGAGGGGTCTGCTTTTCTAACTCCTCTTCATTCATAGGAGCCTTTCCTTTATCACTTATATCCTTCTTTGGAATCCATCTTTGATCTTTCTTCGAACCAGAAGAACCAGCAGAAAACATATTCAGGATTGGTAGCTCTGACTGCAAAGTCTCACGAGTTAGCATATCAGCTAAACAATTCAAATAACCAGGCTTATAAACAATATCATAGTCAAAGTTACTAAGCCATAGAAACCATTTTAGAATTCTGCTACTATTTTCAGCCATTAAATTTTCATTTTTGAAGATACCAGGCATGATTTTAAGATCTGTCCTAATTACAAATCTTACTGGTTTTAAATACAAAATGAAATGATTAACCGTTTTCTTAACAGCAAGTATCTCCTTGTGGCTGGAAGGATAATTTAACTCAGCTCCTTTAAATGAGCCAGAAGCATAACCGCAGATATTGGATTTACCATCCAATTCTTCAATAAGAACTCCTCCCCATGTGGTGCTCGAAGCATCAGTTTCAATGATCATCTTTCCATTTCCTTGAGGAAGGGAGAGAGCTGGGAGCTCTTTTACTCTGGCTTTAATCTGCTGAACCGCCAGAGTCATTTTATCAGACCAAGGTATTGGCTTCTTCTTAAGCCTTTGCTGTAGGTAATGCATATCTGCTGCTTGGCCTTTATAGAAGGGTCCGATGTAATTCAGGCAGCCCAAAAATCGCTGCAACTGGGTTTTGTCTGTAATCTGGTCAGGGAAATGCTGAAATGTCTGTAATACATGATTTTGTAAAACCACCTGACCTCCCTTGATCTTTAAACCCAAAAATTCTATTTCAGTCTTACCTATCTCCATTTTACTTTCAGATAAGACTAACCCATGTTTGAAGACTAGCTCATAAAACTTTTGTAAGTGTTTGAGATGATCTTGTAGATTTTTGGAGCATATCAAAATATCATCAATAAATACTGCTAGCCACGGAATATCCCTAAAGATATCTTCCATTCGTTTTTGGAATTCAGAGGGAGCATTGTTAATTCCAAATGGAAGGACTTTCCATTGATACTGCCCATGAGGGACAACAAAGGCAGTTTTGAATCTATCTTTCTGTTCTATCCCAATCTGATAAAACCCTGACTTTAAATCAAATTTACTAAAAATAGTACATCCAGTGATTTTCTGAAGAAGACTTGCTTTATCGGGTAGAGGATACCTTATCTTCTGGAGTACTGCATTAAGTGGCTTGAAATTAACAACCAGGCGGGGCTTTCCTCTTTTTTGCTCCGAATGCTTATTGACAACAAAAGCACGACAAGCCCAAGAACTTTTAGATGGTTCTATCAAACCTTTTTTCAGGAGATCTTGTACTTCATTAGAACAAAATTCTCTTTCACTGGGACTCATCAATCTAGCAGAGGCCTTCATAGGTTTTATCTTTTGAAGAGGATCAAAAGGAAGAGATACAAAATATTTTTCCCTTGTCCAAAAAGCATTAGGACTTTCTGAACAACAATCTCTTTTTAATTTCTCTGCTATCCCAGATAAGAACTTCTCACTGTGTAATTCTGCAAAAATCATGCACCTTTCCATTTTATGCAGTGAGGCAGGAGGATTAGGAGACTCGGTTGAAACTATAGCTTTACACCGCTGTACAGAACTATAACTCAAGGGTAAAGAAATAGATTTATTATTGACTGTACAAGTAAAGGAGTTTGCTTGGGTATTTACAGAGAAAGGACTGACTTTATGCAAGAACTCAGAACCGAGCACACAATCTTCTTTAATCAAATCAAGCCTTAATAAAGAAACTGTTAATCTATTACCAGACAAAGAAATAGGGAAATTATCAGCTTTGCCATTCATATATACAGGGGTTCCTTGTATGGCAGATCCAAATTCTTGAGTTTTATCCCAGTAAAAACTAGGTAAAGCATTTCCTTTGGCTAAATTAAACTGGGATCCTGAATCTAGCAGACACTGTACAGGATAAGACTTAAACTCATTGGGACAGAACTGTAAGGTGATGAAAAGTTTAGGACCTTGAACTGCTCCAAGCAGACTTAGACTTTGAGATTTTGGAGATGGGGATTCTTCAGGTGAAGGAGACTTTTCAGTCGAAAGAGGACCACATACACGTTCAATCTCATTTGATAATTCTTCTTCTGAAGACTGTTCTTTTTCTAACAAAAGGGCTGTTAGAGCACTCTTAATATCATCTGCTTCTTTAACTAAACTTCTTATTTGCTTCTGCTTTTCTTTTAATTTCAATCTAAGCAGATTTTCTCTATCAGTTCTGTGAGACTGTCGATCCCTGTGACTTCCTGGATAATCTTGATAAAGGACTGCAGGATTAAAACTTAAATCTATCTGACCTTTTCCTTTATCTTGCTGCAAATTCTGTACTTGACTCTGCAAAGCTTTCTTTTCCTCTCTTAAAAGAGTTCTTTCTTTATGTCTGAAGATTGGAATTGTAGAGAGCTGTAAATCAATATCAGCCAATTTTTTTTCTAACTGTACCGGAGAGATGGCTTTAGAAAACATATATAAACTGTAATCAAAATCTGGGAGCTCACACCCCCCTAAATGTGCATCACTCTCAGAATCTGAACTGGAAAGAGAAGAGGGATCACATTTAGCAAGCTGAGGAGGATCATGATCGGAACTATCTGAAGAGTCATCTTCAGAATCGGGCAGAAAAACAATATCATCATCTGAAGCTGGAGGCTCAGATGAAACCAAACAGAAATCCCACCAAGTTGGGTCTAAAGATTTGCTAAGAGCAGCCAACCTTGGCTTATTTTTCCGATCAGGACATTTAGAAGACCAATGTCCTTTTTTGCCACAGATAAAACATGTATCTCCTGGACCTTTTTCCTTCCTTCTCTTAACATATTTCTTACCATAAGCATATTTTTTCTTGTGGAAGGGTTTTCGAAATTTGGACTTATGTCGATAAGGCTTATCAGGATGATACCTTTTCTCAGAGGTAAAATATTTCTTCTTTTTCTTACAGTGGCAATCTTTGCCAAAATGACCTCTGTTATGTGCACCACACCCCCAATCTGGCATTCCTGCAACTTCTTTGCAGAAAGATGCTGAAAACATCTTCTGGTGCCTCTTAATATCCTTATTTACTCTTATCTCCAAACAATGCTCTTGCCAAGTTTCCATAATATGCTGTTGAAGTTGTGCTAGAGATAAAGTATGGAGCGGGATATTCTTTTCTTTAAGGGCACGTTCTACGGCATCTGGGACATGTCCTGGGAAACTACGGAGGTAGTGCTTGAGATAGGCTGGATCGCCTGATTTCCCAGAAGTTATTAACAACTTTTGCATATAACAAAAGTATTCATCAGCCTTACCAAGATCACACAATCTAGCAGTCATAAACAAAGAAGCTAGATGATCTATGTCTTCATGGTCTTCGGGTCCATAAAATTCTCTCCCAAGAGCAGAGAGAATTTGCTCATCTGCTTCATTTGAAGCAAGTATCTCATTTCTAGTTTCTTGTGGCAACCAGCGCCACCATTCATAGGCTAACCCTGACAGACCCGCGACTAACTGAGCTCCAAGCATCTGCCCAGTTACATTATGATCTTGTTGTTTTTTATACAAAATCCAGTGTGTAAGAAGCTGAATAGCATTCTTGATTTCCTCTCTACTTTGACACTGAATATTAAGAACAGGCTGTTCTGGCATTTGGGAAATTAAATTATTCATATTATTTATCCCAAAAGTAAAGACTTTTGGAACGGAAGATACACCCTGTGCATCTGGCATATGAGTATCATACTCAATTCTAGGAGTTCTCATATTTGAGGATTCTGCTGCCATCATGTCTAAATCTCCTATATGTTTTGGATCTAAGACAGGTTTCATAGTCTTAAATTCAGAGATCCAATTTTCTATTTGCTCTTTCTGCATATCTGACTCACCAAAATCCCATTCAGGCTTTTCTTCTTCTGGAAGCAGAGATAAAGCTCCCAAGGATGCTGATTTTGAATGACCTTTGCTAGCCAATTTTAAAACATGATCAGGAACTCTATATTCTTTTCTTTTAAGTTCCTGTGTTGTTCTTATTAAATCTTCAAGAACTTGCATCCTCTTATGTAGCTTATCAGCGGCTATTTTTACAGCCTTTTCAATTTCTGTTGTATCATGCAACAGATGATCTAGTAAATCTATTTTGGTAGCCACTCTTTCAATTTGAATCCTTTGATTCTCATGAGAAGCTTTCAGAGTCAGGATATCATTTGCCATATCATCCAGATTTCTGGCAGTGCAGAACTGCTGCAAATTTCCCCAATTGGCTAACTTAATTTCATCAGACACACTCTGATCAGCTGCAGAAGACTTTATGGGTAAAAACTCACGACGGGATTGACCATCTGCAGTATACTGTCTGAAGGGAGTTTCAGGGAGGTTTCGACCAGGGATATAGGATTTTTGGCCTTGGACATTTGTTTCCATAGCAGAATTTTGTCTTGGCAACGAAAACATTCCTAGAGTTGGAAACTCATGATGAGACTGGTGAGACTGGTGTTTCTCTTTTTGTTTTAATTTTTGTTTAATTTTATTGCATGCGGGACAATTTGCATGCTGACCTCTATGCTCAAAATCAGACAAACCAGTAAATGATTCTGAGGGGTTATCAACAGAGGACTCTATATTTACAGAAGACTCTTTTTGTACAGAGGATTGTCTAGACAATTGATTAGACATTGCTTGACGCCTTGCATTATGATAAGATGACAATGATGCTGACTTGATCAGAGGAGGTTGGAATCTGGGAATTGGTTCCTGTGCAGAAGATCTGAAAGAAGAAGTAGATTCATCAAAAACTAAGGGTTTTGGGTTCATAAGAGCTTTAACCCTTTCTTGATGCCTAAGTTCTGTGTACTTCATCTCCCAAGACTGGGGATACTTTATACCCGTCCAATTAAAAGTAATTGGAGTTGCATTTCGGGAACGAGATTTGGGTGTTTCCACCACGCTGCAGTCTGCGGAACTGTTATGAACTTGAGACCTAAGCTTCTTATATTACAATAGATGACCAGGATTCCTCTGCAAATTGGGAATTACCTCAGATTTTACCAAAGGATGTATACAGACTCAGATGGTGGAATTTAACCTCTGCCACCCAAATTAAAGTTTCAAGTATTGATGTTTCCTTTACCGACAACCAAGAACCAATCCATATCTCTTTGTTAGATAAATCTCAAATTGATTGGGCAAAAGAAAGGAAGTTTAAATATGCACACTTCGGTGCCGTTAAACTTGGTTTAGGTCCCTTGGTCCGTCCCCGTCTTTCTGTTTCTTCTTTATGTTGTGTAGTTGATACTAGACATAATAATTTTTCTGATGCAGTCATAGGTGGTTTCACTGCCCCACTTCATGATGGCCCTGCTTTCGGTACTATATATCCTCGCTTTTCTGTCAGTCTAGACGACCCACATATATACAATCTCTTGAAAGCCTACATTCTCCCCAAAGGTTTTGACATGTTGAATGGATCCAAGATTATCCAACTGAAAGGAGGTGTTTGCGTTCGATTTGGCAATGACACCCTTCCCCAGCTTAGGTCTCAAGTTCATAACAGTTCCGCAGACTGCAGCGTGGTGGAAACACCCAAATCTCGTTCCCGAAATGCAACTCCAATTACTTTTAATTGGACGGGTATAAAGTATCCCCAGTCTTGGGAGATGAAGTACACAGAACTTAGGCATCAAGAAAGGGTTAAAGCTCTTATGAACCCAAAACCCTTAGTTTTTGATGAATCTACTTCTTCTTTCAGATCTTCTGCACAGGAACCAATTCCCAGATTCCAACCTCCTCTGATCAAGTCAGCATCATTGTCATCTTATCATAATGCAAGGCGTCAAGCAATGTCTAATCAATTGTCTAGACAATCCTCTGTACAAAAAGAGTCTTCTGTAAATATAGAGTCCTCTGTTGATAACCCCTCAGAATCATTTACTGGTTTGTCTGATTTTGAGCATAGAGGTCAGCATGCAAATTGTCCCGCATGCAATAAAATTAAACAAAAATTAAAACAAAAAGAGAAACACCAGTCTCACCAGTCTCATCATGAGTTTCCAACTCTAGGAATGTTTTCGTTGCCAAGACAAAATTCTGCTATGGAAACAAATGTCCAAGGCCAAAAATCCTATATCCCTGGTCGAAACCTCCCTGAAACTCCCTTCAGACAGTATACTGCAGATGGTCAATCCCGTCGTGAGTTTTTACCCATAAAGTCTTCTGCAGCTGATCAGAGTGTGTCTGATGAAATTAAGTTAGCCAATTGGGGAAATTTGCAGCAGTTCTGCACTGCCAGAAATCTGGATGATATGGCAAATGATATCCTGACTCTGAAAGCTTCTCATGAGAATCAAAGGATTCAAATTGAAAGAGTGGCTACCAAAATAGATTTACTAGATCATCTGTTGCATGATACAACAGAAATTGAAAAGGCTGTAAAAATAGCCGCTGATAAGCTACATAAGAGGATGCAAGTTCTTGAAGATTTAATAAGAACAACACAGGAACTTAAAAGAAAAGAATATAGAGTTCCTGATCATGTTTTAAAATTGGCCAGCAAAGGTCATTCAAAATCAGCATCCTTGGGAGCTTTATCTCTGCTTCCAGAAGAAGAAAAGCCTGAATGGGATTTTGGTGAGTCAGATATGCAGAAAGAGCAAATAGAAAATTGGATCTCTGAATTTAAGACTATGAAACCTGTCTTAGATCCAAAACATATAGGAGATTTAGACATGATGGCAGCAGAATCCTCAAATATGAGAACTCCTAGAATTGAGTATGATACTCATATGCCAGATGCACAGGGTGTATCTTCCGTTCCAAAAGTCTTTACTTTTGGGATAAATAATATGAATAATTTAATTTCCCAAATGCCAGAACAGCCTGTTCTTAATATTCAGTGTCAAAGTAGAGAGGAAATCAAGAATGCTATTCAGCTTCTTACACACTGGATTTTGTATAAAAAACAACAAGATCATAATGTAACTGGGCAGATGCTTGGAGCTCAGTTAGTCGCGGGTCTGTCAGGGTTAGCCTATGAATGGTGGCGCTGGTTGCCACAAGAAACTAGAAATGAGATACTTGCTTCAAATGAAGCAGATGAGCAAATTCTCTCTGCTCTTGGGAGAGAATTTTATGGACCCGAAGACCATGAAGACATAGATCATCTAGCTTCTTTGTTTATGACTGCTAGATTGTGTGATCTTGGTAAGGCTGATGAATACTTTTGTTATATGCAAAAGTTGTTAATAACTTCTGGGAAATCAGGCGATCCAGCCTATCTCAAGCACTACCTCCGTAGTTTCCCAGGACATGTCCCAGATGCCGTAGAACGTGCCCTTAAAGAAAAGAATATCCCGCTCCATACTTTATCTCTAGCACAACTTCAACAGCATATTATGGAAACTTGGCAAGAGCATTGTTTGGAGATAAGAGTAAATAAGGATATTAAGAGGCACCAGAAGATGTTTTCAGCATCTTTCTGCAAAGAAGTTGCAGGAATGCCAGATTGGGGGTGTGGTGCACATAACAGAGGTCATTTTGGCAAAGATTGCCACTGTAAGAAAAAGAAGAAATATTTTACCTCTGAGAAAAGGTATCATCCTGATAAGCCTTATCGACATAAGTCCAAATTTCGAAAACCCTTCCACAAGAAAAAATATGCTTATGGTAAGAAATATGTTAAGAGAAGGAAGGAAAAAGGTCCAGGAGATACATGTTTTATCTGTGGCAAAAAAGGACATTGGTCTTCTAAATGTCCTGATCGGAAAAATAAGCCAAGGTTGGCTGCTCTTAGCAAATCTTTAGACCCAACTTGGTGGGATTTCTGTTTGGTTTCATCTGAGCCTCCAGCTTCAGATGATGATATTGTTTTTCTGCCCGATTCTGAAGATGACTCTTCAGATAGTTCCGATCATGATCCTCCTCAGCTTGCTAAATGTGATCCCTCTTCTCTTTCCAGTTCAGATTCTGAGAGTGATGCACATTTAGGGGGGTGTGAGCTCCCAGATTTTGATTACAGTTTATATATGTTTTCTAAAGCCTCCCAACTAGCTAAAACCCGCCATGGAGGTGCCCAACAAGCAACCTGCCAAAAACGTCAAGAAATTTGTCTTGCACAAGATCGCCCAAGAATCCCATGTGCTATGCTCGCACAGGCGCAGCCTACACCTTCGGTTATGTTCTCCCTCATAGCTCCCTTAGACTGCCTTTCTTTCCTTCCAACTAAATGTCGAATCCTTGGTCTCTGTCCAAGCTTTATAGACGAGCTACTAGGCGGGTGCAACCCAAGGTGTGGTCGCACGCCCCACCGGTCTACACTCTTCAGTCCAATGCCCACGAAGCTCAAATAGAAGGTATGTCACCTTTCCAACCGTTACACCTGCTTTCCATGCTGGGCGCACATGCTCCCCACCTAAGTGAGTCCTTCCGCAATCACCAATGGTCCAAGTGGTCCACATACCAACTGTCCGGTCTGCACAAACCAAAGTTGCGCCCAAGCTTGCCATGCTTTAAGTGACTTTGGTGTGGGCGCATGCCCCATCCTCTCAGCAGCATGGCTCACGGCACCATAGGTCCTATCCGTGGTTTGGGGAAGAGGCGTTACACAAGGTATACCCCACATTGCATTAAACATGGACAATAAATTCCTGGTTTATAGCTAGAGAGCACTTGTGGTCTACATCGAGAGTTCTGGAAAAGTTGGAGAGGTAGAACTTCCCTTTATTCTTTCATGAATTTGGTGCTCCCTCTTGAATCCGTGTATGGGTTTTCAGTACTTGTGAGAAGTAGGGGATACCTTGTTTGGGGGTTCAACAATTTGAAGATGATTTAGTACAACAAACTAGTGAGGAAAAATCAGGTACTCCAAACCTCGAGGGTCTAGTCAATGCAGCTTAAGAAGTGGATGAGATGCACAACAATCATACTTTCTATTAGTATTCTAAAATTATATATGTTTTTATTTTGTCTTCTATTGTTTGGCCAGTATATAAGAATTTAAATCTTTAGATTCTTTATGTAGAATGATAATGTAGCTATAGTCTTAATAGTTGAGAAAAAAATTGGGTTTGTAGCTCTCATCAAACAAGCAAAAATTTTGGAAATCTGGAACATTTGAACTGTAAGTGTATGTATCTTATGACTGTATTTCTCAGCTACTTAATATAAAAATGTTACCCACTCTGGTTTAAAAAAGAGAACATTGAAGATAATATGATTTTTGGATATGCATATTGTTATATAGAATAGTCGATTCCTTACAACAAGATTTTTGTGGAAATAGACTCATATAACTATGTTGGAAAAGTGCTAACTATAGTAGTCACAAGCGAGGTGTGCATTTGGTTAAATCCTTATGTTTTTAGGAAGTAAAGAATGGATAATTTGCCCCATAGGATAACCTAATTAAATATTGCTTTGATGGACCTTTAAGATGTAGAAAAAAAAAAGATTAAATGTTTATTTATTGTGAAGTTGCAATGTGTTGTTGGGATATGGATGCACAAAAGATGAGTAGGAACAAGAAAATTGATATTGGAGTAAAAGTAATCAGAAAAGGTGTTTGCAAGTCAATTATAAACCAGAAAAATTGTTTTTGACATAAAAATTTCCTTTGACTATTAATAAAACAATATTTATAGAGCTTTATAAAAAAAGGGCAATGTTGGATGTAATGTATCGTCCACCAACACAAACAACGTATAAATAAACTCAAAGTGTGTTGGGTTAAGCCAAAACCTTCATTACATATTGCCGCAAAAGAAATAAATCCAAAATAAACATAGCAGGGACCAAGCCATTCGTTGTGGAAGCTCATCACAATAATTTAAGGATGGACCCCAACCAAAAACCAAAGGATCATTGTCAAACACAAGCTACTCCTAGCTATCATTGGCTACCTTGGGGAGCTCCAAAACAGACAACAAGCATCTAAGTTTTAAATTTATCATTATGTTCCAAAGGAAGAGCTAGTTGTGTTAGGGAATAGGATGGGACATGTGGCTCTTTGTTCATGTTGCAAAGGGCACCTCAAAAGTCTAATAATAGTTATAAGTGAACCAACTCTAATTGGAACTGACAACCCTACACTATAGTTTGGAAGCATAGGCTACACAAATTAATGTGTTGGTAAACCAAGAGAGTTCACGAGGGCTCTTCATCATTAAATAAGACTCCATTACATTTCTTCCACAAAAAGGAAGGCACTTCAACACAAACAAGCATCCAAACATAGTGAAACTCAAGGTTGTCTTCCAAGAAATGGGGTTCAAGTGGTATTGATGGCATGGAAAAAGTGCCCATGCCCATGCAAACTTGTCTAAGGGACAAAAACTAGAATAAACATTACAAGGTTTCAAATTTCCCACATGGGGGCCGTTTCTTGTTTTGGACTCATATTGATGTTAGTCTTGAAGGTCTACTTGTTGATAAAAACTAATATAGCTTAAATATATTCCCTCGGGAGATTAAAAACTATTTAGAATAGATTTAAACAAAGCCACTTATAGAGCAAACCTATTCATGATCTCACCACCAAGCACAGGGGGATTGAAGGTCAAGGTTAAGGAAAAGATCAAGCTAAAGGGTATTACAAATTGCATACTTCAGCTTGAACTCTATCCATGAAAGACAATTCCTCACTTTAGTGTCAAACCAATTATTTTCCATATAACCTTTTAAAGAACCACCAAGTCAAGAACTGCAGAGTTTTGGCCAACAAGTTTACATCATTTTGTGTGAAATTAGCCACCAAATACAATGATTGACCAAGATGATCCATTGTGCAAGGATAGGTCATTCTAACATAGTAATGCAAAAAATCCTTAATGGCCTCCTACACATTCTAAATACTTTAAATCACAAAGGTGGTTACCAATGTTTGCATGGATATTTCTTGCCTAACAAAGACTCCTTTCAAATGATGTGTACGAGTAGAACTTTCCTAGTCTCCCTTTCATCAACGGCTCAAATGACCCATTTGGTACAGAATGCGTGTGCTTGAAGAGAAGTCTTCTTGTTTTCCAACCACCATATTGTCTTTGAGTGCAATGTAGATCCCAATTGACCCCGTGGAATCCTTTTCCATTAGAATTATTGGCCCACAAGAAGCTCTCAAGGACCTTCTCCAACCTTTGATAGGATTAGTTAGAGGACACCTAGTACAAGGAATACTAGGCATAGGTGGAAATGAATACTTTAGTGCAACTATAGAACTTGGTTACTAATTCCAATGACTTCATAATCCCTTTAACATTTGTCTTGTCAACCCTCTACACCACCACCTCCCACAAATCTTCAAGAGAAGAATGGAAAGCAGAGGGAATTCTAGGGAACTTAAATAACCCTAGCATGATATAATACCACCCCTAAACTAGCAACCAATCATGGATTGGGAATTGGCATGGTCTAAATCATTGAATTTTAAGCTACTGAACATTCAAGATCAACAATGCATAGAAGGTATCCAAGCATGCCATTGCATCATCCCAAAAATTTTGCTCTTCCAAGATAGTAAGGAAAGAACCATCAACAAAATGGATATTTGTTGATTGCATCATACTCAAGAAATGAGATACCCTTAATGATACCCAATCCTACCTTGTTCCATAACAAATATCCAAAAGCTTCCACACCCATCACATATATGACCAAACATAGTGGATAGTGTTCTTCTATAGAACAAAATAGGTCAACATTTGACTTGTATTTTTAAAAGACATGAAAGCGAAGGCCTCGATAACTATGTATCAACCTTTCTATTGAAGGAGCCAAAGACCAAATCCTTCATCATTGCAAGAATAAATGCTCAGTCAACTTGGTCATAGGCCTTATCGAAATCAATATTTGATATAAAAAAAAGGCATCCAGGTTGGAGGCTTACACCCATTCTATTAGGATATAAAACCTTCATGTTGTAAAAACAATCATTTTATGAATTAGTTATGTTTTTGTACATTTTGTATAAAGCAAATATATCCCACATTCATAAGTGGAAATGAATTGCTCCATGAGTAACCATATATAAGGAGGTGAACTCCTATGTAATAATTGCACAAGTTTTTTTAAATCGAAACTGGCAAAATATTTATATTACAATAGCTAAGGAGAATCAACCAAAAATATACATGTGAAGATAGTGTTGAAAATTCTCTAGCTGCTACGAAGACACAATACAAAATTTATCCTCTTGATATCTCTTACATATTTGAACTATAATATTAACAAATAACATACAACTATAAACTCAGATGTATTGACCTAACAACAAAAGACATGTAAAACACATTAAGATTACATATTTTTAAGTAAAGGCATGGCCATTGTGGCCTTATTTTGATTGTTGCTCTTTGCATGCATCGCTTGAAATGTCCATGATGGCTATTGTTGGTTGTTGAACAATGTCTTCTTCTAGAACAAACCCAAAATAATGTTGAAGTGGATCTGTGTCATTGATTAGCTTAGAAATTCTGTCCCTTCTCCTGCACAATTTTTCACAATTTCATGCTTAGCTTCTTGGTGATCCATACAATAATTAATGCCTTCGACATACCCCCTCAATCTATCCATCGGGAAGTTTAAATGTCTCATCATCCTCCTAATTATCATGAATGTCTTCTTTCCCTTCATCTCCCACTATGCCCCAACCAAAGGAGCTAGCCATACTCAGACACCGAGAAGGACAAGGTTTGAGGAGATTCCACTCATAAGGGATTATTTTCCCATAACATGTAGAAGGAGAAGCACTACAAACCCTCTACGAAGGAAACCAACAACACTATCTAGTACTAAAATAAATATTTTACGATCATTCCCAAATGAATCATATAAAAGATGAAAGTCCTTACCAAGAACGTTCGTAGATCCCAAGCCAACCCAACACTTCAACATCCCAAGCCTAGAATGTTCCATGTCCTCAAAGTCCCAAGCCACACACACAATGATTGACCTCCTAGTTCTTATGTACTCCAAACCTAGGTCCAACTCTATAATCCTCTACTAGAGATTTCCCACCTTCATGCAAATGAAGATGCAAAGACACCATAAACGAAGAACTTTACCAAAGAGAAAATACACAGAGGAAGAAGACTATAGCACAGGGGAGTGCTTGAGCTCCCTCATTTCCATTAAGTCTAATTGAAATCTCACACACAATGGAGGTCTCCAAATGTACCACATTCCGCCCTTCGTCATGTGCAATAAGTTGTGTCTTGAAACCAGGGATTCGATACCCTTCATGATTAATAAACTAGGGGAGCCACCTATTAGGTTTGCCTCCATTTTGCAATAGAACCCCTTTGTTCAATCTAGTCACTTTGTTGTCATGGTGTCATTTGGGTTAATGAATGCACTAGTACTTTGATAAGTTTGATGAGTGGGATCTTCAAGCAGTATTTGGATAATTTTGTCATTGTATTCTTAAATGGAATTTTTTGTATTCAAAATCAAAGGATGAGCATGAAGAACACTTGAGGTTAGTACTACAAGTGTTAAGAGAGCGCAAGTTGTATGCTAAGCTAAATACATGTTCATTTTATCAAAGGTGTGTCAATTGTTTGGGAAACATCATTTATGAAGAACGAATAGCAATGGATGCAAAGAAAATTGAAGCCGTTATGGGATGACATACACCCAAAAATGTATCAAAAGTAAAGTCATGTATGGAACTTGGTGGATACTACATAAGATTTATAGAAGGATTCTCAAAAGTGGGACATCCCATTACATCATTACAAAATAAATGAGTTAAATTTGAATGGACGCCACAATGTGAAGAAAGTTTCCTGTAATTAAAGAAATTGCTCATTGGTACACCCATTCTAAAGATTGTGCAAATGAGAATTGTGTCGCTCGTACAGATGCTTGTAAGGAATGAGTTGGAGTTCTGGTATGTGATTTGTTATGAATTTAGAAAGCTTAGGGAGCATGAGAAAAAATGAGTTTGTTGTCATTGTACATGTGTTGAAGATGTTGAGACGCTATCTATTGGGTTAAAAATTAAGTTAAGAACAGATCATACTGGGCTAAAGTATTTATTTGAAAAGAAAACCTTGAATGTCACGCTAACGATATGGCTGGAATTTATTTGTAAGTTTAATTTTTTATATCAAGCATATTAAGAATAAAAATAAATAAAGTTGTCAATACACTCAACATACAAGTACATGTAATGCATGCTATAGCCATTAGCATGTGCAAACCAAATTTAAGGAACAAAATTCTTAAATTGGTCATATCAAATAAACACTATATTTAGAATTACAAACAAAAAATGTACAACAAAAATACGAAAGTTATAAGTTAGATTATGGAATTATTGTGCATAAACATAGAATTTATGTTTATAATTCTTGTGAATTGAATAATCTTGTAATGAATGAGATGTATAAAGCTTCATATACTAAACATCTTATATACCAAAAGACAATTACAACAACAAATGACATAAGCAACATAGGTGTTTAGTTCCGGTCTCTTATGTAAAAGATAATATAAAACAAATTAGTACTTAAGTTTTATTTTAAATGTTTCTAATAATAAAATTAATAAAATAATAATAACTTTTTGTACTTGAATAATAAAAATTAATATAAAACCTTGTTCTCAATTGAAAAATAATATATAAATTGATTTGCTCTCAATTGATAAATAATATATGGATTGATTTTCTTAACGTGTTTGTTTAAGAAGTAAAACAAATCAATAAAAATAACAAATATATATGCATTTTAGTTCATTTTTACATATAGAATGTTATATAAAAGTTTTTTTTTTAAATATTTTAATATAATAATTATGCATAATTAAAAAACTTTTAATACATAAAATATACAGTATATTTAATATAGTTAAAATAAGTAGCTATGAGATATGTAATTTAAATCAAAATGTTTTAATAATAAATATTTACTAATAAAAATGAAACATAACAAGATTAATGAGCACCAGGCTACTTATTCTTTGCCATTAGGCTAATAAAATGGTCAAAAGAATTTGTTCAAACTATTTGAACCGTAAAATGGCTAAATGAACTTGTTCAAACCATTAAAAGAACCTGTTCAAACCATTTGGCTACTTGCTAATACAAACATGTTGGCTACTTGCTACTAAATTGAAACCTGATAAGGGCCACTGTGAAAATCAAAACCATGACGAAGTCCAATGCAATGTATGCAACTACTATTCTAATATGGATCCTTTATCTCTGAAGGGCACCCTTGATCTCGTAAGTTGCATGTTGCAGATGTCTCCTATGGCAGAGTTTGTCGTGAGGCCACCAAGTTCAGATATCACAACTGCTTTTAACGATCCTAAGACAAATTACCAAAATTTATCATTCTTCCAACTAGATGCGGCTAGTGATCATCATGAAGATATATTTTTGAAAAACAACATCAACAATTGCCACCACCTTAGTTCCATATCAGCATCGAGTAACAATCCTTTTGCAATTTCCATCTCAATTGTATTGAGATAAAGAAAACCAACCATGGACATAGTATTTCTCATTATATTGACAGCATTCCACCTTGAAGAGTTGTGCATAGCAAGAAAAAGCTTCAAAAACCCATGTAAAACTCATCCCATCTCACAATTTAGTGAAATTATCATTATATTTTGTTGATGAATATCGCATTTAACTTGTATAAGCAAATCAACAAAAAATTTAAGAGTATGATTTCCAATATTAAGCTAAATTTCTAGCCACATGCATCTTAGAAATCTAAAGGTTACAAAGAATTTATAGAAGGAGACCATAAAAAATGGTGAAAATTGTCTCTTTGTTGAAATAGAGAACATGTTGATCATGAAACAGACATCATACACATCATAAAGAGGACATGACACACACATTCAGCGCGAGAAATACACAAAAACAGATAGCAAGAATTAACATGAATAAGAAAATATCAGATGACTCGTAAGTGCAAAGGAGATGAATGTCTTGAAGTTGTCATTTGTAGGTTCCTTTGTATTATGTTAGTTAACACTTCATTTGATTTCCATGAAGATAATTGACAATGAATATGAGAGCAAACATTCTCATATTTGGGTAAATTGGTAATGACATGTATGGTCGAAACTAAAAGTAAGACAGAAAAGGATGTGTAAAGTAAACTAAAATCAGTGAAACTAACTCCATTAACATGTTTCAAACAGAGAACACGAAAACAAAGGATATATATCAAGGAGGAGTACGGAGATAAATAACAGGAATTACCTTTAAGTGAAAATGCATAAGATGAACGGTAAATACAGATAAGATGAAGTGAAGTGAAGTGTGGCAATTAATTTTCATGGATATATTAGCAATAGATTTGAAAGTAACAATTCCATTATTCTCCGAAATTTCTAATAACATGCATTGGTCAAATTAAAAGTTACAGAGAAAGAAAATTGTAAACAGAAACCAAGTAATAAGTGGAAACAATCTCTGTTAATGGTATTCAAACAAAGGAGAAGTTGATCATGAACTGAAGACACTGAGACAAAAATATAAGTTTAAAAAATACATAATGCACACAGAGGTAACGAGATTTAGCATGAAGAAGAAAAAAGTTAACGAAATCTTAAAAGGAAATAAAAAATTCCGTGGAAATTTCTACATTACAGTTGTTCAAACAAAAAGCAAGACATAATTAGAAGATATTAATAGATAACGAACATTCAAAAAAGGAACTAGACGGAATTTGAAGACAAACTCTTTGAGCAAGTCCATATCAACAACAATGAGATACTAAGTTACCGACATTGCCACCAATTTAGTATAGTTATAGTTATACACTGGCAATGTCGAGCCTAAAGTGATCCAAAAATATGGACGAATTCATAAGTCAAGGTAAATGACATTCAAATCCCAATTGCTAGTGTCCATGAGCCCAGGACCGCAAAACACTAGGGTTTAGAAGGTGCCGAGATCTCTGAAGAACTGGCTTTGAAACCCACTGTGCTCTCCTCTCTAAAAATGACTGAGAAAAGGAAAAAAGTCAATTCATATAATGTATTGCACAGTCCAAATCGTTCCACGATTTTATCAATTTTTCATATAATAAAAATCATACCAGTTTACATATGTGACAGAGTTAGTTATCAATGTTTGAAGGATTACAGTGCAATGTTTGAAGGATTACAGTGCAAGTAAATAATGTATATGAACTATCGCCAAATCATAATACCTATTTAGTGTGAGTCAAATAAGATAGATAAATCAGAAAAATGCATATCTAATCTATTATCTCAATATAAGTCAAGTGGCCAAAATCTTCTTTACTTTTCAGTTTTCAAAGGTTGAGGGAATCACTTGCTTTGTCCAAATTTGACGTTGTCTCCAGCATCGTAGTAGTCCCCTATCAAATCTACTTGCAAAGTCATTGAAACACACGACATAAGAGGGGAGTGTCACGACCCCGAATTTTGGTAGCCTTGGTGGTTGGCTGTTGGTTGTAGCCTTAGTCGGACAGGACGGTGTACTAGCGTGTTGGATCGTTAGGAGGACCAAGGAGGATGATGCGAAGTATGCCTAGCTTGTGTAAACAAACACTCGGTTAGAACAATGCCCGTTGATGGAGGCTACAGGGACACATCAATATGTTAGCATGTGGTTGGACTTGGCAGGCTGCAAGGACAACACCCTCGAGGCATCCTCAAGGATTGATACTAACTGAGCTTGCATTGCATTAGGCAGGTTGTCGGTTATCCAAGTGTTGGCTCGGGGGCGATCATGCGTCGAGACTGCATGGTCTAAGGTTGGTGGCGATGTTGTTGGATGTATCGCCTACGGTGAAACGAGCACTTCATTCCGCACATCTCGATGGTGTTTGTCGCAGGTTGGTTAGGCTGGTTTCGGTAAGGCGTAGTCCATGTGATACTTGCAGTTGATTGCCAAGCCCAACTAGCAATATCACGATGGTGCCGTGCGTGTCTAGGCTTTCGGACCGTATGGGACGCTCGAGAGAGATAGAAAAATCCTAGGCCCGTGACAAATGGTATCAGAGCCCATGTTCAGTTTGGGAAAACGCGGAAGTGTCTCTTCACCACCAACGTCCCTTTTACTGGAGGCCCCGGTTGAGCTGCATTGCGTTGACGAGGACGTCAATATCTTTAAGTGGGGGAGAATGTCACGACCCCAAATTTTGGTAGCCTTGGTGGCTGGCTGTTGGTTGTAGCCTCAGTCGGACAGGATGGTGCACTAGCGTGTTGGATGGTTAGGAGGACCAAGGAGGATGATGTGAAGTATGCCTAGCTTGTGTAAACAAACACTCAGTTAGAACAATGCCCGTTGATGGAGGCTACAAGGACACATCAATATGTTAGCAAGTGGTTGGACTTGGCAGGCTGCAAGGACAACACCCTCGAGGCATCCTCAAGGATTGATACTAGCTGAGCTTGCGTTGCATTAGGCAGGTTGTCGATTATCTAAGTGTTGGCTCGGGGGCGATCATGCGTCGAGACTACATGATCTAAGGTTGGGTGGCGATGGTGTTGGATGCATCGCCTACGGTGAAACGAGCAATTCATTCCGCACATCTCGATGGTGTCTGACGCAAGTTGGTCAGGCTAGTTTCGGTAAGGCGTAGTCTAGGTGATACTTGCGGTTGATGGCCAAGCCCAACTAGCAATATCACGCTAGTGTCGGGCGTGTCTAGGCTTTCGAATGGTATGGGATGCTCGAGAGTGATAGAAAAAGCCTAGTCCCGTGACAGGGAGATTTACAATCCCTACTCAAGCAATTGAATAGCGTCGATTCAAAGTACTGAATCTATGCATTCAGTTCATTATGTTCCCGAGCATTGAAAGGACAGAATCCCCCCTCCATGTAACTCGTTGAATTGAAGGAAGCTTTCCAAAGCGTTGTCCTTCGAAGAACATAATGAAAATAAGCTTACCCAACTGCATATAATACCCTAGCTGAACCAGGCAAGGAAAAATCTGTGAATGAAATTCATGGATAAGAAATGAGTTAATGGATAAGAAACGAGCACAAACCACATAAGAAATGAACTCATGGATAAGAAACGAGCACAAACAACATAAGAAATGAGCTCACGGATAAGAAACGAGCACAAATCACAAATTACGAATCCACCAACAACTTCATGGACAAAATTTGCATCTTCAAGCGCGGACAGGGGATTTTACATGCAGCTTGCTAGCTCGTGCATTGATTGCAAACGTAGAAGATGACCACCAAAAATAATAAAATGGACAAACCAAACATGACCAATACATGCAGCTTGCGTCGCTCGTGCATCGACTACAACACAAATGATCTGCACGGAGCATCGACTGCAACAAAGGCTCTGACTGCTTCAGATGGCAAAGTTGATAGAGCAATGTTAGAAGGCCAAACAAAAAGTTGTTTTTGACAATAAGGCGAAGCATTCCAAAACTTAGGATAATTTCTCATATTTTTTATTTAAATTTTAGGTTATAATTGTAATGATTAGTACGGCACAATGTGCAACGCACATATAAATAATACTAGCATTTGCCGTGCATTTGCCTCTTGAGGGGCAAAAGTGAACGCCGGTAGGAAAAGAGCAAAGTTTTGTAATCCTGGTTCCTTCCATGGGAGAATAGAAATCAAGGTTGAGGTTTATTCAACATTCAATAAATACCATTGGAGTTGATTCAACACCTTCTATAGTATTAATGGGACTCTAGTATTGAATGGTTACATAAAAATTATGCAGTTCTGAAGTTTTCTCTCAAAAGGCAAAAACTTGGCAAGAGTGCCACGTTGCACCACTGAAAGGGTGAGACATGGTAGTCATACAAGTCGTGGGCTAATGTGGAAGTACCTCAAGATGACACATGGCATATAGTTTGCTGAGATGGAAAATCTTACAGCTGAGTTGGCGTATGACATTACTCACATGTTGACTAATCCAACGAGGCCACATGGCAATCCGATTGGCCTTTGATAGGTTCTTCTTACCAAGGAAAAACTAGAAGTCACAAGAATTGAACCCACAACCTATTATTCACAAGCCACACACCCGTTCTGGCCCGCCTACAGTTTGGTTCTTACCATGATATGGCACAACTTCTATTTGAAGTTTGTTGGAGTTGCATTTGGTGGTTAAAAGGGGCCAAGGGCTTAGCCCTTGATCCTAAACCGTGCCATATGGTTTTGGATCAGTTAGGATGATATATCCACTATATGACTTGGCAAGGAAATTGGTTTTGGTGTTGAACATGTTTGGGGCTCGGTCTTGGTGGAAGCACTATCTTTGGCGCTAGATTCAACAAATATTCACCATTTGAATCATGCACATTAAAATGACTTTGGCGGTTGGCCACATTTAGTGGATGTTGAAACAACACTTCCGATGGCGCTGATCCCATGGTTATAGACCATATGTTATATTTGATGACGATTTTCACAGTTGGCCACACTTAGCACCATTTTGTTGTTTCTTACCGAGTATGCCAAAGTTTGATGGATGTTGGAACAATATACCATGGTGGTGGTTTTCAATGGACTTATTTAGGCCATGGTTATGTTTGTTTCCATGAGAAGTGGGGGTGGTTAGGACCACCATGGTGCTATATAAGCACGCTTACCAATAGCCAACTCAACAGGGAAGACAAGTCACAATGTAAGACACAGGTACAACGAGCAAAGTCATTTGAGGCGAAGTCACAGACAAGTCACTTGCAAAGCCGAAGCATTTGACAACAAGGAAAATCCATGTGGATTGAATAATAAGGGCTAAGGATCAAGGGTCCAAGCGCACCATGGAGATGCGTCACATATGATGATGCATCAAGTCCACCTTGTTGTAACACAAATGATGGTTGGGTGTATTAAGCCATGTTTTGTGGAACAAGGAGGCTTTGTCCTAATATTGCAACCTGTAGAGATGGCGATCAAATTTGACTCTATCAACATGATTGAATTTAGAGGGTGTGGAGGCTATATTTTTTAGTTAAATGCATTGAAGGGGCATCGCAGTTGACTCAAATTAATGTTAGATCTATTTTCAAAGGTTGTATATTTATTATGATTGAATGATCATCCATCACTCTGTCAAAGATCAACATTAAGTTGGGTTGTCGACGAATTTTGGCAGCATTGTTGGGTTCATGGAGCGGGTTTAGAGTAAAGGTGGAGTCGATGTAGAGTATTGGTGAAATCCCATCTGAATACCAAGTTCCAACTTCATTCCCAACATATTTTTAGGTCTTCCAGCGATAAGGCATTGGAGTCGGGAATACAGACAATGTTGAATGGAAGCCTATGGAGGAGAATGTGATGATATTGATCGTGGATCAAGCCATCCAAATATTCAGAGACTTGTAATACTGCAAAGAAAACATGATAGAATTGCAGAAGAGAAAAAGAGAGTTTCTAAGGCCAAGAGTGAGGCAGTTGAATATCAAAAGCTCCTTGCTTTAAGATTGAAGGAGCAGCGTGATTGCAGGAGTGAAAGTTTTGCAAGGAAGAGAGCATTTTGTGTTTCAACTGGATCAAAACCAACAGTGAGAAGAGGGATAAAAATCATGAAATACACTCCAAAGAAGAGGATGAGAGGTTTACTCCAAAGAAAGGGATGCAATGTAATTATATAGAAGCTGGAAGTCTCTTACCGATTGTTTATCTTTGGGCTAACTCCCTCTAACCTAGTGATTTATAGTATGCATGGCATAATGCCCGAAATACACTCTTATGTCAAACTCCACCATTTATAGTATGCATGAAATACACTCCTATGTTAAACTCCAAGATGGGTATTGAATAGAATAATTTATTTTGCATGCGTTGTATTTCAATAATCTAACAAAGTTAAGTCCTTGTTGTCATCGATTTTTTTCGATTCCAATGTTAGTTTTGACCATTCCTTTTTCAAGTGCTCAAAAACAGTCAAGTAGTTAGGGATGTGGTCGGCAAGTATTTAGGGATCTTGTGGTCAATACAGTCGGCCGGGTGAAAGATAGTGTTGCTCGAAAAATAAAAAATACTCTGCAATAGCCAAAAGTACCTCTGATATAGCTTCTTGAAATGAACAAAAATAAAATTTGTCGATGAGCCAGCTGACAAAAATTTCCAATCAATATTATTGACATAATAATGAAGTTCATAAATTCCCTGGTCGGTGTGATATGTCAGTCTGTAGAATCCCAACGACAAGCTTGACATGCTGAGTCTTGCAGGCGATATATAGCTAAATGGTAATAGTCACGAGTCGACAATTGACTACCTTTCCATGTGGTCGATACATCCATGATTTGACGCAGAAGCTCGATGTCAGGAAACTGTTGAAGGTTGCTAAATCCATCGAAGTGCTGTATGTGTGCCGAACTTGAAACCTGTCGAGACTTGTCGAACCGGAACCTGTTGGGGTTGATCGAGTTGAAACTTGTCGAATTGGAACCTGTCGGGATTGAAACATAAATTTCCTGAACTAACGTTGCCTGCAAATAGTCTGAAAATGCTTCATTAGCACGACGTGATTCTATAAATTCTCGGCATGCCATATCAGTTATACTAAACAGAAGATCCGACGGGCCATTGGAACTATTGGAGCCATTGGAATTTCGGCATGACGAGGTTGTTGCTGGTGCGATCCAAAGACTGCTAGGTCATATGGTATTTCCATTGACCATTTTGTTCAGCTTCATGTTGAACCTCGATAGACTATGGAGACATTTTATATCATCTAGTCAACTACCAAATCGAATATTATATGTTGTAGTCGGCTTAGACTACTGTTCTATCAGTCATTCTTCGACTAATGCAATGGTGAATAATTTACTTCTTGTACATTCACTATTTCGTTTTTATATAGGCAAAGCAACAGAGCATCCAATTATTGTATATTGGTAATAACAATTCCTATATTGCAGTGCAGTTCTTCGATTTCGATTCATTGGAATCACTTCTTTTGGAAACCCTTGAACCAGAGGACGTGGCGCCTTTGAATTGTCGTTATGATGCCCAATTTTTTGTGTTTGGAAGAGAGATGCAGAAAAAGTTGCAAGATGCGAATCTATTTGTCGTGGGAGTTGGTGCTCTGGGATGTGAGCTTCTAAAGAACTTGGCTCTCATGGGAGCCTCCTCTGGAAGTCAGGGAAAGTTGACTCTAACAGATGATGACGTTATTGAGAAGAGTAATCTTAGCAAACAATTCTTCTTTCAGGATTGGAATATTGGTCAAGCAAAGTCAAGAGTAGCAGCATCAGCCGCCACCACAATCAACCCATATCTGCAGGTTGAAACATTGCAAAATCGTGTGAGCCCAGATATCGAACATGTCTTTGACGACTCCTTCTGAAACAGTGAAGTTGATGTTGTTTTAAATGCTCTAGACAATGTCAATGCCAGGCTGTATGTAGATTCAAGGTGTGTTTACTTCCAAAAGCTATTGCTAGAGTCTGGAACTCTAGGAACCAAGTGCAACACCGAGGAACCAAGTGAAACACCCAAATAGTTATCCCTCGTTTCCACATAATATTCACCACTGTCTCACATGGGAAAGGTCCGAATTTGAAGGTCTCTTAGACAAAACTCCAGCTGAAGCAAATGCTTTTCTTTGCAACCCAGAAGAATACATAGCAGCACTCAAGTCTGCAAGGGATGCTCAGGCCCGACAACAACATAAGATGGCAAGGTAGGTGGTTGATCGTTGGAGTTGTACACAATTGCAATAACTTTTCCAAGTGAGTCGTTAACAAGGCTTGATGAGACACATAAGTTGGTTGTCAACATGACCTACTGACCAACTGCTAGTAGAACCTTGAATGGAAGTTGCTCATTATCGATTGAGGTTTGAAGATGTTGTTTCTTTTGCTCTGCAAGGCAATGTGCAACTGGCATGTTAAGAAAGTAGAAAGTCACTCAATCAACAAGAAACCAATGAGGAAGTTGAAGATACTATAACCTCTTTCTTGGCTTGGATGGTGCTTTCATGTACAATATAGAACCCCATGTGGTTAGACAATCCCTTTGACAAGTGGTGTGCTCTTTGTAAATTAGTCGATCATGTCTTGCCATATTTCCTTCACACTTTGAGTTGGTCGGAAGACTGAGTTTGGTCAATTAGTGTTTCTTCAATGAAAATTGATAAAGGAGATTCACATGCACCTCAAATATAGCTTAAGTTTGGTTTGGCATGCCTTTAGAGTGGTTGTGATATTCCCTTATGAATTGATATTCCTTCTAATTGTCTCTAATCACTTCTCTACGCTACTAAACTTCACTTCTTCTATTATGTTGATTTCCTTTTATTAAACTTTAGACAACTTTTTAGTCAAATTCATGCAGCGTTATCAACTTCTTGTCTTAGAAAGTTGATTATATTGGGTATGCCGGTTAGTTACTACCCTTGTTGATGTGTTTATGGGCCTTTGTTCTTTATCAATCCAAGCCC
This sequence comes from Larix kaempferi, assembly GCA_027924585.1. Classification (NCBI taxonomy): domain Eukaryota; kingdom Viridiplantae; phylum Streptophyta; class Pinopsida; order Pinales; family Pinaceae; genus Larix; species Larix kaempferi. Next base: position 1,419,271 of record BSBM01000969.1, read on the forward strand.
CTTTTCTTAGTTGATGATCTCCTTAGATCAACCTCTAGCCCTAGTGTGAACATTGTTTTTGCTTTCTCTATAAAACAATCTCTATTTAACATTGTTGAGCGACTTATTAATTTAATCTTAAAACATCACAAAAATTAATCAGTCCACATTAGCCTATACATATTTAAAAGCACATATTATTTATCTCTAAAATATAATGCAAACTATATGTCATTACAGTTCTTCTTATCACTTTAAAAGTCATAGAAAAACTTTCATCAAACCTTTGTGATCGTAAGGTGAGATTGCTTTAAAAATAGGTATATTCAGGAAAAAAGATAGTAAGTAGAGACTTCTTTAAAAATAAGTATATTCAGGAAAACAAACTTTTTTTTCCTTTATATATGTGTGTGTGTGTGTGGAATTGATAATTAGGTCAAGTTTATACTTGGTGATATGGAGTTAATTTTGATCGCTATCATTATAGCTTCAAGTATGTCTATGTTGCCTTACATTTGATACACAAAGCTAGTTAAGATTTGAAGCAACCACGTTACAATAAGTATCTTAACATTACACTATATTGCCAAGTGATCTACACCCCAAAGGATTTATTATCCTTCTTTTAGTAACACATCAAATACCATATTTTGTTTTTTATATAAGTGTAAATGAAATAGACTCCAGTAAACTTGCAAATCTCTTTGATTTTTGTCCAATTAATTTGAATATATATATATATATAAGTTAGTTGAAAATCTCTTTGATTTAGGTTTCTAAATTTTTCTAATTAATTTTGAATATATATATTTTTGAAAAATATTTTTAAGAGGAATTCTATGTAATGTTATACTTCTATTCTTTTTGCCATTTATATTTTCCGTCTTTGCATATTTTATTTATAATTAGAGTAATGTAAATGGGAAATGATCTTGTCAGCATTTTCCAATATGCAATTATATTTTAATGTTTCAAATCAAATACAATTATATTTTAAAGAATATTATATTTATATCAATTTTAGTTGAATAGAAAATTGTTATATTTTAAAGAATATTAAATCTACATCAATTCAAGTTGAAGAGAAAAATGTTCCAAAGATAGAAACATGAAGAAGTAGAATGTGTAACAAAGTTATGTGGTATGCATTAAACTTGTGCATACCACATAGTTAAGAGCCGACCAATTTTGAAAGGCTCGACCAGCTCACAACCATTTTTGTGTCGACCATATTCACACATCGACCATAATTTACATGTGACTTCGTCATCAAGCATATTTGGTATCGACCCTTGATAAATTCTCATATTAAAATTGGCCAATTTGTTGGCATAAACTTTTCCTCCAAAAAATTAAAATCGAACAGCTTGACTCATCAAGCATCCACCTTATACAACTAATATATGACTTTGTTGACCATATGTTACTTAACCATATTTGCTGAATCCGTCATAAAATAGTATTAAATATGAGTTGGCTTTTTAAACAACTTACCAATTAATCTGTACTAATGTCGACGGATGACCATATTTACATCGACCAACTCTCGACCATATTTAACATCAACTAACTTTATAATGAGTATCGACTAAAAAAACATTACAACTTGTACATGTCGAACTTCGACCAAAAAGCATTATAACTTGTACATGTCGAGCTTCGACCAAACAAAAATCAACCACATATGTTCGACCAATTTTTAAAGGCTCGACCAACTCAACCATTTGAATATCGACCATTTTTAAAGTTAAAGTGACCCGACCATTGTAGGTATCGACGACCAATTTACACTTTCAACCATTAATTTCATCGACCATTGCATGCATTGGACAACCTCTACTACAACCACAAACTTTGTGATGGGTTTTTCATTCTTTCACATAGGCGCAATTTTCCACAAGCACATCGATCAAGGAGTGGCATTATCTTCTGTCAATCAAGGAACATTATCGTACGTGCAAGTTGTAACTGTTCTCGCTTTCACCGACTGGTTTCTCCAACATCCTATCGACGGAGCTCTCATTTTTCTTTGTAGTCAACGGTCTGAATTCATTAATGCTCTGTCATTGTCACCATCAAAAAGCTCGTCGGTATTATTCTATGGTATAGTCATCTTTCTTCCAGGTCAACTGATCCGACGGCACTTGGTTGGTGAGAGAAATCGACTGGGAACACGAAAATCAATCGGGAAATCGAGAGGAGTTCCTTATTATCACAGAGCTTTCATTTTCTATGGACATATTGATTACCACGAACCACAAGCATGCCGATTTCTTCTTTCTTTTAGTTTTTCTCCCCATCCCACCATCGCGGTCATTCGAACCGACAATGAACTGCTCCAATTTCTTTTCGTTCCAAAGCTACTGGTCGTTTATTCCATCTTTGTCTATCAGTTGTCGTTTGCTTGGAATTTCAACAATCGTCCATACTAACACTTGCAGACTTTATTCTTTTTAATAAAGCAATCGATTAATCTAGTGACGCGTGCATGCTCCCAATCTATCAATCTTTGGCTGTTGGGTCGACGGGCTGCTCTATCAACTATATTCTTTGGTCGCATGGACAGGTTGGCTGACGAACTAGACCATACTTTTCAAGCAATTAAAGTCGACCAAAATGCAACCATAATAAGGCATCGACCACTACTGTCGACATCGACTTTCCACCATCCAACCGCATTATTTGATGCTTGGTCAACACACCAGAATAGCCTACGATTAGTTTGGATGAGGCGTCTTACTGGTGGAGAATGATGTCGAACAGGCCCAAGTCGACCCTCTTGACGGGATCAATGATATTTTATGCATAGCAACAGACTTAGTGTTGACTGGTCGATGAAATAGGAACTCGTCGGGTACCTTTTGGGCGTTTAGTCGACTGCTGTAGAGTACTCGTCGGATGGCATTTTCGTTGATGTCCAAGCGACAACAGAAAACATCTCCCTTCTGTGATTGCTAAGGTCGATGGGCAGTTGGTATTTAGAATGGAATCATCAACGCGAGGTCTCGGTTAAGTCTACCAGCCTCGATCAGTTCTATTCGCATGATCTAGTAGCCTCATTTTTTACTTTTTTTATTTTTTTCTTCGAACATATCATCTCGTCGGTCTCCACCATTGCGTGCAAAAGAAACATGCGGCCTCAGATAGAATAGTGGTCGGTTGAAACTGGAGTGGTTGGCTATGACTGGAGTGGTCGGTTGCATGTCGGATGAACATCAAAGCCTGGGCGCTCTTCATGAATTGATTTTCGATGTTTTGCAATCGAGCAAGCTGCTTCAATCGACAGATACACTGTTTGGTCGATAGATGATTCTGGTCGGCTCTCAACAATACACAAAACTTTGTCCAAAGTCTGGCTTGCAGGTTTTCTGTTGGTTTGGAGACTCGGAAGGAGAAATTCATTGTTCTGAACAGACGAGTAAGGAATTATGTCATTGCTTGAAGCTGGAGCAGAGAGGGCCTGAATTGAGCTTGCAAATTTTGATGAAAGAAGACGAAATACGGAGTATTGAAGCCAAAAATGAGCAACTGAACTCAAAGCTCAGGTTCTTTAACCCAGACGAAGCACACTTTGTCTTGTTTTAGAATTTATGGCAAGAACGTGTTGGGAAAAACCGAAAAACCTTTGGGGTAGAGGAAATATCGTCAATGGTGTTGATTCAAATGAAAGAAATTGCCCAACAATACCTAAGTTGTCAAGTAAACAAAGCTATGATTACCGATCCTGCCGGGATCATATTTGGTTTTGCTACTGCTGCAATGGCATATGGATTTGACAGGTCCAAAGGTCCAAAGAATAGCAGACTAGAGAACAGAACACCGGAGCAGCGTGAAAACCAACGGACAATCACCATCCACGTGGTAGGATTCCATTCGCTCTATAAGTGAGAAATCTAGCAGACGTGGATGGTCATGCTTCTCGTTGATTAAACACCTACAACGTAAATGTGACATGTATATAATAAAACCTTCGAAATATTTTTAAAAATAATTTCATATTTTAAAAAATAATAACAATATTAGTAATACATAAAGCATAATTACTAAATTAATATTTTAAAAAACAAAAAACAATAGAAAATTAATAAATTATATATTAAATATAAAATTATATATATCGATAATTATATAATAAATATGATTTAAAAAGTCTACGAGAAGATAACCACTTGTTCACGACACTCATGGAAATAACCGAGTATACATGTAGTAATTTTCACCTAGATTATATTTAGCCAAAAGTGGTTGATTCACTATTATGTCAGTGTTAGTGTTATAGCTTTCCAGGCCATGAAAATGATCGAATTGCCAACATTGCTAAGCGATTCCATTAATTTGCCATTTAATATGCCATGTGAAAAAAGCTTTTGTTGAGTGACATTGGAACTTCCACTTTTAAAAAGGTGATATTTCCAAAAATATTGTTTATTGGAAAATACATTATTTAGTAATAGCATTTATGTGCTAGTCGCATACTTGACAATTATGAGTACGTTAGATGGTACAGCATGAGTTATTAAGGGCATAGCTGGCAACCAGTAATAAGATATGACTAGCAATGTAAATAGACAGCTGGTGATTGTACATGACAACTAGTGATTGTAAGGTTTTTTTTTTTAATTATTTTTTATATTTAACAATTCAATTTAAACCTAGATAAATGTAACGTACCCTTATCTCTACTTTCACATTGGTAAGAAATGAGGTGTAAAAATTTTCTTCCATATCAACCATCAAGATATTAGTCATATTGTTTAACAATCAAGATATTAGTCATATTGTTTATTAGAATATATATGCACTTATGCTCACCAATCAAGATATTAGTCATATTGTTTAACAATCAAGATATTAGTCATATTGTTTATTAGAACATATATGCACTTAAGTCATAAGTAGTATTGCATGAAAACACTTGTTCAATCACCACCTATTTTTCATTCCATAAAACTTATACCTTAAGCATAAATAACTATATTGGTATAAAGATTACTTTTAATCCAACCTATGGCTCATTTCATTTTAACAATTGGTAAATTTGTACCCATGAAATACAAAAGTGTAAACCCTGAGTAATTCTCATAATCATTATACCATCAAACATCCAAAGTAACATCTTAAATGTATACTTATGTAATGGACATTTAAGATTCTTTAGTGAAATCACCTACCATTTTAGATCACAATCATCCATAAGGTACACACATGAGAGAGCCAATATACATGGTTCACTCATATCTATGGGCTACGTCCACCAAGAAATGTCGTATCGTGTATTATATATCAAATGCAGGGAGTACACTTGGCAACACAGTTGTTGCAGTTCATTTTCCACTTTCACAAACCTTCACGGAGAGCGTTTTCAAAACAACCAACAATCTATCATAGAAGCATGACAGGGATTCTCTCCCAAGATGATCACCACAGATCATGATAATTTATAAATTGATATACTGTCCTTTTCCCAAGGGTTCTATGACAGGAATGTAATATATACTGGGCATAAGCAGAAGGTTGCCCTACCCAAACTAGCATATATTTACATACACCAATGATTACATTTTATGTGCAAAAGGGTTTACCATACCCCAACCAGCATGTGTCTACATACACCAATATTAAGTATTAACATAACAAACTATGCAAATACGCAGATGAAGATGAATTGGGATCGGCTCTCTCAGTCGTCCTATCCCACAACAGGTTACACACAATCAGCAAATATTTATACATGCTCTATCAAATGAAATGTAAACCAGGATCGACTCCTGCCACATGCAGTAACAGCATAATGATCCAGCATATAATATATACAATGTATCAACAAGGGTTTATACAGGGACATGGCTTTTGTTGAGCCATCCCCTCTCAAAGCTCTGCGCAATAAACAGTCCAGCATATATATATATATATATATAATATATGAAGCCATAACATGCAGGATCAGTTTAACAAGCCGACAAATTCCCCCATTCAGCATATCTACCATGAAATTTATGTCTTAATATAAAATAGATTTCCAAAAGATCTCTGCTCGGCAGAGCATAGAGGTTCTGGGTTTGGCTTCACGCCATCTACCCATGGCTCAATGCAACTGACATATAATTTATATGACTCAAGGATCACAGAGCTATAGTATATGTATATTAAATAAAGATACAGGGACCTTTCCCCCAATGGATCCCCACACACAACCAATTAAATAGAGGTATATCTATGATATACACAAGGAACCTTTCCCAATCCTAAGCAGCAACCAAAGGTAGCATGCAATACAAGGATCTTTTCCCAGACATCTGTGCAATATGCAAAAAGGAAGCATGCGTGCGATATGCAAACATATAATATATTTATAACTCAGAATTTATAAAAGATAATCTCCCTTACCTCTCCACATGCACCAATATGCAAACATATAATATATTTGTAACTCAGAGTTTATACAGGGATAATCTCCCTTACCTCTGCGCATGCATCAATATGCAAACATATAATATATTTATAACTCAGAATTTATACATGGATATTCTCCCTTACCTCTGCATATTAGACAAATAATATATGCACCAAATCTATCAATAATCATATATATATATATATAAGTGTAACCGTAATATCACAAAACTGAAGCATACAGAGATAATCTCTATGCAGTACATAACCCATACATAAATGAAAACCAGCATGCATTAATAAATCAAACAGAGAGTTTGCAGGGATCGGGCTCCCATCGAGTCGTCCCTTCCCAAACTTCTACGCCCTACAAAAGATCAACGACCTCCCAAGCTCTGCACAACAAAATAATAGACGCATACATGCAATATATATGAAATGAGTAATATGTAAGGATTCTTCCCCCAAACTCTGCGCAATCAACCAAATGCAAAGACATGCAGCATCAAGCAATCAACCGCCCAATATGCGGATGACATTCAGCGAAAATAATATAATTATCAGTGATCCTTGCTCCGTAGGCTCTACGCAATATGTAAATGATACATTCAACATATTTAATATGATTAACAGGGATCCTTGCCCCATAGGGTCTGCACAATATGTACATGCACATAACATGCAACATATATAAAAGTAATATACGAGATGGAGTATGTGCAGTAAATCTATAATGCAAGGATCCTTAATGGAGTATGCGCAGTAAATCTATAATGCACATTAAATCTATAATGCATAGTATGCGGAGTAAATCTATAATGAGCATTAAATCTATAATGCAGGGATCCTTCCCCAAGTTCTGCGCCATCATACAAAATGGACATTCAGCATGCAAAATAATGAACTATGAAACAGAAAAATGTTTCAGCGGATGAAGAAATCACACAGTGAACAAAGGAAGCATCCCACCTACAGAGAAATTCTTCAGAGGTTCTAAAGAAGTCACACACCCAGAAAAGCATTCATCTCCTTTTGGAGAGTTCGCCCACCATCTCTGCCCAAAACCCACACCCAAAAGAAAAATGGACAAGTGGCTACATACTTTCTAATGTTAAGCTTTGTAATACGTTATATATAAATCTCTTAATCAATATATATATATACACCAATATTGTTTAACTAATAACATTTTAAGTACACACCCGTGTGTGTGTGTATATATATATATTAAACTCTCTTTTTAATATGGTTCTCTTATTTTAAAGCATAAGGCTAATGTTTAAATAGTATTACAGCCCACTTAACGAGTGCCAAACTATATAGGTACTTCTATATAGTTTATATGGCATTATCATTTTATCACATTACAATGTATTGTATTATACATAATTACAACATATTATTGTAGCTAATGATATTTTATATATATTGTTTACATTTATAACATGTACCTCTCTTTACCACGTTATTTGTATGTACAATTACAAGTAATGTAATTACTAAACGATAATCATTCTTGGTTTTTAAAATGTATTAACCATATTTATAAAAGAGATGGTACCTACCTATATGTATAATTATTTATCTCTTTTAACATTTTTTAAGGCACTAATAGTAAATCTTGGGGTTTAGCTCACCAAACCAAGATAGTAATAACCATCACTTAGATAAATACCTTAGCTTATGCTAATTATTAGATAATGGGTTTTGATGATGAAAACCCTTGATGTCCTCTATCGGGACTAAGATGTCAAAGACATCCATAGGAGTTTCTTAGTTTTTCATAATAGCTTTTAACAAAGATTGTCTTAGTGCTAAGCTTTAGGTTTTATGAGACACCTACTGCCCCTCGACGGTTAAAGGTATCTTCGGCATCCCTCTCAAGGACTAATTGAATACCCAAAAACAACTTAGTAACCTTCGGTGAATGTCATTGTTCATTTAAGTGCTTGCGGCACTAAGATAACATTTGTCATCAACCCATGGTTTCCAAGCCATTTCACCTCTTCCTTCTCAGAGGATTCATGCCCTCAACGTTTGGTTGCATCATGACCTCAGTCTCCTAAGTCTAGCATTCACAATTACAACTTAGGAATTGAACCATTTAGCTTACAAGGTTTACTTGTGGGACCTTGGCCTTGAGCTCCTCACCCAAAAAAAATACAATTTACATTTGCATTTACAAAATAGCAGGGGTGTAAAAGAGGGATATTACAATTATAAAACATATATTTGAATTTCAAACATTTTAAAAGTATTCTAAAAATTTAGAATATTTGTTTTAATATATAACTTTTAGAAAATTTTATAAAAACTTTATAAGCATTTTTATCAAATTGCAAATTAATAGAGGTCAAAACAGTGACTCTAAAAAACGAAAACAATATAACCTACCTTCAGTAGGTATAATAAGATGTCAATACTTTTGGCAAACGAAAAACATTGTTGAGTATATAGACAGGTGTATGAAAAGTAAAAATGTAAAGATCAAGCACAAACATTCAAAATTATTGTTATGAGCATGATTAATACCAAAGTGGAAATGGGAAGTGGTGGCAATTGATTTCATCACTAAGTCGCCCAAAACAACAAAGCAGCATAATTCATCACAGTGGTGGTGGACAAGCTAACAAAAGTTGCTCACTTTATTTCCATCAAATCAACTCATAAGACAACTAATAAAGCATTAATTTATATGAAAGAGATTGTCAAATTATATGGGATACATAAGAATATTGTTTAGATAGAGATCCAAAATTTACTTCAAAATTTTATAAATAATTATTCAGAGAGTTTAGAACAAATCTGAATTTAAGTATAGCATATCATTCATATATGAAAGAGATTGTCAAATTATATGGGATACATAAGAATATTGTTTAGATAGAGACCCAAAATTTAATTCAAACTTTTAGAAATGATTTTCAGAGGGTTAGATCAAATCCAAATTTAAGTACAGCAAATCATTCACATAGAAATGGATAGATTGAGAGAGTGATTAAAGCCATTAAAAATATGTTAAAAATGCACATGATGGACAAGCCATCCCACTCTGAAGATTACTTGTATTTAGTGGAATTTGAAGATTACTTGCATTTAGTGGAATTTGCAAATAATAATAGATACCATACATTTTTTAAGACGAGTCCATTTGCAGCTCTGTATGGTAGAAAGTATAATACTTAATCAATTTAAATAATCCAGCAGACAAACTAGTAAATGGGGCAAAGTTAATTAAAGAATCAAAAGATCAAATAAAATCTGAAAAAAGCGCAAGAGATAAACAAGGACAAAATATCAAGAGAATTTGGAAATGAAGAACATGTACCTTTGGTGGTACCATTGCGCTATCAGAGCAATTTCAATTTCAATTTCAATTTCCAAAAAACAATAGTTCAACCATAATAAGTTCCTTGAACTACCTTAGCATATGCCTACAAAGCTAATCGATACCATCTAACCTGAAATCAAGTTTACAAAACCATATTTAATTGCAAAAGAAAGAACAGAGATCACAAGCAATCATCACACCATTACTCACCCTAGTCGAGCTCCCCCTAACTGAAATTTTAAATATAGTTTAGAATCTCATTCCAAGTTTCATCATATGGAAATAATGGGAAAAAAGGAGCTGCGAGACTTTTCACAACAAAGCACATTCCATCGAAACTATTTTATTCATAAGAGAGAATTTGGAACTCAAAACATTGGAAAAGAGGAGGTTCTAACATCCACAATTGCAGCTAACACCCTACACGAACAATAACACAAGGGAGAAAGCTATAGGTTGTACAATGTGCACGTGACACCCTACATTAACACTAATACAGTTGAGAAAGCAATAAGTTGTACACTCCTCGAGGGGCCAACAATTAAATTGAATTTCAATGGCGGTTCTGAACGTAACCCGAGGATGTGGGAAATAGAGCCATAAGAAACCTATTGGGCAAACCAATGTACAATTGTGCTAGAAATATAGGCCTGGCAATTAATGACACCCTGGAAGTCGATGTAACAAGCAGTCAGGACAACTGCTTGCCAAAGATTTGAGAATCAGGCATCTAATGATAGAGATTGGTTCAATGATTGTGATAGCCTGCTCCAACAAAGCCTACAGATTCCCTTTAATTGTCCATTACAAGCCAAATAGGGTCTGCTCACCGCCACAAGGAAAAGAAGCTGCATGATTTGCTAGAAGCAAATGGTTTCAATCCCAAGCCTACGAGAGCCATGAATCGAGGTATGGACATGCAGTTTTGCAACAACCCATAACCTGCGTAACTTCAATCATTATGGAACAAGCTAGCAAGTCAAAGATTAAGGTACCTCACCCTGGAACCATTCAGAGATTGATGCCATTGGAGTAGAACATCAATTATGAGGACAGTCGAGGGAATAGCTCGTCATTCCATTGTGAGGACCAACAAAGGAAGAGTTGAGACATGACTCTTCTTCTAAAACAATCATGGTTCGTCTAGTTAATTGTGCAATTATCTCGTCAATATTATTGGGTTGGTCCGATAGACCTATGATATTGTTATGCAAAGTTATAATTTCACAATAGGATACGTCTTGGAAATATAGAAAGCCAATAATCATTCTCCTGAACCAACTTATTTCATTTAGGTTTTTCGCAGCTGAGCAAACACACTCAGACCCATTTTACATGTTGGGACCCTCTCCCTAAGCTAAAGCCATTTACATTTTTGGGACAACGGATAGGTTGAGGCTCAATTTAACATGTTTAGAACCCCCGACGAGACTAAGAGGCCAAATCAACATTGTGACATGATAATATTTCAGTATATACTTTCAGTGCTTAACAATAATAATCTAATTTAACATCATAACCCAGCAAGATGTAAAGTTGACATATGAGGCCCCATGATAATAAACATGCGTCAAATTATCATCCATGATTAATAAACACGCATCAAATTATCATCTATTCACTTGACTATCTTTGCCAGAAGCATACCTATCGTCTTGTATGGTTGGAATGTATTTGATAATTGTATGGGCTTTTCAAGATTATATGGACATTGCTACGATGTCTATGGTTTCACTATCATAACAAAAGGATCCGTCTCATAGCTTAGTTGCTCATAAAACTCAGCTATATTAATCAAATTCTTGCGTCATGTACATTGTTGTCTATCATCATTTTCTTCACAATTTATAACTAATAACCTCATATTGTATGTTCATTGCATTGAGCAAACAGAACTGGATACAAGCATTAGGACGCATTGGATAGAGTGCTATAAATGAAAAGGTGTTTTACATAAATTAAACTTGAGACAATGGAAGATGTCATGTAATATAATCATATTCTACAGTAACTTATCTCAAGCCTCGCTAACAAGAAATGTTGATAGGGGATCATTAAACAAAATTACTGAAACCGTGGCATGTGCTGCCTTCTGCACACCAGTGCACTACCCAGTATCATCAAGCAAAAGCTTCTTAGGACCACAGGCTGCAGCTGACTTGTAAACTTTCAATCAAGTACAATGTAGGGTCATTCCTACAAAACAAATTGTTCATGTTCAGTCACACATGACACCAGTTCCCAAATCATAAAATGGTACTAGCTGATGCCAGTACGAAAACATGAGAAAAACAGATTTGGAAATTCCTTTGTAAATTGTGTAGACAAGCAAGCTAAATAAGTACTTTTTGAGGCAAGAGAGCACACAACAGGCACATGATAAAACCTTCCACTCGTTTGATCATTATCCCTCAATTCATTTTCCACTTGTTTATTCACATTCCAACACAAATAATCTTTAGAACAAGGTGTCTGACAGTCCCTATGAAATAATCTACAGTGAAGACAGACTGAAGTCTGATAACCTTTTCCTGGATCATTTTAACAAAGAAAGCAAAAAACAGAGTCATGGAACGTATGTGCAAGATTTATGGTAAGCAGTCCAAGAGAATAGAAAATCCAAGGCACATTTTACACCGGTCCCATCACTTAAGCCATTGACTAAGATATTTTTAGGAGATTGGCTCAAAATCTCATTATTACTCATGCAGTTCAAACCTTTGGAGGAACAAAGTTATTGTTATCATCACATTTCATGGAAAATTGATGGACACTATTTCTTAGAAGCCCACTAGCCTTTCAGCATTTTCCCCAAACATGCTCACGCTGAGAATCCACACAAAACAAATCACAAAATTTATCAAGGATGCCTCAAGTCTTTTTGGGAACAACAGCATGAAACCTGAGAATGTATTTCGCTTAAATAAATCTTAAAATTAGAAATGTTGCACAAGCATGGCTATCAATAGCAAAAGCTTGCTTCAGAGCTTGTTGATACTTGAAGGCACAGGGATGTCTAAAGGCAAGTGTAGCCAGCCACATCATTTTTAACTTCATCAACAATCTAATGAAAATTTGAAAACTGGAAATCAAAATCGGGCAGATAACCATTTACCACATCGCAGGTTAACACATGAGTTCATAGTAATACTTTCCACATTATTGCAATTACCTCTTAAACAAGGAAAATGGTAGGCCCATTGGAGGGCCAAATTGAGAAATACAAAATGGAGAGAAAAAAATGATATAATGAATAGATCCAGGGCTGAAAATAATTTCCAATCCTTCATCTCTTGACCCATTGAAAGCTCTTTCTTGCTTTTGCTTTCCCAGGTTTTTTCCTCTCTACTATACGTGGATCTCTGGTCAACAATCCAGCTGATCATTCACACAAAAAGACCAAGTTAAACACTGTAACAAAGAACAAAATATTTAAAAGACAATTCTACATGGTAAAACTCATGTCATGATACCAGATCTCAAATAGGTACGCAATCCAGGTTCCCAGTTTTGCAATGCCCTACTGATTCCAAGTCGTACCGCTCCAACCTGACCTGTAGGAATAACGGAGACAATGCACATCTTAGACCAAGCAACAAAAAATTAAAATCCAATATTTGCAAAATTACAATGAAGAATGAAGCAAGTCAAACGTAAGACCAAATCACAAAATGAAATATATTTTGAATAAGTGCCTGAAGCATCGCCTGGTCTAGAATCACTGCACTAAGAACTGTAAAGAACCAGAAAGCCTCTCAATGCATGCAGTATACCAGCACAGTAAGTCCATTGACAGATGCTTTAATCATTGCTGGAAAGGAGATGATCATGCAAGAACATTGGGAAGGAGATTGTTATGTCTGCAAACAGTGTATGGCCATAACTATTTTACTTTCGAGTAATACAAAGAGAACAATTATTTTTAATACCTGAGACACCACCTCCTTTTACAGTAGAAACAATATCCCAAAGGCCCAAAGTCTTTGTCTTATCAAATGGTGCAAGAAGATCAGCACGGTGTGCCAGCTGTGTAAAATATGCATCAAAGGGTTTTTCATTGACAATGAACCTGCCATTCCCTGGCTGGATCCACACCCGAGCAACACTGCACTTTCTTCTTCCTGTTCCATATGCCCGTCCTTTCTCATCTACTTGTCTTACTCGTGCTTTAGCTTTTTCTTCTTGCCGTTGTTGCTCCAATTGACCTCGAAGAGACTTCCGTTCCAGTTTAGCAAGCCGGATATCTTCTATCTCTCTCAGCGGTGGCAATCCTTCCACCCCTTCCAAGTCCTTCATAACTATTAAACTTTCAATCTGCACCTCGGTAATTCCTGAAGCTGCAATCAGGTCTCCAAATGCACGGTTTGGACCTGAAATGACTCACGTTAGAATTTCAATCAGCTAATTAGCCTCAACCTTTCACAAACCATTTGTAATGATATTCCCCAACTCTAGATTCCCTTCACTAAACTGTTCATCATAAAAAACATTAAAAAAAATTATTTTCAGGCAAAATGGTATAAAATGAAAAAAAAAATGCAACATCCAAATTCAGTCAACTTCATAGCTTCTACAATTATAGGGATTCTCCGGCTTTCAATTTTAGGGAGAATTATGGGTTGGCTAGGTTTATAATACCTTTTAAGGTCAAAACAAGATCTTCTCCAACATTGACAAATATTTAACATACTCCAACGTCCATTGTAAATTTCAGTACTAGTCACTTGAAACATTGTAACATCAACTAACAAAGAACAAAGGAAGAGAGGATAAAAGGATGATGGATCCACTAAATCATCAGTCTAAATTTAAGCCATTTGTTAGGAATGGTATAAGTAGAACACTTGACACCATCCACTCTTAATTTAGCATCCAGAAATATTATCAAACATATACCAACGAGGATGGCAATTTCTTCTTAGTAATCGATACACCTATGTGATTTACAATAACAAAGGATATGTAAAGAATATATAACATCTACTCCTACTTGAACATGAGAAAATATTATCAAACATATACCAAAGACCAAAGAATTTAAAATAGTTTACCAATAACATGTTAATTTCAAATAACAAAAAATATATGAAGCAGCAATATCTAGCAAATACTCTACTAAGCATCCTGTCTTCCAACCTTTCCATAATTCAAAAGTGAAGAATACCAATCCATAAAGCAGTAAATTCAATTTTTGTGAATGCATTGGGCAGCAGACATTGCCAAACAAAACCGAATCCACTTACATAGCAAAAGGTATGCTACTAAATTAAACAAATCTCTCTTCAACTTTAATGCTAGCACATCTTTCTTCATTCAGTGCATGTGCTTTCTTCATTCAGTGCATAACATGCCATAGTGGTTGGAAATTCATTCCCCCTACAACCAAGTTAAATATGAATCAAAAACATTGTTGAAACTTTCAGAGATTTTTTGGCAACATTGTGAATAATAGCGATGTTTGCTGGGCGCCGTTTTTTTGGCCAAAAATAATCACCAAATCGTGATTTTTTCTTAAAAAATCTCGCCACAACCTGAAAAATTGGCAGGCTGTCTGTGGGTATTTGCAACTTAAAGGGGGTTTCGGTTTTTGGGAAGTCATTTTCTTTTGTAACTGTTAGAGAATGGGGGAGAGGGTTTACAATCATCAACTAGCAGGTTTAGGAGGGCGAAAACTTTGTTTTCATCACCATCAATTTATTTTTAATTGGACCACAGATCAACTGCTAGTTGCCTACGATGTTCATCATTTCAAATCCCAGGTATTTCTTCAAATTCCACCCTCTTAGCTTCCTTTTTTTCAAGATTTTTGCAGGGTTTTCAAAGTCCATGTTTGCTTGCCTTTTATTATTATTTTCCATGGCTCAAATAACAATACCTTTTTCTCTTGGTCTCTATGGTCCACACGTGCCAACTCAAAGTACATCATAAATAAAGAAGATTATTCTTGTTCTCCTTGCTCACCAGGGGTCATGTGCTAGGCTAAGTCACTGAGTTCGGTGATTTTCTGCCTTGAAAATTGATATTCGGCAAGCTTTTACCACGGCCGAACTCAATCGATAAAGTTCAGCAATTTTAATTGGTGATTTTGAATTTTTCCTTTAGACGAATCGAATGATAAATTAAATTGTGTCAAATTGTATATAATTCGTATAAAATTCGTCAGAAAATAGTTTGAAATCATTTTCCCCCTTTCGGGGTCGCAGGTAAACCCTACTTTTCCTACACCTCCACGCGCGAAGAGTTGAGGTTCGTCATTCCTTTTGTTGCCATTCTGCACTGCTCGTTCCACTAGTGCGGTCGATTCTCTGTGCGAGTGTTCCCGTGGAAGAGCCGATTCATCCAAGTCTCCAGCGATCGCCGCCAGTCCATGAGTCTTGACTCGACTCGTGAGTGGAGCAACCCAGTGAGCACTTGCAGGCTGAGCGGTATCCACTATCTCGTGGGCCTAGTCTTGGTTGGCAGTGGCCACTCAGACTCCATTTCAAACATCAAAGTTCAAGGATCCCGATCTATCATCTACCATCGACCTAGATGAGAGCTAGGCCTACATCCAGCATGAAAAAGGGTTGTCTCTGTAGAACTTCTAATGACGGATAGATTTGAGAGATGTCACTAATCAATGATCAATAGAATGAGGATTGTTGCAACAGCGACAATGATGATCCAGTGTTGATGATGATGTTCCAACATTGAAGATGATCCAGCGATGATGACATTGTCCAGAATTGTGTCCAGGGTGATGATGACTGTGACGAGAGAATACCTTCCTAGTTAAGAGGAAGTGTTGTTGTAAATGTAACTTCGGAAGATATTCATTTGTATTTCATATTGATATTATTATTGTATTTTATTTGTACCTCCAACGGAGATGTTTTTCCTTTGGTCGGAGATGTCATTATTATGTTTGGTCATGCACAGTCATTGAGGTAAAACCTCTATTGTAAGTCAGGCATTAGATCCCCTAGAGTCAAATGTAAAAGCATTTATTGAGTCTCCCTAGAGAAGTCGGCCAAGTCAGTTTTAGTGAGGGAGGACCTAGTTAGGTAAAAGCTCAAGTCAAAAGTAAAGTATAAATAGAGAGCCTTGCTCTCTCATTTGGACACACTACTCACTCACACAAGTTCGCATAGCAAGGGAGAGAAGACAAGTTCGTTGGACGAGAAAGAGAGAGAGAGCTGCAGAAGATATATTTTGGGTTTTCCATTTTTGCTTAATATTGTATTAGTGACAAATCTATCTTTGAGGAAGTTGCAGGGTTTTCTCCTTTATGGTTTCCCAGAGGAAAACTATTGTGTCTATTGTGTTTTGTTGTGCTTGTTATTCTTTCAGTTAAAGATCCTAGATAATATTGAATTAAAGTGCAAACATTAACACAATGAGAGGGACTCGATGGATTCACTATCCATGAGGACCTCACCCTTCTTTGTTCCAAGAACTAGAGATGGGCCTTAACCTTCCATCTGATCAATGACTAAAAGAAACGAGAAGCAAGTAGACAAGATTTTGGGGAGGATGATTTTTTGGAGTGTTTACCTCTGAGCATTACAAAGACCAAATCCATTTTTCCAGTCAACGTGTGTTGTTATTGCTATGGTTGGCCCAAGGTATAAATGCCCTACCTACGAGGACTTGTGGGGGCCTATTCTGCAAGCAAAAAGGAATGACATCAATACTAGAATGAAGGAGCTAAACAAGTTATGGGAGTCCACTGGATGCACAGTGATGTCTAAGGGTTGGACAAATGGGAAGGGTAGGACGCTTCTAAATTCCTTGGTGCATTGTCCTAGGGTTACAATGTTTATTAAATCGATTGATGCATCAATGCACCTTAAAGATGCAACATTATTGTGAGAATTGTTGGATGCATTCATTGGAGAGATTGGTTTGGAAAATATTGTGCAAATCTCAACAGATAATGCAATTAATTATGTCATTACTGTTAAAGTTAGTGCAGCTACGAGACCCATTCTCAAAGAGGATGGTATCCTAGTCAGTTAACTAGGGCTCTTGGTCATGTTAACCAGGCAGAGTAGAGAGTAAGACCCTAGAAGGTACCCTAGGGCCCCCAGCTGTCTCCTAGGATTCTTGGTCGAGGACCAAGCAGGTTGATGCCATGGCAAACTCCCTAGCATGTGGCTAGGGCCCCTACTTGTCTCTAGGGGTATTCTGGTCTGGAACCAAACAGTTTCTTAGTCACGAGGACCAAGCAAGTCTTGTAGGTTGAGATAGAGACCTCCTGGTCCGAGACCAGGCAGATTCTTGGTCACGAGGACCAAGTAGTTCCTGCAGTGACATACCTAGTCAGTTAACTAGGTGGATCTTGGTCAGTGGACCAAGATGATGATGTGTGATGTCCTCTTCTCCTGGGTCTTTGAGATGGTTGAGCTAGATGGTCTTCTCAAGGGACTGGCCACCCCTTGATGGAGCCGCTAGAATTTGACTTGAGGAGCAGTCTAGAGGACCACATGATCACATCAGTGATGATGAACTTTTAGGTTATATGGAACATTTGTACATTTGAGAGAGAGATGACTGGTTGTACCTTCTCTACCTTTGGTTGATTTACTTTTGGTCCTTACACCATGTTGATTATTGGTTTTGTGGTACTTTGTCTTTGACTTATGGTTAATAGGGTCATTTACCCACCTTGAGTTATTTTTTGGTTTGGACCGCCTTTGATGTTTTGGTCTTATGGGTACTATGGTTGTTTGTCCGTGTTTGAGGTACACCCTTTGGTCCTAGGGGTTATGGGTCATGCTACCCACTCTTGTTTGTATGGTTTTGACTTGTACCAATTTGATTGGTCATAGTACCCTCACCTATATAATTGGATGACCCTAGTACCCACCTAAGACACTCTACTTTATTTTATGTTATTAAATGTGACTTTATTGTTTTGACCATAATGTGTTGGTACCCAATACCCACCTAAGTCACTTATGTTTGTTCGGGTACACAGGGTACTCCCAAAAGATCGAACACCTAGAGCAACCACTTCACACAAACAGATCACAGATTGATACACCGATGTTTTGATGTGGTTTAAACCCTCGTGAGGGAAACACACCACGGCCTCGGCCAAATAGCTTCTACGAGACAATTTATTATGCAAAGAAAGAAAGTTACAAATGAGCTTCTCATAATCGATCAACTAAACAATGACCCTCCATGCTCTTTAAATAGAGATCATGGACCAATCGGGTGTTAAGCCACAGATCAAGGTTAGGTATGATCTAAGAGAAGTTGAGTCGTCGGATCATTCTATGTCGGGAACATATCGTGACCGTCGGATTAAGTATTTACAAATGCATACTAATGCATACTAAAGAAACACACTTTCCCTAACGGATATATTACACAAGTTGATCTTAACTAACTCCTAAGTGTCTAAATATCCTAACATCCCCCATTAAGAACCACTTGGGATAGGATTGAAGGATTTACAAAAGTGACACTATTAGAAGGAAGGAGGCATTAGAGCCTATCCCCCCTTAATGACAAGTTCTTGAACTCCTAACATAGATCGAAGTTTAGAAAACTTCGCTTCTGTAAGAGACTTGGTGAAGATGTTTGCAACTTGATCATCTGGAGGGCAAAAGAGCACTTCAAGAACACAATCATGAACAAGATTTCTGATAAAGTACATATGTAGCTCAATGTGTTTGCTACGTTGATGTAGAACTGGATCTTTGGCAAGCTTGATGGCACTTTGATTGTCGCACCAAAGTGGTGTAGGCTGCTACTGCTCGAATCCGAACTCTGAAAGGATCTGTTGAAGCCATAAAGCTTCCTGACTAGCATTAACTGCGGCTCGATATTCTGCTTCTGCTGAAGAAAGAGCAAGAGCTTGTTGTTTCTTACAAGCCCAAGTGATAGGTCCAGATCCCAGACTGAAAACATAACCTGCAGTAGACTTTCGATCATTAGGATCGTTGGCCCAATCTGAATCAGTGAAACCAACCAACAATGGTTTCCTGTCTGCATATAACAGGCAACACGACCAACGGCAAAGGAAAGGTCAGGACGGGAATGAGTCAAGTATAAGAGACTACCAACAAGCTAACGATACAAGGTGGCATCGACTTCAGGTGAAGTACAAGTGGCAGAAAGTTTGACTCCAGACTGGAAGGGAGAAGGGGCTGGTGTACAATCTTCCATGTGAAAGCGACGAAGTAGGTCACAAGCATACTTAGTCTGAGAAAGAAAGATTCCTTCTTTGGTTTGCAGGACTTGGAGACCAAGAAAATAATGCAAATGTCCTAAGTCTAACATTTCAAAATTTTGCTTAAGACTGGATTTCACATGGGTTATAAGCTTAGGGTCACTACCAGTAAGAATAAGGTCATCAACATATAGAACAAGTATGATGAGATGGTTTCCTACTTTCTTGGTATAGACATTGGGCAGAATGGCATCTAGAAAAACCAGTGTCAAGGAGAAAGTTATCCATTTTGGCATACCAAGCTCTAGGAGCTTGCTTAAGGCCATATAAGGATTTCTTAAGGCGGCAGACAAGGCTAGAGTTATTCTGAACATATCCAGGAGGTTGTTCCATGTAAATTTCCTCCTGTAAATCACCATGTAAGAAGGCAGACTTGACATCCATTTGATAGACTTTCCAATTGTGTAAAGCTGCAAGGGAAAGAACAAGGCGGATGGAGTTCATTTTGGCGACAGGAGCAAAGGTTTCATTGTAGTCAATCCCTTCAACTTGGGTAAAACCTTTGGCAACCAACCTTGCCTTAAGTCTTTCAACACTTCCATCTGATGCATACATATTCTGTAGACCCATTTACATCTGACAAGTTTTCTTCCTTTTGGAAGAGGTACAAGATCCCAAGTATCGTTCACCATTAAGGAACGATATTCTCCATCCATAGCTGCATCCCAATCTGGATTTCCTGAAGCTTCTGCAAAGGTTTCTGGATCATGATTCTCGGAAACTTGAGCCAAAAGAGAAGAGGCTCGCTGAAACTGAGAACGTGTTCGTCATTGATATCTAGGATCACCGGCAAGATCACCAGGTGCTTCACATGTTGAACGGACCCATCGAGGAAGCACTTGTGCTGGTGCAACTGGAGGAACATGAGCAGGCGGAGGTGGATTTTCATCCTCACTGTCATCATCAGAAACTGGAGTTGGAAACCTGTCAAGGAAGTTGGAAGAAGAAGAAGAAGGCACGAACGCCGAATCAGGCTCGCAGGCCAAAGATGGCACAATCGCCGAGTTAGGCTCGCAGGCCAAGAGATTTTCATCAAATTTAACATCTCTTCTAATGATTATATCATGAGAATGTGGTTGAAGAAGTCTATAACCTTTTACATCTCCAGAATATCCAACAAATATGCACTTTTCACTTTTAGGCTGCAATGCTTTCCGTTTTTCATCCGGAATGTGAGCCCATGCTTCACTACCAAACACACGGAAGTGACTTACATCAAGTTTAGTTTTACTCCATGCTTCTTCTGGTGTGATACCTTGTAATGCTTTAGTGGGGGTGCGATTCACTATGTAATTTGCACAATTAATGGCTTCAACCCAAAATTGAAGACTTAGTCCCTTAGATTGGATCATACAATTAACCATTTCTTTTAAAGTGCGGTTCTTCAGCTCAGCTACACCATTTTGTTGTGGTGTATATGGAACAGTGTGCTGTTGTTGGATGCCTTGTTCAGTGCAGAAAGTAGTGAACTTTTTGTTAACATATTCTCCTCCATTGTCAGATCTTAACTTAATAATTTGATGACCAGATTGTTTTTCAACAAGGGCCTTGTAGGCCAAGAACATGTTAAATACTTCGCTCTTAAGTTTTAGGAAATAAACCCAAGTGCGTCTGGTGTAATCATCAATGAAAATTAAGAAATATTTGAAACCAGAAAAGGAAGCAAATGGAAGAGGACCACACAAGTCACTATGCACAAGCTCCAAGGGAACCGAGGCATGCCAAGAGGCACGTTTGTCAAAACTATCCTGATGATGTTTTCCGAGTACACAACCGGAACAAACACCATCTCTACAAGATACCATCGGAAGACCTGTCACCATATTTTCTTTATATAGTTGTTGCAATGAGCGATAATTTAAGTGACCAAATCGCTCATGCCAAAGTTTGTTCAAATTATCACTATGAGCAACAAAAACTGAAGGAAAAGGTGATGACCCAAAGTTGTTAAACTTGTACAACCTGGTAATATCATCAACAATTCCGGTAGCTAAGACCTGTTGAGGATCTTTAAAATCCTTGATTACAACTTGGTGAGGTGTAAAGGTCACAGTTTTACCTTCACCAGAATGAGTGATATGATAGACTGATAACAAATTGCAGGAAATTCTTCGAACACATACATCACTAAAATGACCATTATCTACTGGAACTGTTCCAGCTCCTACAACACTTAGAGATCTATCATCACCAACAAATATTTGTTTGGTGTTACATTCATGCATAGTAGAAAAGATGGCTTGATCCTTAGCCATATGATAAGATGCTCCAGAATCAATGAGCCATTCATTTGAAGTAGAAAAAGAAGATGCATTATAAGAATAACCAGAAGCACAAAGTGCATGTCCATGAGAGATTGATTCTGAAGGCGAATCTAGGCTGATGTGGTGCTTCTTCATTGCTGCTTCCAAGGCTGCCATCTTCTTGAAACACTTGGACTCATCATGATTATCTTTCCTGCAATAGTTGCAATGACACTCAATCTTCTTACCTTTGGGCTTGGATTCTTTGTCATTTTTTAAAGAAGGAGCTGACTGAGAGGGTTTGGGACCCTTGTTTGACTTATTATTGCGAAAATTTTGTTTCTTGGGAGGCTTGGACTTTTTTTCTGTTGGAACAATAAGGCTTTCTCAGATGTATCTACATTGTTGATTATTCCAAGATGGATGAGTTTATCTTGCTCTCTAATCAAGGAATCACAAAAGGATTCAAGACTAGGTTCTTGATAGCTAGCTGCATTCAAGGATTCTTTCATGGAGTAAAATGTAGATACAAAAACAGAATATGGAGGTCCAAGTTTTGAAAGAATATGATAGATGCATTGCTTGTCTTCCCTCTTAATCTTACATTCTGCACATAAGAGTTTAAGAGTTTTGTACTTAGATAAATAATCTTGAATGCATGAAAAATCTTTTGGATTTAAAGAAATCAACTCATTTTCAAGTTGGTGACCTCGAATTTCATTGTGTTTACCAAACATAGATTCCAACTTGTCCCAAGCAGCATCAGGTTCATCAATTCCAGATATGTGGAATCGCAAATCAGTAGAGATTGACATCCCAATCAATCCACGAGCTTCGTCACATCTATTTGCCCATTTTATTTTCTTATCATGATCAGTGGGTTCTGTTTCTTTCCCTGAGGTAATTCTGAAAAGTCCCCTACTTCGTAGAACATCCTCCATATGAGATTTCCATGAGAAATAGTTGGAACTGTTAAGTAGAATATCACAAGGGGCGGCCATATTTGTAAATTAATGGCTGTAAAAGCAGAAGCCAATAGTCTGGATGCGAAGAGATTGAAAAAATAGACGGTTTAAAAAAAAACAGCACTAAAAACGGACTTCGAATGATGAAGTTATGCTTGAACAAAGAAACTGTTGAAGATGTCTCCAATAGTAACGTGGCACATAGAGAATGACCAGCTAAAAAAGCAGGACCCCCCTCTTCCCAAGATGAACCTTTTACAATCACTTTACAAGAAAGTTGCTTTAAGTGAATCACTTTTGTAAAATAAGTGATTTCACTTTTACAATGATATTACTTTTAAATAGTGCAACAATAAAAAAGAACTTAAGTGACTCACTTTTTATTTATTTTTATTATTTAAGTGAGATGCACTTTTACAATAAAGTAACTTGAAAATAAAAATTGTATGCACTTTTTCTTTTAAAAGTAACTTCCTAAGACTTGAACTCAAAACCTATTAAGGAATAAAGCAACTTTGAAACAAGTGAGCTAGATTAAAAGGTATGTAAAACAAAGGAAGGAAGAAGGGGGCTTTTTTTTTTTACTCTTCTTGCTCGATTTTCGTGCTTGCCTTTTTTTCTGCAAATCACACCACAAACCGAAACAAAAAAACTTTTCCACACTTGTAGACTTAGATCTCGTTAGCTTACCCAGAAAGTCTACGTTTTCTCTTTGTTTCTGATTTGCCGAGATCGCGCAAGGTGCACGGCAACGAGCATACGCAACCGAAAAAGATCATTTCCCTTTCTGTTTCTGATTTGCCGAGATCACTCAAGGTGCACAGCAAAGAGCATACGCAGACAAGGAAAGCAACAATCCGAAACCAAAAAAATCTAATAATAAAAAATGATGAAATATGAGATTTTTTTCCTTTTAAAACAGAAAATAAAATAAAAAATGCGTCACTATAACATTATACCTTCAAATCTGATAAAATACGCGTTTCTGGAGCAACCAGGAACCGTTTTCAATCAAACGAAAACTATTTTCCAATGGAAACAGCGCTCTGGACGCAATGGAACACCTCCCACAGCCCAGAAATGCACAGAAATACCAAAACGGGAAACCCTTTCGAGTTTCGGCAACAACAATTCAAGATCTAGATCATAACCGGAAGCGCCTCTTCATAAAAGCTCTGATACCATGTTCGGGTACATAAGATACTCCCAAAAGACCGAACACCTAGAGCAACCACTTCACACAAACAGATCACAGATCGATACACCGATGTTTTGACGTGGTTTAAACCCTCGTGAGGGAAACATTCCACGGCCCTGACCAAATAACTTCTACGGGACAATTTATTATGCAAAGAAAGAAAGTTACAAATGAGCTTCTCATAATCGATCAACTAAACAATGACCCTCCATGCTCTCTTTAAATAGAGATCATGGACCAATCGGGTGTTAAGCCACAGATCAAGGTTAGGTACGATCTAAGAGAAGTTGAGCCGTCGGATCATTCTATGTCGGGAACATATCATGACCGTCGGATTAAGTATTTACAAATGCATACTAAAGAAACACACTTTCCCTAACGGATATATTACACAAGTTGATCTTAACTAACTCCTAAGTGTCTAAATATCCTAACAATGTTTTATATTTATATATCTTGTGTCCTAACTAATTGGTACCCTCCTAATTATGTGGAACCTTGACATATTTAAAAGATTATCTACCTTAATATGATCTGCTAGAGTTATTCTGAGCCCTAATTTATAAGGTCGTAGCCTGTTGGGTGCATGATTGTGGGGGCCGTGAGCCCTATTGGCCTTATCTTGTTTGCTGGGTGTATATATGTGGTGGCAGTGAGGTCTATGGGTCTGATTTACTCTATCGGATGCATACTTGTGGAGGTCGTATGCCTTTTTGACCAGATCTATAGTACTGAGACCTTATTTGATTTTGTTTTATCTGCTATGCCTTGCCTTTGATCAGATCTGTGTTGAAACCTTAATGAGATCTAATTGTGGTTAGATCTATGGTGGCAAGACTTGTTGAGGTTTGTGCTAAGTTTTGCTTGAGACTATCTCTGTGTTTCTGACTGTCATTGACTATTTGGATATACCTCAGCACAGTCATCTCTCTCTCTCTGGTTCGTACTAACCCTCTAGTAGGGTCATCTCGTAAGTATCCACAATCCAGGTAAGTATCCTAAACTTGTCTTCTTTATATTCTGAGTAAGTTACACTACTGTTAGTGATTACATGTTACTGAAGATTACTTTAACATGGTGACCAATTGGTAGTGTTAAAGATGAAAAATTAAAAGAGATGAAAATTATATTTCAGTTCTATTTGCTACTGTACTATTTTCTTTCAGTATTATTTTGTTAAAAGTATTTTTTGCATTAAAGTACATTGATTTTTTATTCTTTTGCATCATACCCTAACCCTAAACAAAATTTAACAGTTACCAGTAAGATGCTAATGGAGAGGCACCCTACAGTGTTTTAAATTCATGCAAGAGTATGTGGGAAAAATATCCTTCATCAAAGAGGTCGTTGATCAGGTTAGGACCACCACAAAATTCATATATAACCATGTATTTGTTCTTAGCCTCATGAGGAGATACACGGGAAATGGGAAGATGTTGAATTCTTTGCCAGCAGCATCATTTCTCTTCAATCTATGCTCTAATATCAATTTGAGTTGAAGCAAATGTTTGTTTGTGATCAATGGTGTGATTGTGCACTTAGGGTAAGACTGGATGGGAGAGCCATAGCTAAACAAGGGTATATTGATTGCTTTTGGGAAGGAATGCGCGAAGTGTGCATGGTTAGTGAACCTTTGGTACAAGTTCTCGCTTGGTTGATGGGGATAAGCACACAATGGGCTACTTGTATGAGGCCATGGATAGGGTCAAAGAAACTATCCAAACTTATTATGTGGATAAGGGCACCTTCAAATATAATAGATACATGATGATTTGGGATTTGATTGATAGTCGATGCACTGAGATGCTCCATCAATCCATTCTTGCAACAACACTTCTTCTCAACCACGCCTATCCTTACTAATGTGGCTTTCATTTTGATGGTGAAGTGATTGAGGGGCTCCTAACATATCTATAGAGGATGGTACCTGATGTTGACACTAATAAAACAATCAATCGTGAGATGGAATATATCGAGAGGCTAATGAACTATTTGGTTTTGTCAATGTTGTCACTAAAAGGAGTATTTTGATGCCATGTCAGCCACTATAACTAAAATTTTAAGAATGTTTTTTATTTGAAAGTAGAGAGCAAGTAGAGGACTTGACTCTAGACTCGGACCTGTTAGATGTTAAGCCAACCAAAGCTTGCTTCACTTGGACCAACAAGCAAACAGGCCCTGGTCACATAGTTGTTTGGTTGGACAGCTTTTTGGTTCATAGTTCCTTTTTAGTCACAGGCTTGGAGTTGTCTTTTGAAATAGTTCCATTTGGGATGTCAGACCACAAACTGGTAACACTAATCATTAAGGACAATGTGGATCTTGGCTCAATTCCATCCAGATTCAACCCAATATGGATTCAATCACTGGATTTCATGGAAGTGGTCCAGCATGCTTGGAATGGACAAGTTAGAGGTTCCCCCTTCTTCGTATGAGAAGAGAAGCATAAATGTGTTAAAAAAAGCCCTGAAAGAATGGGCAAAGGCACAAAAGCCTCCCGCCCAAGACAAGCAAGAAGCCCAAGCAAAATTAGAAAAACGTCAAAGCAAAATGGAAAAATTGCAAGTGACAAAAGCATATATTCAAAAGGAAGCAACGCTTCACTCAGAACTTCATAAGGCCTGCAAGAAAGACGAAGAATATTTGAGATTGAAATCGAGAAGTCTATGGCTGAAATCCAAAAGACAAGAACACAACATTTTTCCATAAGCAAGCTCAAGCTACGAAAATCAAAAATAAAGTCATTGAATCTTTTCAGCTCACGGACAAAAATTGGTGGAATTTGATCAAATCAAAGAAGCGGCCTTCTCCCATTTCAAGAGTCTATTTACAGAGGAGGGTAAACCAGAAGCAGAATCAACTCAAGAACTACTTTTAGATATCCCCCAAGTGATCTTCCAGGAGAAGAACTCCCAATTACAAAGAAGTATTGCAAAAGAAGAAATCAAACAAGTAATATGGGAAATGGATCCTAATAAGGCCCCCTGGGCCAGATGGATTCACAATAAGATTTTTCAAAACTTGTTGGCATATTATCAAGAAGGACCTCTACCAAATGTTGTCTAACTTTCAAACCTATTGCAAACTAGGAGGGGGAACAAACTCCCCTTTTTTGGCGTTAATCCTTTGTTAGCTTTCGCCCTAATTCTCTTTGTAATACAGTTTACAAAATCTTGAGTAACCGAATTCCAACCGAATAGAAAACATGTTTTAGAGGATAATATCATAAAATCAAAGTTTTGTCAAGGGGAGGCAAAGTTTGGATAAAGTTATTTTGGTACAAGTAGTGCATTCAAGTCTGGAAAAAAAAAAGGAATGATAATCAAAATTGACGTGGCAAATGCCTTTGACAAAGTAAGGCACAACTTTCTATTCCAAGTGTTGGACAAAATGGGCTTCTCCCATTCTTTCATCTCATTGACCAAAGCCATCATTGGGAATCCTTGGATAGCCCCCTTAGTGAATGACAAAGCGACTTCCTTCTTTAAAGTCTATGTTACGGGATCCATCCACGCTAGGAGATGGATGCGCGGATCCCCGAAACTAGTACGGATCCGGATCCGGATTCGCCTAAGATCTGCCCAGGATTCACTCCAATCGTAACTACAAACATTGATTTAAATATTTGAATGTCTCGTCACTTTTGGAGCTCATAGCTTTCAAAGTCACTTTGAAGCCCACGAATTATCCAACGAAATCCATGGCACGTTAACATGCGAGTGCTTATTGGTTGGGAAATCCAACGAAATCCATGGCACGTTAACATGTGAGTGCTTATTGGTTGGGAAAAGAAGGGCAAGAGTTCGTTGGAAAGGGATCACCCACTTGGTGTTAGAAGAGCTTTAGACTATATGGGATACTGCATCACAAAATGCCAATGTCGTCTGGCTTAAACACACAACCACGACCGTGACTGGATTAACCCGGCTATAATTTATATATGCTCACAATGGCCTCGGACACATGATTTTGGCAAGATAAGGTTAGGTTATATTAACCAAATCACGTTCATGAAGTTTTAAGTCATGAAGTAAAAGTAAGGTGGTGTTTTTTATACGATTTGGGTTGTTGATTAAAGTGTAATTTTTTATAATCAATCCATAAAAATAAATAATTGAAATTAAAATATACATAGTAATTTTATAATTACTAATTGGATTAGTTATTATTTATAAATACAAACATTATCCATCAATTATTTATTTTATATAAAAATTATATATTTAAATTATATAATTAAAAATATTTATTTTTTTAATTTTATTAAGGGTTTTTTAATTTTATAAAAATATTTTTTAAATGATTTGTACCTGTCATTTTTCCGCCATATACGGATCCGTATCTGAAACCATATCCATATCCGAATCCGTATCTGAATCCTGGTAGCTTAGTTTTAAGTTAGTAGAGGCCTTCGGCAAGGATGTTCCCTGTCTCTGCTTCTCTACATTTTAATGGCAAACTTGCTCAGTAAAAAGTTGGAGTCAAAAAGAAGGCAAAAAGAGATCCCAAGCATCCAAATAGTGAGAGGGATCAAGAGCATTAACCATGCCCAATTTGCAGATGATACCCTTTTGTTAGGAGGAGCTTCAGTCATAGTAACCCGGAGATTTAACTCGGTTTTGGACACCTATTGCAAAGCCTCTGGAAGCAACATCAACAAAGCAAAAAGTACCATTTACAAATGGAATGTGAATCCAAATTTGATGATAGAAATATCTAGGACGCTCGAAATCCAAGCAAACGTAAACTGGGATAATCTCTTCTATCTGGGTTGCCAATCTCCAGAAAGAGCCCTTGCTCCTCCATCTGGAGAGAACAGATCAGCAAAATCAAAAAGAGCATGCTACATTGAGGAGCAGTCTGGGTGAACCCAACAGGCAAGATAGTCTTGATCAGGTCCATCCTCTTTGCATTTCGGATTTTTCACTGCTCCCTTCTTATAGCCCAATGTCCATCTTATCCTAGCTGGAGAAAGAAATCTATAATCTCCTATGGCAAGGAGGCAGGAACAATGATAAGAAGGTGCACCTGGTAAGCTAGAAGGTGACAAAAGCTCCGTTCTCCGAGGGATGGCCTCCATACAAGGGACCTGAAACAAAACAATTTGGCATTGGGGGCTAAGGTTTTATGAAAAATTATCTTGGACTAAAATGAATGGGTTAAGCAGGTACTCCACAAAATATCTAAAAGGACCACGACTTTGAAATCTAGACATTCAATCGGTATACAAAGGGACCCCTGTTTGGAACTTATGCCGAAAGGCTTGGGACTTCTTTCATGAAGGCATCTATCGGATCCCTGACAATGGAAAATTAATAAAACTGAGGGAAAACAAAATTCTTAGCAACCCCCCCTTGAATTCCCATAATGACCTCCAGGGACTGCAAGATTGGATGAAGGAAGTATCAAAGCTTTGGGACATATGTAGTTGGGACAACTCACAAAAAGGGGAATGGAAAGCTTGGGCAAACCTAGACCTTCCCCCCCACCCTTGTAAAGCTCCATTAGATAGATCAACCAAAGACAAAAGAGGTTGGGGGACAAAATCTGGGGAATATTCAATAGCCAAAGGATACATAGCTCTCACTCATCACCAAAGAGCTCCCTCAAATAAAGCATTCTGGAAAGGAGTTTGGGCAAAGGGTGGATTACCAAAGATCAATGTCTTCAGTTGGGTTCTGGCTCATGGGTGCCTTTGAAAAGGGGATAACCTTCAAACGAGAGGTTTCCACAGTTCATTCTGGAGTGTCTTCTGTAAGTCCCTTGAAGAATCCATCACACAACTTTTTTAAGAATGTCCATTTGCAAAGGAAATTTGGTTTTAAGCTACTACACCCTTAGGAGGGGGTTTAATCAGACCCATCTCAATCAGTGAAATTTTGGGGTCCTGGGGTAACCTCTATCTTAAATATCTCAAGCAAAAAGGTAGCTTCAAGATATGCTGGTTGACTCTTCCCAAATTTATTTCCTTGAAAATCTGATTGGCAAGAAACAGACTAATCTTTCAATCTCAATATGCTTATGTTTGACAGTGTGAAAGCA
Organism: Larix kaempferi; assembly: GCA_027924585.1. NCBI lineage: Eukaryota > Viridiplantae > Streptophyta > Pinopsida > Pinales > Pinaceae > Larix > Larix kaempferi. The sequence goes on from BSBM01000969.1 coordinate 1,449,644, forward strand.
GGAGACCCCTAACTCAGCCCACTTCACAGCTGGCATATGAATAAGAAATTTGGATGAGGGAATCTGGCTTGTTGAACCCTATCTCTAATTCTCCACCCTTGATTACTAAAGGGAAGGAGAAGTGGCAATTGAGACTAGCTGATAGCGAACCGTCTAACCAAAGTAAAATAGTAATTACCCCTCAATAATTCAGAAAAATTAACTTACAAGTAACAAATAACTCAAACCAGTCTGGTTCTTCATCATAAGCCCACAAAAGGTAGAACACCAAGAGTTATACAGTTAATGCCGTTAAACCAGATAGAAATATTTAACAGAAAGATACACAAAATATGAGAAAGATTACCAATGTGGAAAGAAGCATAGCTCATGTGAATTTTTCTAGGAATGATGGCATCCTTTGCACACATGGCATAACCAGGCTATAAAAGAGGCCAGCGGTGCTGTCACAGAGTTCAAGATCAAAGGAAATGTGTCTACCCATTGCTATTTAATTACTCACACATGAGAGCATTCACATACCACAAGTTAAGGAAACAGCAAGAATCACTTTCCATTCTCAATATCAAAAAAAAAAGTCGCAAACGGCTCTTCCACAACTTCCACCACTTGTATACCAAGTTCATTCCATTTTCTATCTAGCATCTAACACCTCAAAACTAGGAGTCAGTCATGAAATGGCTGATCAGTTAATGTACAACCTTCCCCATGGTTGCTGCTGCTATATTGTCCAGTTCAGATTCGAATTCTGCTGCTGCTAGATTGTCCAGTTCAGAGTCAAATTCTGCTGCTGCTAGAAAATATGCTACAATAGTTATACCTGCATATTCTGTGCATGTGGTGAATTTGCTTTGTGTTATATATGTCACAAGGTTCAGGTTCAAATTGGCGTTCGGTGACCTTTAAGTTCGATTCAGGTTCAAATTTTCCAATGAAGTTCGGATAAGGTTTGCCATTAGGTTTTCAAATATATATATAACAGTTAACAATAAGCATAATAATACAAATTATTTATTGTAATTATAATAAATTAAAGATCCCTAGTAATTACAATTTACAATAACAATAGTATTATTATTACTACTAAAAAATCATTTTATTTAAGCATTCATAATTTATTCATTTTTTATTAATTTTTAAGTTTATTATTTTATTTAAATATATTCCTCTTCTTATTAATATATTATTATTTTTAAACTTGTAAGCGAGGAAGGGGGGATATCGTGCACTTAGAAGGAAGTACGCTTTGGTGCAGGATGACCCTGGGACCGGAGAGACTCCCTGCGAACCCTCGATCTCTGAACCAGAAACCCCAATAGGAAAGTGCCAAGTTCCAATGAATTGATCGCAAAACAAACTCAAATCAAAATTGACTGCAGTCGTCAACGCCATGAGTTGTGATTCATGCTTGGTCGAGGGTTGTGGGTTGTAATGGGTTGAGGATTCATGCAATACGCCACCTGCAAGCTGTGAATATTCCAATTTCCATCTGTGCTTGCTGACTGTCGCTAGTTCGTGAGAATGGAGAGAGAGAGATGGCGAACAGGGGCTCAAGGGGCGAGGATGGAACCACGGAAGCTAACAAAACAGAAAAAAAACACTAAAAACCGTGAAATAAGCCCTGAACTCCGAACCGAAGCCTCTAGGTTCGCCGAACCTAAATGAGTTTGAAATATTTTTTGAGGTTCAACGAACTTCGAACCTGATGGTTGAAGTTCATCAAACCCTGTGACATAGTGTGTTATGATAGTTGAATATAAAACCCTGTCCCAGATTTTAAATACTCTTGACCACTATCAAGTATCAGTCATTAAGCTGCCTTCTTCCACATGTAGAATTTATCTAGATCTCCCAAAGAGTAATGTCAACCACAGTTGTCAGAGAAGCAGAGCCAATCAAACCCAATATTAATTTCTGGACTGGACCTTGACAAAAAACTGCCATTAAAACCGGTCACTCAAAAAATACATAAATAATCAAATTTTAATAAATATCTATATGCAAAGTTCTCATGTATATAACATGTAAGTATGAATAGTAAAATTACAATGAGATATAAGTCATGACATACACATACATAACATTAAAGTTCTGAAAGAACATAAATAAATATTGAGGCTCTAAATCAAGGCTGTTGGGAGTGGGAAGTGGGAGCGGGAGTGAGCAGGAAGCACAATTTTCAAAATGATTCCAGTAGAAGAGAGTTCCAGGACCATATTTTTATATAATACATATTTTAATATACTTTAATAGCAGCATATATATTCAAAAAACATGCAGAATGTCAAATTAGCTGCAGAAAACATGAAAACATAGATTTAACTACTGGAATAATGATGATCATTGAAGCATCAACCATTTAGTACACATATAGCACCAATCATCTATCAACTATAACTTATAACATTGTCATCAAATGATAAATCATCAACAACAACATCCACCTTCATGTTTCAACATATAACATTTGTCATCAACAAACTGTAACAGATAATATCAGCCACAAAATGAAACAGAGCATCATATTACCAAAGATTCACAACACAATCAAAACACAGATTCACAACATAGCATTCTCATAATAATCCGAGTTTAGATCGCCTATATCCAATGCCCAAGAAGCACTTCAAATCAATGCTCCAACACAAGAACAGATCCAAATCTTCTGAAGAATCACTCTGAATCAGCAACTCTGTAGTCTCTGCTACAGCTCCAAAGTTTCCATAAACTCAGAAATGGTCAGTGAGAAAGGTGGGAGGCAAATAGCAGTTGGCAAGAGTTGATAGGGGCATCTATAAAGAGGGTATGATTATGATTTAGAAGGGGCCATGCACTTTTTCCTTTTCTTACATTTTTTGGGAGACCTGCGCTGGTACAGAACCAGCTGGTTTTGACTGATTCTGTACACAGCCTGTTCAGGATTCGAGACTCTAGAATCTAAACCAACTGGTTCAGGAACCAGTCCAAAGCATCTTGAAACAATGATTCCAACCAGTTACAATAGACCAGTTCAAACTAGATTTCAGTATCAATTCGACCAGTTTTGACAACTATGATATTGCCATTGAATGCTATCAATCAGATGAATGGGAAGTCTTTAAATGTTTTACAAGACAAGGAAGATATCCACAGGATTGTATCTCAACTGAAAGATTAAGGATTGTGTTTCAAGTTTTCAACTGATCATCACACAACATTCTTTGATCGTGCTGAAGAATTTTACGACTCTTATTTATTGCAGAGAAGTTCAAAAAAAGCGAGCATACTTGGTTGCTTTTGCATGAAATTTTGGCATACCAAAGTGTAAGATCAGACTAGTGTGTACATTCTTCTTTCTCTCATTCCATGTTAAAGCATGAAATATGTTAATGGTTGGTTTCAGGGTTTTTGAATCTGGCCCTAAGTAGTACATAATACATACAGCACTCCAGATCTTCCAACAGCACATATCCTTCTCTAGCCATTAGATTTCACGTCTTATATTTGCTTTTGGCTTTTATACGAGTGTGACTCAATGTTTATGTCTTTTCTTTCAAAAATTCAATTATATGCATCTCAAGGAGTCAAAACCTCTATCTCGATGTAATTTTGTTGTTTCAATCATACATGTTATAAATATATACATAAGAAAATTTTAAATATTTGGCATTTAATGTCCTTGATTTGCATTGAAACACATCATGGTTCTTTTAAATCAAAATCTGAATATTTTTCATTTTTTTGGTCCATCATTTTTAATACTAATTTTTAATAGGTCTGATTCTGGTGCCCACTTGTCCCTGTCTGATTCTAATTCTAACAATTATGGACCATATTTTCTACTTTCAACCTCCCTTGCTCTGATCTCACTTTAATATTTTCTAGGATAGCCTTATTACAATTCTAGATGTGTCCAGATAGCACTGAGGTTCAAGAAGCCAAGGTTCGACATTAAAGCCACAATTGTAGAAGGGCTTGTGCTACAGTGGGCCGCCATTCAAGTACAAAGTAAGTTAAGATCAGATCAGATAATTTTATTAATGTCCAACAAATGACCACAAGAGAAGGCCAATGGGACTAAAAAGTACATCTAAAAACTAGGTTACAAGGAAAGAATGGGAAAGCAACTGCTGCTAGATCAATGGTAAAATCAGAAGAACATAGCTCATAACTAAAAACTAAATAACCAGCTAACTAGCAACTAAAGCTAGCCAAGCTAATCAAGAAGCATAAGGAGCAAAGTGTGGATACACAAAAAGATGAAAAGATGATGCAAAGAAGCTAAAGTACCAAAATCAAAAGACACTCAAAGCTTATCAAAAGAGATGATGTCAAGAAGTACCAAAGTTGGCCGCTGATGTCTTCTCGTGAAAGCCATTAATCACTATGAATTTATCATAGCACTAGCAGATGGTGTCCTTCAGGGTGTTGCCAAGGCTATATGATCTAGATTCTCAAGTGGAGCACAAGAGTGAGTAAGCTCAACTCTCCTAACATTCATGATCATGGAGAGAAACATTCATGCAAGTCTGGTTGCATTGTACGGGGGGAAGCCTTGCCATGGAACCATTTGGAGCTACATTGTCAATTATTCTATTTGTAAGGTTGGTGATGTGTAACATGCGGTCTAGAACAACAACTCCACAAAGCTCTCTTAGATATCACGTGAAACTTTTGTATGTGATGAACTCTATTGCATAACATTGCATGCCAACTGCAAACACTTGGTGCAGTGAGCCTTCAAAACACACTTGGAAAATGCTGAGGCACTAAAAACAACACTGTGCCATCACTCAGAATTGTTTGGTGAACATATCTAGGATTGTTCCTGTAATGGGAATCACTACCTCAAGAAACTTAGTGTCAATTCTTTTACCTACTAATTGCAAATAAGAGTTCCACCTTTAACAAGTGTGCCTTGCTAGCATCAGTGTTCCTCTACCTCCATAATGATGTCCCTATCATAGCAAACTCACAGTTCTAGCAAAATTAGATATGGGTACAGGGTGCCATATGTCACAAAACACACTGCAAAATGGCTACCATATGATCATGCCCACAGACCCAAACTTTTCGATTGAACCAAACTACAATCCACTCGTATTTGGAGTTTCACATGGAAGTGATTCTCAAAATGAAGTCAAAGAGGTGGATTATCTTGCGGATCATCCACAAACCCAATCTTAATATTTGAATATAAAACTTGTATCATAGGCTCGTTAAAGAGCCTTCCTTGAAAGACATCTTTTGCATGGCTAGCTTCATCAACACTTCTAGACTCAACAAATGCATAATGCCTTGATGTAAAAATCTTGATCAGTTCTATTTCACCGAAGATGAGCAAAGCATCTTAGAGCTTTTGTTCATTGATTTTCATGTGAAGGTACTTTCTCTAAGGAAGAGATATTCACAGTATTCGAAAAATGCCTAGAATAAACAGATATCTAAGTTTGTTATCAAAAAAATAATTATGGCACCGAAACTAGTTATGATCAGGGAAAGACTATATGGGACTGAAATTTGCTGTTCCACTTTGAAGAGGACTATTGGAGCACTTCTCCTAATGCCTCGACCACTTATCAAGGTCTCTTAGCAGCCATAGAAGGTTGCTTTCCCTACTTTACAAACACCTGTTCCATTGTCTACATTTAGTGAACCCGAGCTTACCCATCCCAATAAAATGGATTCTGGGAATGCTTGTTCCTTGACCATACTACACCATATCTATCGGTACTTTCAACAGCTAATTCCTAAGAAAGGAATAATTGTCTCATGAGCAAATTGTTCTTACAGATTACTAATGTGGTATACATTTGAAATGATGAGTGAGTCATCCATCTAACCCTCATTTCAAATGATGACTCAGTCTTAAAAGTATCATAACCAGCACTATTTTTAGACAACATAGCTCCATTGTTCCTCATAAAAATGGTGAATAATTGACCAAACCAATCAGATGAACTATATCTCATATTGCGGGTGATCATGCTACAAAGTCAATGGCCCAAGTGTAAGCAAAGCATGGGTGAGTTGTGCATGATGCCCTTGATCAAAATGCCCATGCTCTCAACTCAATGGCCCCAAGCATGCCAAAATAATGAGCAAGTTTTCAACTCTAGCCAAAAGCATTTGATATATTCTGTGTTGCATGGGTAACCATACCAGGGGGTCGGGTACACGAACCCGTACCGGGTACTTGGGTACTTCAAAGGTATGTACCCAGCCGTACGCAAATCAGACCTCACGTACCCGAGACGTCATTCATGAAATTTAGGTACTTGCATGCATTTCGATACACCGTACCCTGTGTTTGGGTACGACCGGATCAGTTTTGTTCAAGTTTGGAATCCGCCGGTGTTAGGGGGTCAATTTGCAATGTTAAAAAATTAAAACTTTAATAAATAGTTTAATAAACATTATTAAAACAAATAAGAAGTGGGCCCTTACCTAAACCCGGGTCCCAAACCTTAAGTTTTAACATTTCATTGCTCAAGCGACACCTCAACTCGAGAGTGATGCCTATCTAGAGAGCTTGTTGACAGAGGACCTTAGTGATGTTGATGACATTGATCTTGAGGATACTGATGACATGGCTTGGGGAAGCCAAATCAACTATCTTGTTCATTGTTTATTGTTTTGAACTTTCTTTTTCATGTTTCGAAATGCCATTAGGCAAATTTTGAATGTAGTATGACAACAAAGTTTGAACTCATGGAGTCATGGACATATATTATTACTAATTATATAGCTTCCAGTCTTCCACTCGATATCTACTACGAGTCTATGATTTATTAAATTTATTATTTTATGTTTCATATTTCAATGTGAATGTTCATATGAATCATTGAATTTAGAAATATGCATGTATGATCTGGCTGTGACATGTTTTATAAATATATATATATAGGCACACTACCCCCGACATACCCAAGTACCTTGTTTAAAAAAGTGGCGTCCCCATCCTCGTCCCCATACCAGTACCCATCCATGTACCCATGTTTCCTAGCAACTTAGGATATATTTATCATCCAATAGCCATAGGCACAATGGTTGAAGTTATTGTGTGAGTATGTTCAATCAAGGATTGCATCCAACCCCCACTAGTTTGTGTACATACAAACATTGATTTCTTTCCCCTTGGCTTTGTTGAAGTTTGTTGCATCGTGAGTCATTCTCCAAGTAAGCTTCATGTGTCGAAGCAATGCCTCGTGTGTCGAAGTTGTCCTAAGTTAGTCTCGAGAGACTTGGAGAAGAATCTCGTGTGTTGAGACTGAGCTTCGTGTGTCAAAGCAAGATGCTACTATACAGTCTCGTGTATCAAGACTGAGTCTCGTGTGTCAAGACTAGGCTTCATGTTTCGAAGCAACTTCGTGTGTCAAAGCATTGCCTTGTGTGTCGAGGCAGAGATGATGTGTGATGTTCTCCTAGGTGGTTTTGTTAGAAGGACTCCTCTAGGGCCTAGCCACCCCTAGTAGGAATATCTCTAGCATATGACCATGAGGACAAGATATCGCATCATCACAAGACCTTCCCTATGTATTTGATGAGCATCAAGCCACTCCCATTATTATCATTCTATGGATCTCTCTCATTCTAAACAACACATTACTCCTAGGCATCATTCATCCTTTTGTTGCTCAATCATCCTCCACGTTGGCAGATAGAGGGTTTGCATTAATAGATCAAAGGTCTGCAATGCTAAGTCTGAGCCTGTAGTACTGATTTAAGGGACCACATTGCAAATCGAATGGGCCGAGAGCAATATCGGAGGCCCACATTGTTAATCTGAGCAGCCCGACAGCATATCAGGGCTGAGGAGGCCCCACGTTAGCAGGTCGCAGGCATATCAAAGCTCCACGTGGGCATATCAAGGCTCTAAACAACAATTCAAGGTTTGTGTTGGTAGTTCTGGCCCTCCAGTTGGCAGACCAAGACTTACGTTAACACTCTTCAGCATCTCTCTTGGTATGTGATTAATTTGTGTAATGCCTTTGTTAAAGGTGGTCGAAATCTACTCAGTTGTAATCTGCTCATTGTAATCTCAACTAAGTCACCTGACACGAGGACATGGGACACGAAGGACATGAAAATACGAGTGTTCGACACGAACACGGTGACCCCCAAAATTTGGACACAAAGGACATGCTTTATATACATATATATATATATTTTTAAATATATGAAAATTTAAAAATATAGACATATAGATCCAAAAAAATTTAGAAACTAGAACACTTACAAATATTCAATAGAAATTAGAATCAATACACATTAATGATTACACATTTGTCATTCACAAATCACAATGAGACACATAGCTGCATTGAAATTTGATAAGCATTGGGCAATAGCTCAAGATGTCGAAACCATAATTCTCATTAAGTCATCAAAATCAAAATGTATTACATAGATGTTGGAATGCCACTAGGCACTGGGAAATGAAAATAGACTAATAGTAAATACAAAAAGGGGTGGATCAAGACGGAAGAATCTCATCTGTCAATAGTCCTCCTCCATGCCTGAATCAACAAACTCATCACTGTCCTCTTCATCCTCCTCCCCCACCTTCTCCTCCCCCTCCTCTCTGTCCATTTGACAATCTGCATCTGCTGGTGTGGAGGATGACCCCTCCAAAGGATCACCATCATCAAAAGGAATCGGCTCTAGCACTGGATCATTAAGATCCATGTTGGATAATGGCAACTCAATATTGCTATCCAAAACCATATCATCAGGAAAGACATCCCACATCTTTGTCTTTCCCTTCACCCACTCCTCTCCCTCTTCCTGTAAATAGGACGAAGGTTGGAATGCACATACACCATCGTCTCTGCCCTGGACTGCTCGAGCCTGCTCTTCTTTAAACTGTACAAGTTCCCATATGTGCTCCAATTTTTCTCACAACAAGAGGATGATGTAACTTGAGAGATGACCCTCGAGGCCAACTTATGTAGAATAGCACATGTTTGTTAATGTAATTGTAACTTCGGAAGATATTCACTTGTATATTTTATGTTGTATTTGTATTTTATTAGTATACCTCTGCCGGAGATGTTTATTCCTCCGATCGGGAGTGTTATTATTGTACTTGAGTCATGTAAAGTCAGTGAGGTTAACCCTCCATTGTATGTCGAGGCATTAGACCCCAGAGTCGAGTCTTTCATGAGTTATTAGACTCTCCTAGAGAAGTCGGCCCAATCAGTTACACTTAGGGGCCGACCTGTTTGGGGTTAAGGTCAAGTGAAAGTAAAAGTATAAATAGAGAGGGTGCTCCTCTCTATTTGCTCATTCACTCACGCAACAAGTTCACATAAGTGAGTAGGAGGACAAGTTCGCACAAGTGAAGAAGATAGAAGCTGCTGGAGACCATTTATACGTTTAGGGTTTATTGTATTGCTGCTCATTCTATCTCTGAGGAAGTTGCGGGGTTTTCTCCTTTATGGTTTCCCCAATGAAATTCTTTGTCTCTTGTATCTTGTGTTTGAATTGTCGTGCATGTTATTCTCTCAGATAAGATCCTAGATAATCTTGAATTAAATTGTGAAAAATCTAACATAGTATCAGAGCTAACCTAAGAAGAAGACACTGTGCAGCTGCAGAAGCTAGGGCTTCTTCATTTTTGGGTTTCTCTCCACAGATCATCAGCAAAAGGAGGCTAGGCTAACTCACCTAAGGAAGGCACATCTTTTTGTCAAAGCAAAATTGGATTCTGAGCATTTTCACTTTTTGGCCTGTCACTTCTGCGGGAAATTAAGGCTCCTCATCAAAATTGAAATTTAGAGACCAAGATCGAAGTTTTTGGTTGGGTAGAACCTCAGGATAAGTCAAACTAGGACCAGAAAAAACAGAAAACTAGAAAACCAGAAAAAGCCAAAAACTACAGATCTGAAATTCGCAAGTCAATTTTCAAGGGTTAATTTTTTGAATCTTCAAAAACCAAGTGCACCAACGTACTCGCCTCATCCAGGAGAATCTTCTTGTGAAAGCAGAATTCAATTCCGAGAATTTTCATTTTTTGGCTCGTCACTACTGCAGGAGGAAAACTACAGCATCAGATATTTTGGGTTTCTATTCACTGATTTATGGAAGTGAGTACATTGGACAACTCTCCTTGCGGAGGTACATCTATCTGTCCAACCAGAAGTTACAAATTCCAACTTTGGAAAATTAGGGTTTCTCTGACAAACCATGGGCCAACCAGCTCCAGATCCAGTTTCAACAAATCAAGTGGTAAGACCTAAAGCTTTTCTATTTCCATTTGAGTTTCTCATTAAAGATGTCTCACCACACCAAGCTTGAGGATAAGCTTGAAGGGGCTGATAACTTCCAAGCATGGAAGTATAGGATTGGGCTTGTCCTAGAAGAGAATGAATTGGACACCTACGTGAATGAAGAGGTTCCAGTTCCAGAGGGAGATAAGGCTAAAGCCTTACACAAGAAGAACCTAGTTAAGGCTAAGAGAATCATTGCAGATTCTATCAAGGACCATCTCATACCACATGTTGCATCTATGAAGACACCAAAAGAGATGTTTGATGCCTTGACCACCTATTTGAAGGAAAGAATATAAATTAGAATATGACATTGCGGAACCAGTTGAAGAATGTGAAGATACAAAATGCAGAGACCATGCAGTCCTACTTTACAAGGGTCTCTCAGATAAAAGAACAACTTGAAGTTGTGGGAGAATACATAGAAAATGGAGAAATAGTGATGACCACATTGAATGGTCTTCCTAGATCATGGGATTCCTTCATCCAAGGAATTTGTGCAAGAAGAAAGTTGATCACCTTCAGTAGGCTATGGGAGGAGTGCTCACAGGAAGAAGCTAGAATTGTAGCTCAAGAATGAAAAGATGGGTAATGAAGACCAAGCTCTCACAGCACACACCAAGAAGAACAACAACAAGAGGGAGCATCCTCATCACAAGAAGGGTAAACACCATCACCAAAATCGGAGGGAGAACCTTGGAGGATCCAGGAAAGATCTATCCAACATTAGATGCTTTACATGTGATGAGAAGGGACATTATTCCAAAGATTGTCCCAGAAACAGAAGTGGCTCCAACAAGAAGAAAACTAACAAGAAAAGGCACCATGCACACACTGCAGAAGATGATGAACCTCCAAGGAAGAGAGCCAGAGAAGAAAGTGAAGATTCTTCAAGTGATGAAGAATATGTATTGCAATGAAGGTAACCAGCTACATGGGTTTATTCAGAAGGTTCCACCTCATAAGGTGAAGCTAGAGATGACTTTCAGTATTACATGAAAGAAGTAGAAGAAGTTACTGCAACGTTGGACTCCGGAAAACAAATAAAGATCAATAATCTATGGAAGAACCTCTCATCCATTTTCAGCATTGGTTAAAGTGCACACTATCATACACTCTAGTAGTTCCTGCAAGGAAGTAAAGATCAAGAGGGAGCACACTCCAGTAGTTCCTACAAGGAAGCAAGATTGAGAGGGAGTCCACCCAACAACCAAACAAAGATAAGTATTTGAATTGTCATTTCTTGTATATCTGATTACTTAAATAATGTTGTTCAGTCATACTTATGTTCCTAGATTTAGGATATATATCATGCATGTTAGAAAAGTTGCATTAATGAACAAGATACTACTAATATGCAAGTAATGGGTAAGTGGCCTATGGTACTGTACAACATCCCATTGCTACTTATCTGGAATGAAACCTCTTTGCTGACTTGTTGGGAGTAGTGCACACTCTTAACAATGTTCTGGTAAAGATGGAAGGCATCTAGGAAGTTACCGTATGAATACGGGATATGGATGAATGTTGTGTTGTATCATTGGCTAAGATAGTTGCATGACTGAGTGACCTATGTCGTTATGCATAAGCATTTGTTTTGAAAAATTATGAAATGTTTCTAATCACGCAACTAAATTGACTTGTAGGAAAGATCGTGTACTACAAGAGAGACTTGTTTCAAAGAACAAGTGACGATGATTCAGCTAGAAGATTTATGAAGTAAAGAAGAAGACACTAAAGAACCTGAAGTTCCCAGGATCCGAAATACAGTAATGGAAGAAGCGATTCCAGAAGAATAAGAAGAACGCGAGATGGAAGACCCACAGGAACCTATAGATCCACCACGTGAGAAGAATTCTCACAAGAGGAAACCAGAGAGATATGCTGCTCCAGAAGGAATGCATAGAGAAAGCAAGAGACCAAGACCATTCTCCAGTTATGTAGCCCTGTTGTGTGACATCATTGACAAAGAACCTTCCAACTATGAGGAAGTAGCTGAGAAGAAAGAATGGAAGTATGCCATGATCGAGGAGTACCAGTCGATCATGAAGAATGATGTCTGGGATGTGGTCCCGAGACCAGTAGGGAAGTCTGTTGTGACTTCCAAGTGGATCTACAAGATCAAGCATGCTGCAGATGGAAGCATAGAGAAACACAAGGCAATATTTGTTGCACGTGGCTTCTCCCAGAAGAAAGGGATGGACTATGAGGAGACATTTGCACCTGTAGCCATATACACTTCCATCAGATCAGTACTTGCTCTGACTGCAGTAATGAAGTGGAAGGTACACTAGATGGATGTCAAGACAACGTTCTTGAATGGTGTAGTAGAGGAGGAAGTGTATGTGGAGCAGCCACTCGGATTTGAGACACATGACAGGGAGACTCATGTGTGCAAATTGAAGAAAGCATTGTATGGATTGAAACAAGCACCCAAGACGTGGTACGACAAGATAGACTGCTTCTTGACTAGTTTGGGCTTTACCAAGAGTAAAGCAGATTCCAACCTTTACTACAAGGTTGAGAAAGGGAACCCAGTGATACTCCTACTGTATGTAGATGACCTGATTGTGACAGGTAAGGATGGGTTGATTGCTGACACGAAGAGGAAGCTTGCTACCGAGTTCGAGATAAAGGACTTGGGTATGATGCACTACTTTCTAGGCATGGAGGTGTGGCAAAGTACAGATGGAATCTTCCTTGGACAAGGGAAGTATGCAGTAGAGATCCTGAAGAGATTCGGGATGATGGACTGCAAGGCTATGGCCACACCTATGGCATCGAACCTGAAGCTATCGAGTGATGCTTCATCAAAGTCGGTTGATGCCACAATGTATCGTCGGATGATTGGATCTTTGATGTACCTGACGAATACGAGACTAGATATCAACTTTGCTATGAACACATTGAGACAGTTCCTGACGGATCCAAGACATGTTCACTTGATTGCCGCAAAGCATATTCTGAGGTATCTAAAGGGTACGATGGATTATGGGCTCAAGTATGATGCGAATCAAAAGATTAACCTGGAGGGTTATGATGATTCAGATTGGGCAGGCAATGCCATTGATAGGAAGAGCACTTTGGGGTGCTGCTTCAGTATGGGATCAAGGTGATCTCTTGGTTTAGCAAGAAGCAATCCTGCGTGGCACTGAGTACAGCCGAAGCAGAGTATGCCGCAGCTTGTTCGGCTAGTTGTGAGGCAGTATGGCTGAGGAAGCTACTGTCTGATTTGTTTGATCTCTAGTTGGATGCGACTTGTATATATTGCGACAACCAAAGTTGTGTGAAGTTGTCTGAGAACCCGGTGTTCCATGACAAGTCGAAGCACATCGAGATCAAGTATCACTATATCAGGGATATGGTGTAGAGAGGAGCAGTGAAGCTCCAGTATGTTGCGACAGACAAGCAGATAGCCGATGTGTTGACCAAGCCGCTAGCCAGAGAGAAGTTTGAATACTTCAGAGAGAAGCTTGGTGTACTTCAGATCGAGGTTCCTTCCAAGGGGAAGTGATGAGTCCGGAAGACGCAGATGCACATGGGCCATTCTCGCATAGTGGTAGGAAAGTCCTATGTTGGTAAGATGTAAGGGTCGAGACATTCTCACATAGTGGTAGGAAAGTCCTCCTATGGTGTAGATGTAAGGGCTGAGTCATTCTCACATGGTGGTATGAAAGTCCTCCCATGGTGTAGATGTAAGGGCTAGGCCATTCTGGCATGGTGGCAGGAAAGTCCTGCCATGGCCGTTGATGTAAGTGTTGAGCCTTTCCCGAATGGTGGTAGGAAAGTCCTCCCATGTCGATTGATGTAAGTGTTGTGGATCTCACATGCTGGTAGGAAAGTCCTTGCATGTTGGTAGACGTGTGATGTGCATCTGGGCTATGCTCCGCTAACGATGAGATGGTCTGGACATGATGAGGAGACAGTAGGGTACATAGGTTTTGCAGAGGCATATAACCAATCCTGGGAAGCTCCTTTAGGTTTTGCAGTGGCATATAATAAGTCTTGATATGTACCTACTTGATGGCTTGCTCGCAGAGATGATAAAGACCTACATGGAGGCTAGGCCTACATCCAGCATGAAAAAGGGTTGGCTCTGTAGAACTTCCTATGACGAGTAGATTGGAGATTGATGATCGAGATAGCAACGACAATGACGATGATGATCCAGCTTTGATGATGATCCAGTGACGAAGACTTGTGCTGATGACTGCGTCAAGAGAATACCTTCCTAGTTAAGAGGGAGTGTTAATGTAATTGTAACTTTGGAAGATATTCACTTGTATATTTTATGTTGTATTTGTATTTTATTATTATACCTCCGACGGAGATGTTTATTCCTCCGATGGGGAGAGTTATTATTATACTTGAGTCATGTAAAGTCAATGAGGTTAACCCTCCATTGTATGTCGAGGCATTAAACCCCAGAGTCAAGTCTTTCATGGGTTATTAGACTCTCCTAGAGAAGTCGGCCCAGTCAGTTACACTTAGGGGCCGACCTGTTTGGGGTTAAGGTCAAGTGAAAGTAAAAGTATAAATAGAGAGGGTGCTCCTCTCTATTTGCTCATTCACTCACTCATCAAGTTCGCATAAGGTGAGTAGGAGGACAAATCCGCACAAGTGAAGAAGAGAGAAGCTGTTGGAGACCATGAGTTGCCCACCAAACATAGGGTTTCTTAACCCCCTGTCTCTAAGCACATCATAGCCTCCAAATCTCCCAGTGCAAGTGGAAAACTCTACAAATCCCTCCTCCACCTCATCAAGTACGTCTCTATCCTGAAATAGTCTCGTCTAAATGCTATCTTCCTCCCATATGCAATCTCTCCATCCATGTGAGGAGGGACTCTGTGTGAAGGCCTTGGTCCACTAGTGAGCCATTCTTGACTGTAAAACTTGGGGTTCAAGGAGTGGGCCAAGCAATGCAAAGGTGTGCAATTCTTATCCCACCTGGAGCTAAGAATGTCCTGAATGATGGACCATAAGTTCTTTGTCGATGTCCCATACTAGGGACACTCATTCTCCATGACAATGGACCTCATGGACTCAATCATGGAATCCCACCCCTCATAAACATCTACTAGGATGGGTTGGTCCATGTCTGCAAACTGCAACAAAGAAATGACTAGCTCGATGATCTTAATGCTAAGATATACCCTCTCCCACCAAACATCATCTAACACTGTGTCCATCATTGTGTCCTTCACCTTCATCTAACACCGTGTCTTTCTCCAAAATGACCAAAACTCTGAAATCACCATGGACCCAAGAGAGGTTTTGATCTCCCTCAACCTCTTGAGCATGACGAATGAGGAAGCAAACCAATAATCTGCAATCTTCAACAATGAAAGTTGTGTGTACTCTTTGTAAATGGTGAGGGCATTTGTGTGGTTTTGTACAAAGTTACGGATATGGCGTGCATCCTCAATAAGGTTGCCAATCCATGTCACATCTGAAGCAATGGATTTCAGTGCTAAATTCAAGGAATGGACAATGCAAGGTGTCCAAAAAACCTATAAGTGCAATAAAAGCAAGTATAAATGACTCTACAACACTAACAACTCAAATGAGTCAAAGACACCTAGATGAATCATGAATCTTGTGATAAATTCAAACAATGAGCAAATTAGAAATGAAAGGTGTCCAAAATGAACATACCTGTGGATATTTAGCTTCCACAATCATGCCAACAACCTTGCAAACAGGTGCATTGTCTGCGATGATTTGTACACAAGAATCAACACCTACTTCTTCAATGCTTTTGATGAATAACTCACCCATATACTGTGCATCCTTGTATTTCCCAAGAGCATCCTCCGCTTTCAAGAACACCGGTCTATTTTGGGAAGATACCATGAAATTGATGAGGATGGCATGTTGGATCCGTCCATCCATTAGAAACAATACTCACACTGGATGAGGGCCATGTTGATCTAATTGGCTCAAGAATTTTATCCACCTCCTTTGCTTTAACCAACAGTGTAGTTCTAAGCTTCTCTAAACCAGGAGGCACATAACTAGTTGGAACTCGTTCAATGAGACTTCGACGCATCTCAATAAACAATGGCGATTGTGCAACATTGAATGAGATGAAGTTGAGGTAGAAATAGAATGCAATGGTAAGGTCCACCTCTTCTCGTGCCTCTTGTTGGAAAATCCTATCCATTGGACCACTTGGAGATGGCCTCTTTCTTGTTTGATGAGTATCCCCACTCCCATATCTGCTAGGTGGAAATGGAGGCTTAGTGCTAGAGGATTTCCTCAAGAATGGAAGAGGATCCTCATCTTTTTTCTTGCTTGTTGTTGCCACCTTCCCTAAGCCAACATGATCCTCTCTTTCCCTATCTCTCCTTTGGGTAACACTCATAGCTTTGCATGAAGAAACCCCACAAGAAAGAAGGGCCAACAAATGGCCCTTAATCCAATAATATGTGCTCTTAAACTCATTCTTGCAAAAAGTGCAACTCCAAGACACATTGCCTCCCCCACCAAGCTTTGCCCCAGGCCCATCTTTCCTTGTCACATACTTCCACAAAATGTATTTTTTTTCTTGGGCTTGTTGTCTTGCTTAAACAAGGTTAAATGGAGCATGAGCCACTAGCAATAGATGGAGCACTTGAAGGAGGAGTAGAAGAGCTTGTGCTTGGAGGAATAGGAGGGGGGGCACTAGATGGTGCATTTCTCCCTTTCCTTTGCCCTTTAGCTCATGCCTAGCTGATTGAGACATTCTCTTTCTTGTTTGATGGTTGAGCTTGCAATCCTCTCCACAAACCCACCCCCAATGCACTTGGAATACCTTGGAAAGCATTCAAATCTTCTTCACCTGCACATAAAACTCACTCTCAAGCTTCTCCACACTTGCAAATGAACAAAAAAGAAGTGAAAATTTGTTTTTAAAGTCACCCCGAGCGGCCTTTTTCGTGGATTTTGTGTCCTGGAATCGGGACACAAGTCGCACAATGGGGGGCACGATGGGAAATCGTGTCCGATACGACTTTTGATCGTGTCTCGATTTCGAACACGATCAAAAGTCGTGTCGAACACGATTTCCCATCGTGTTTGTGTCCAACACGACCCCACGGGACACGAAGGGCAGTTTGGACGTGTCCGATTTCAGAGAATCTCAGGCTATCAATATATTAAGGAAGATTTTGTTGTTTGGGTTTTTCTCCTAAAAAGGTTTCCGCATGGTAAAATATTGTGTTCTTGATCTGTGGTGTGTTATTGTCATTTGTTGGTTATCATTCATATATCAGATTCGTGGTTTATTAGTCATTCTACACATTCACAGTTTGTTGGTCAATGACAGTATTCTAGATCTGCAATAATAAAATTAAAAGAAGTCATTATTATTTATCTGCTACATAAAAAATCAAGTTTGCAATTAAAAAATTCAAGTCTACTATAAAAATTGAACAGGCTTTGATCAAGGTTTGAGTTTGCTCATACATCCAATCACTACTATGAGCTATATAGCGAGTTCAAATTGACTGAGGTTGTCCTCTTGCTCTAGGCTCAATGGCCCTAAATTTGCCCAAGAGCAAAAGCTAAAAAATATCTATCACTCAAGTTAGGAGGTTGTTAATCTTAATTTAGACTCAATGGCCACAAGTGCATCATAAGCATACTAAGTTGGCTTGATGGCCAAAAGCATTTGATATATTTACCATCCAATAACCATAAACACAATGGTCAAAGTTTTGTGCAAGTAAGATCAATCAAGGATTGCATCTAACCCCAACTAGTTTATGTACCAACAAATTTTGATTTATTTGCCCCATAGCCCTGATCAAGGTTAAAGGTTGCTCATCTATCCAACCCCTACCAAGAGCTATATAGTGAGCTCGCTTT
The DNA here is from genome assembly GCA_027924585.1 of Larix kaempferi. Lineage (NCBI taxonomy): Eukaryota > Viridiplantae > Streptophyta > Pinopsida > Pinales > Pinaceae > Larix > Larix kaempferi. The sequence continues at coordinate 1,467,742 of BSBM01000969.1, forward strand.
GATTAAGGTTATCCTCTTACTTCAAGCTCAATATGGCCTAAGCTTGTCCAAGATTCTAAACTAAAAAAATATCTATCATTTAATTGAGGAGATTTGATTGTAAATGCCCTCTTCACAATTATTACATCTTAATTTAGGCTAAATGGCCCCAAGTGCATCATAAGCATAGTAGGTTGGTTCCATGGCTCAAAGCCCATCATAATGATAGTAGGTTAGAACGATAGCCTTACTTATGCTTGCACTATAGTCTCAATGACCTCAGGCATGTTTATATCTCATGTGTACTCTAAGCTTTATGGCCCCATGTTTTTTCCTTGTATTCATGCAAATGTAATCTACAAAAAATGGAAGCATAATCTGTCATAATGTGTCTACTAACAGTTTTCTCCATAATGTATAACTTCACTAGTTGAACCATATATGCAAAATTAAACAATAATAAGCATAACAATTATTTGATTACGTAGGAGTCTACATAAATTATACTGATAGCAAAAGCCAGTACTTCATTTTTAAGGAAGCTTGTAGATAATGATGGTGTGCCAGATTTGTTGTTCAAAATTTCAAATAATTTAGAAAACTCTCTTAACCATCGTTCAAGGTTTAGGAGCAATGGCCTCGAGCTCATGTGTAGCCTCGCATAATGATTATGAATTTACAATCCAGAAAGTAATCGTACACCCAAGTAATGGTTCCCCTTGCAAGGTCCCAATGCATGCACATAAAATAATGCAAGAATCAGAAGCTTTATCCTTAAAGTTGCATTAATAATCTTGTTGTGGCTTGTAATGAACACTAGAGTCAACGACCTTTTGCAAAAAGAACTCTTAAAAATCCCCAACCACTTGGGTTGGTCTCCCGCATAAAGGTGTTCATCTTTCGCAACTAGAGTGATGTATGAATAGAACCAAAAAGGTTAGCTATGCAATGATCCACTATTTCCATCTCATTGATGAATGATGACCATTAAACTTTTTGGATAAATGTGATTTCCCACTTCTTTTCATCTCATCAATAAAACCTTGCAATGTACTTCACCTTGATTGTCAAGGTATAAAGTAACGGGTTGGACAAATAGGACTTCTAGTGACTTCCATCTTTGAAGGTGTTTTTGATTCATTGACCATGTGAACACATTCATTACCCATCGCAATTGCAAAATATGTTAAGAAACCCAAGCTTATTAAAACAACAAATTTTCTTTTGCAATAGTGTCCATCACTTCCTCAACGATGTGCAAGGAGTGTATAGTAGGCATTGGGAGTACTAGGATAATGCATGAGAAAGTTCATAATGACTTGGGTTATGCCACCAACGGCTTCCATGCCACTATCAAATATAATTATATATCCTTCGCATTTGCTTGCAACTCCTTGTTAGACTTGTCACTGACATAAGATATCCAACAAAAGTCATTGAGGCCTTATACCACAAACCATCTAATTCCAAAGGAAGATGTCTATGTAGCACAATTGTTGAGGCATGATGTTCTCAAAAAGGATATAAAAAATGCCCAATATGTTGAGGGCATAGGTTGGTCGTTAGGCTTTGTTAAATTTTATAAAAGGACAGTATGTTTTCATACTTTTTCTAAAGGATATCAATTAGGATAATGGCCATTTTTGTTTTTTAGACCCATATGATTTTTATTTTCTACTAGTGCTAGCAGTGGCCCATTTACAACTTACTTTCTTAATAAAATGAACAATGTACAATACACAAAGTAAGAATTATACTCCAATAAATGCCTAGTGTTGATAAAAATAATAACAAACCTCAAGAAACTACCATGTCCATACAAATCTCTCCTAGATGGTTACTAGTGTACAATACAATCAATGGAGCGTAGAGCTAAGAATACTTTTCTATAGAATAATTATGTACCACATTACTTTTTTATCTAGATATGGCCATATCAAGAAGTAAAGCCGAGTGATGTACATCCTAGCTCAAAATATTCTTCAAGTGACCTTGAATTTTTGGAGTGGCAATACACATGTCCAAAAATGAACAAGCTTGTGCTCATTTGCATACTAGATGCGATGCATGGAATATGATTAAAACACATATTCAATAATACAATAGAGTATTGAAGCATTTACAATAAGATTATTGACACTTATCTGATCATATCAAAGAATCTTTTCTAGTCAGAAAGTTTGAATTTGACAAAAAAAAATCCTGCATCCCCTACGTTCTAGGCCCAATGGCATCAAGCTATTATTTGCAATTATGCAAGCAACATTATTTTAACTTTATAATGCCCAATAGCAAAGCTTCCACAAACTATACAAGTAATAATACATGTCTGAGTTGTGAGGGGGAATACCATTTGTCAATCGACATACATTAATTGAGTTATCATGCCAACGTGTGGTGGGTTTGTCCTCCTTACTTACCTTAATGACTATGAAGATTCCATGGAAAAATTTTGATACAAAGCACAAGGATATCTACAAGGCTATGTATCGTCGCAATGTGTTCACGACCGAATACCATGCCATGCAAGCCTTTTGTGTATCTTTGTTAATAGGTGGGGCTTGTTTGAAAAGGGAGAAAAAGATTTCTACCTGTAGTTCCCAAAGTGGGTGTCCCTTATCAAATCCCCTACATTGTTGATTTGCCTCGATCGAGGGACATGCCCAAAGAATGGGTCAGATATGCATATGATGATCAGAGCATATGTCCAAGGATGGTGCATTTCATTCCCAAAGACCCAACACAAGTATATGTTCTATGTTGCATGAGCACAGGGATCATCAAAGAGCTTATGGCAATGCAACGGTTTGCAAATTTTGTTGTGTTTAGTGTCTTTGATATTTGGATGAGCCTTGAGAAAGATATCAATAGCCATATAGAGGCTATCGTCAACAATATGTGCATAGTCAAGCAGCGCCTCAACTAGTGCAATGATGCTAGAAACCAATGAGTTAGAATCGACTTCATTTTTGCAAGATGGTAATCCATAAGCTTCAAGACCATATGATTTCGTTGAGATAGGCTTTTGACCATGATTCCAAACTTCCCTCATTACAATGATCCATCATTTCCAGGTAGCTTGCAACACATCTAAGGATTGCTAAGTTCAAAGCCATGATTTCCAAGTTTACACCATAGCAAAATTGCATTGCCAATTCAAAAACGTATACTCCTCCTATCATGCCTTGGAGATGCACTTTTGCATCTTTGGATTTTGCCAATCGTTTTCAAATTCGAACACTTCAAGATACAAGAGAAAATTTGTAAGGACAAAAAGATTCCTTTAGAACCACCAAAATGCGAGGGCCATAAACCATGTTTCCAAATTATGCAAAGTTAACCATGATAGCCTTGTGATTGAATCCTTTCATGGACTCAAAAATTCATCGTTCTTGTTTTATAGTTAAATTCTTCGCTACTTCAAAACACAAAGCTAAACTTCTTTAGAAACCATTATTGACACAGTTCACCTAAAAAGCTCAAATCTTGTCACAAAGCTTGAAATTCCAACTTCCTGTTCCTTTAATACTTCAAAAATTGCAGATGATATGAACTTTTCTCTCATAATTTTAGTGTATGGCTTAGCTTTAATAGATGATGTAGAATTTTGCTGCACTAAATTGTCTGCTGGTTTGTGTTAACAATTTGAGGATTTCACCTACAGCCGGTTTTGCATTGGCTGTAGGTTACTTATAAATTTCTCTGTAACAGTCAAACACACAAAATAATGCTACTAACAGGCTGTAAACACATTTAACAATCACACATGAAAATTTGACTCAGAGATTTTTGGCCAAATCGAGCCCTGGAAAAACCCCCACGGGGAAAACCAGTTGAGAGAGAGAGAGAGAGTTTCTTATTGCTTCATATAACCTCAGTACATAAAATCATAGCAGAAATATTTTACGTATCTCTACAGTGAAATATCACCTAGCAGATTTCTCGAATACTATGCCAAAATCAACAGCCTTGACTGTGTTGAAAGTGCCTCGAAAAACGTGCAGAAAGTACAGTCCCAGAACTGTACGGAACACTTAGAAAACTGTGCTGTAACAATCTCAAAACCGAGCCCCAAAAATATTTCAGACAGAGTGCAGCACCTCGAAGTCTGTGCTCACTAACTCCTCGAACTCAATGCTGAAACCCTCGATGAGTGTGCCCAGATTTTACCTCGAACTGTGTGCAGAATGTCACGATTTTTGTGCCTAGATTCTCTTGAAAAATGTGCCCAGAATCTCTTGAAACTCGTGCCCAGTTTTATCTAGAAACTCGTGCCTTGTACCTGTTGTACTTTCACCTCGGGTTATGTGCCAAATGAAGACAATAAGGAGCAGGCCGTACTGTGCAATGAATGCCCCAGCTCCTGCCTCGATTTCTGTGCCAAGTGAAGATGACTACCTCGAAGTGCGTGCTGCTGTGCTAGCTCCTCCTCTCTCGATTTTCTCTCTTTCTCAAAACTCACAAATGAGCTAGGTTTTGCCTCCCTCATTCTTTTTGTCTAATCCCTAAATGGGAATCTAATCCAACGGTGGTGATGACTCCAATCTGATGGCTGAGATTAGATGTGAGAAAAATATCACATTATTTAATTCACTTAAATAATATTTACTCACCCACTTAAACTTTAGCAAAAAGTGACTTTAAAAACATAAAGTCTCATTAATATGTAATTAATGTGAGGGTCACTTTTCCCCTTCCTTAGTGACTTAGGCTAGGAATCACTAGGGGAACACATCCCAAGGTACAAAACTAACACTCCCTCTTACCGAGGAAGGTGTTCCGCACCACTCCCAACTTATCTCTGAAGAAGACAAACTTCCCCCTCCCCAAAGACTTCGTCAGGACATCCGCAACCTGCTGATCAGTGGATATATACTGTAGCTCAACTGCCCCTCTCTGAACGTAGTCCCGAATGAAGTGGTACCTGATCTCAATGTGCTTTGACCTATCATGGAAAACCGGATTCTCAAAGAGCTGAATGCAACTCTGATTGTCGCAGTAAATCACCGTAGGCCTCAGCTGCTGATCAAATAAATCTACCAATAACTTACGAAGCCACAGTGCTTCGCAAGTCGCCTGATTGGCTGCCATATATTCAGCCTCAGCAGAACTCAATGCAACGGACTTCTGTTTCCTGCTGAACCACGACACTGCTGCCGAGCCCAAGCTGAAACAGCAACCGGAAGTGCTCTTCTGGTCCCTCACACAACCTGCCCAGTCTGAATCTGTGAACCCAACCAAGCTGACTCCACCTGAACCCCTGTAGTCCAGACCATAATCCACCGTCCCTGCTAGGTATCTCAAGATGTGCTTTGCAGCACTCCAGTGTACACTCCTAGGCTGCACCATGAACTGGCTAAGAGTGTTGACTGCAAAGCACAAGTCTGGCCTAGTGTTGACCAGATACATCAACGATCCGATGAGCTGACGATATAGTGTGGGATCCACCAACTTACCATCTGAAGCATGAAGTTGCTTCAAGTTGGTGATCATAGGTGTAGACATAGGCCTGCAGTCGTTCATCCGAAAAGTCTTCAAAATCTCTGCAGCATACTTCCCCTGTCCTAGGAAAATATGTCCTGGCTCCTGCCATACCTCCATCCCCAAATAGTAATGCATCAGCCCAATATCTGTCATCTCATACTCAGCTGCAAGATCTCTCTTGCACTGTGCAATAAGACGCTCATCTCCAGTGATAAATAAATCATCAACATATAGCAGAAGAATGAGTGGATCTCCACCAACCACAATGTAGTATAGGTTGGGATCAGCCTCACTCTTCTGGAATCCCATCGAAGTCAAATATGCATCTATCCTGGAGTACCAAGCTCTAGGAGCTTGCTTCAGACCGTATAAGGCTTTCCTAAGCCTACACACATGAGAATCTCTCCCATGTATCTCGAATCCCTATGGCTGCTCCAAATACACTTCCTCCTGCAGAAGCCCATTGAGAAATGCGGTCTTCACATCCATCTGGTGGATCTTCCAACCCATCTCTGCTGCAATCGATATCACTGCCCTAATAGAGGAATACCGAGCCACTGGAGCAAAGGTCTCATCATAGTCAACTCCCTCAACCTGTGAGAACCCCCTAACCACAAACCGAGCCTTGAATTTTTCCACACTGCCATCTGCAGCATGCTTGATCTTGTATAGCCACTTGGAAGTCACAACTGACTTCCCCTCAGGCCTCGGCACAATCTCCCAAGCATCATTCTTCATGATGGAATGGTACTCTTCCATCATGGCATCTCTCCACACCTGATGCTGAGAAGCCTCCTCAAATGTAGAAGGCGCAGAGTCACGAAGACTCGCAACAAGGGCCATCCCATATCTGTCTGGCGCAACAATCGTACTGATCTGCTCCTGAGGTCTACCAAATGCCTCTGCTTCCTTCAAGGTGTCCTGAAGCCACTTAGGCTTCCTCTTCCTTGAAGGCTCCTCCCAAACTGGTGTATCCTCATCTGAGGAAGTGCCAGAAGCATGAGGTCTCTAACACCCCGAGGACCAGTAGCTGATGAACTAGTCCCTGAAGACCCTGCAATCTGTGAGCCTGAAACCTGTGATCCTGAACCTATGCCAATCCCTGAACCTGTCCCTGTACCTGTCCCTGAGCCTGTAATCTGAACCACTGATCCTGTAGACGCCGTGCCTGTACCCTGTGATCCAGTCACCCCAGAAACCTGCGGACCTGAAACCTGTATGGAAGAAGCCTGACTCAACTGAGGTGTGGGAGCTGGTGGCTCCCCCTGCTCCATCTCTCTCGACTTCCTGAAGGCCCTCTCCTCATCAAACTTCACCTCCCGCCTAACTACAACTCTCCTCTGGCCAGGAATGTAAAGCCGATATGCCTTCAAAGTCTCATCGTAACCCACAAAGATACCTCTCTCTGCGGTGGGCTCGAACTTCGTCCTCTGCTCGGAAGGGACGTGAGAGTAAGTCAGAGAGCCAAATATCCGAAAATGGCTCACCTCAGGCTTCTTGCCTGAATACATCTCCTCTGGAGTCATCCTCCCCAAGGCACGGTGGGGACTCCTGTTCTGCAGATACACTGCAGTGTTGCAAGCCTCTGCCCATAGAAAGAACGGCAACCCCTGATCATGAAGCATGGCTCTCGCTGCTCCAACGATCGACCTGTTCTTTCTCTCTGCTACTCCATTCTGCTCAGGAGTGTAGGGAACTGTCAACTGTCGCTATATACCCTCCTGCCTGCAGAAAGCGCTGAACTCCTTGGAGGTATACTCACCCCCATTGTCTGACCTCAACATCCTGATCTTCCTCCCCGTCTGCTTCTCCACAAGGGCTTTGAACCCTTGGAAGACACTCAATACAAGTGGGGACTTCTTGCTCCTCAAGAAGTAGATCCAGGTCTTCCTAGAGTAGTCATCAATGAAGCTGATATAGTACTCATGCCCAGTCAAAGATACTGTGGACATAGGACCGCAAATGTCAGAATGAATCAGGTCGAGCACTCCTGCTGCTCTCGTGTCACTGCTAGGAAACATGGTCTTGGTGTACTTTCCCAAAGCACACCCTCTGCACACATCACTCTGCTCAGTGTCAAACTCAGGTAAACCTGTGACCATGCTCCTCAACACTCTCAGAGCGGGGTGATGTAAATGGGCCATCCTCCTGTGCCATAACTCACATAGCTCATTGCTGCTGCTGCTGTGTGCTAGAGCATGCTGTGGCTGAAACAATAACTTGTACAGTCGTCCACATCTAACTCCTATATCCATGGGAGTAGATACACCTGTGGTCTTGGGAAACACCTGCACTCTCCCATCTGAGAAGCACACCCCAAGACCCCTGTCCTCAATCGTGGAAACTGAAACAAGGTTCTTTTTCAGCCCAGGGACGTACAACACATCCCTCAAGGTCATGGGACTCATGGACTCCCTCTCAAATATAACAGTCCCCTGACCCACTGCTCTAACAATGGTGTTGTCACCAAGTACCACCTCCACCTCTCTCTCTGTCCGTGATAACTCGAAGAAGAACTCCCGAGTACCTGTCATGTGTCTCGAGGCTCCGCTGTCAATATACCACGTACCAGTGGTGGATGGACCTGTCTGATGCCCTGTCAACAATGAGTGCTCAATCTCCATATCCATGTCAATGCTGGTGACTAAGGAGACTCTCTCTCTCTCACTCTGTCCAGCATATAGGGAAAACTCCCTCTGAAACCTGTCACCAAACTCATCAATCTCTGCTAAGGCTGTTGTCTGCTGTCCCTATCCCTTCTTCTTCTTCTTGTTTGGACACTGAGATGCATAGTGCCCAAACGCCTGACAACAATAGCACTTGATTTTGCTCAAGTCTTTCTTCTGTCCACCCTGTGGATGCTGCTGCTGCTGCTGCCCCTTGGCCCCATTCTTCTTGGGACCCTTCTTCTTCTTCCCTTTGGCTGTCAGAGCCACGTTCACCTCATCTGCTCCACCACCTGATGAACTGCCCTGTACGAGACCCCTCCTGGTCTCCTCCTACACAAAGTCATCCCACAACCTCTCCCAAGATGGTAGGTTCTCCCTGCCCACTATGGCCTGCACAAATGCATTACAGGACTTTGAAGCCCCGTTCACCGCTGTGCGTACTAGCTCAGTAGGAGATACAACCTCACCAACCGCTGCCAGTTCATCCCGAACTGCAGAAATCCTAGTGAGGTAAGCTGTGACTCCCTCTCCTCCATTCATCTTGATACTCTTGAGCTTCTCCTTGAGAACCATCTTCCTGTTCTCGTTGGAGCTCTCATACAAGCTGATCAAGGCACTCCACATCTCATGTGCCTTGGTCGTCCCGGAAATATGAGGGATTATGTAGTCTTTTACTGCATCTAGGATGATCCTCCTGGCCTTACAGTCTTTCTTCTTGAAGGTTGAAAGAGTTGTAGCATCCGAGCCATCTGGAATGGTAATGAGGTTGGTAGTGGTGTTCCTCACCACCTCCACCCATAACTCATTCTCCTCCAAAAGCAACAAAATTCTGGCCTTCCAAGGCACAAAATTTTCTGTCCCATTCAACCTGTCTTCAATCCTCAAACCTGTAGCCATCTGAAAATCAACCCAATAGAACGCTGCCCACTAACAGAAGGTAAGAATACTGAAATTTCTGAGATCTGCAATTTTATGTGTATCTGCAAACTATCTTGTTTTCTGCCCCCTTTGCTCTGATACCATGTAGAATTTTGCTGCACTAAATTGTCTGCTGGTTTGTGTTAACAATTTGAGGATTTCACCTACAGTCGGTTTTGCATTGGCTGTAGGTTACTTATAAATTTCTCTGTAACAATCAAACACACAAAATAATGCTACTAACAGGCTGTAAACACATTTAACAATCACACATGAAAATTTGACTCAGAGATTTTTGGCCAAATAGAGCCCTGGAAAAACCCCCACGGGGAAAACCAGTTGAGAGAGAGAGAGTTTCTTATTGCTTCATATAACCTCAGTACATAAAATCATAGCAGAAATATTTTACTTATCTCTACAGTGAAATATCACCCAGCAGATTTCTCGAATACTGTGCCAAAATCAGCAGCCTTGACTGTGCTGAAAGTGCCTCGAAAAACGTGCAGAAAGTACAGTCCCAGAACTGTACAGAACACTTAGAAAACTGTGCTGTAACAGTCTCAAAACCGAGCCCCAAAAATATTTCAGACAGAGTGCAGCACCTCGAAGTCTGTGCTCACTAACTCCTCGAACTCAGTGCTGAAACCCTCGATGAGTGTGCCCAGATTTTACCTCGAACTGTGTGCAGAATGTCACGGTTTTTGTGCCCAGATTCTCTTGAAAAATGCGCCCAGAATCTCTTGAAACTCGTGCCCAGTTTTATCTAGAAACTCGTGCCCTGTACCTGCTGTACTTTCACCTCGGGTTATGTGCCAAATGAAGACAATAAGGAGCAGGCCGTACTGTGCAATGAATGCCCCAGCTCGTGCCTCGATTTCTGTGCCAAGTGAAGATGACTGCCTCAAAGTGCGTGCTGCTGTGCTAGCTCCTCCTCCCTCGATTTTCTCTCTTTCTCAAAACTCACAAATGAGCTAGGTTTTGCCTCCCTCATTCTTTTTGTCTAATCCCTAAATGGGAATCTAATCCAACGGTGGTGATGACTCCAATCTGATGGCTGAGATTAGATGTGAGAAAAATATCACATTATTTAATTCACTTAAATAATATTTACTCACCCACTTAAACTTTAGCAAAAAGTGACTTTAAAAACATAAAGTCTCATTAATATGTAATTAATGTGAGGGTCACTTTTCCCCTTCCTTAGTGACTTAGGCTAGGAATCACTAGGGGAACACATCCCAAGGTACAAAACTAACAGATGACGCTTTATAACTTACACTAGACATGACACATGAACACAGCAAGTATCTAGATTCTATATACACCTTTGTAGCAAGACAATTTGCATGGGTTGTCTAATATGCAATAGCCAAGAAATGCAATAGTTATATGTCCCTTTTGCATTTACACTCATCCAAAAGCACTGAAAACAATTTCATGCTCACATAACCCAAGCTTTGGCATTTGAATTGTTGCAGCAGCCACTCAATCCCGCCAACCACCATAATTTGCTGCAGTGACAGGCTGATGAATTGCAATCCAGCCTCTATGGTGTTAAAAAAATCCTCCACTTTGCCACTGCAGAACAAGAATTCCCTCCTCAACCCCAAGTTCTACCTCCAACAGAATCCTCGTTCAAATAGGTACCAAACAACAATAAAGATAAGCACTCAACAACACATACACTCGGAAGCAAAGCTGTTGGAATAGAGCTGTTCAACAGTTTCTTGATATCCAAATTCGTTTTTATTGATTGCTGCTCCATAAAATAACAACAATAAATATTCTCACAAATCACAGCAATCAAAATCTTAAAGTAGGTTGTCAGGCTCACTGTAGGCATCGTAAACATATATTGAAAATGGGGCCAGCTATATATGCAAGAGAGTCATTCTAAAAATATCCTTGCAGGATTAGAATGAAAGCAGTCAGTTTCTCAGAGATTCAAAAACCCACACACTATTGAGTTAGTGAAAGGCACAGTTCTATGGGGAATTCCCCCCAAAATGTGGCATCCTTTTCACACATGGTATAACCAAGCTATGAAGTAGGCCAGCGGTGCTGTTACAGACTTCATGATCAAAAAAACACCTATACCCAATGATATTTAAATACTCACACAGATTAAGAAACAAGAACAATCACAAAACACAAGTCAAAGAAACAAGAAGAATTTTATTTAATTCTCAAAATCATTAAAATATTTGTTGTCAACCCCTCTCCCACAACTATCCACTGCTTATATACCAAGTTCATTCCATGGCCTAACTACTAGAAGCGACCCATGAAGTACTTACAACAGATTTAAGTATCACATCACTTGTTATATGTAATGTTGAGCAAATACATTAGGTTAAGAGCCCACTAGGAAAATACCGCCAATAAAGAAAGTTATGAATTTGTATTATGATGCATTGCTAAAGAAGAGAAATACTTGTGAAATGAAAATACAAGAAATGGACAATAAGATATCAGAGCTTTTGGCCGGGATCTGTTCTTTCCACCATTTTTTTCATGATACATTTACATAAACATAGATAGATGTATACGTATACGGATAGATAAAATTCTCACATATAATTTTCAACAAAATGATAAAAATCAGCAATGATGTATTCCTTCACACAGAACAATTTGGCACCAACAGTTCATCATTCAAAGTTCGACCACATGAACACAGTGTATACAAGAAAGTCTATGACAACTATGCAAAATACAAACAGAAATTCATCATGTTGCAAATCAATAAAAACCACAAATGTTCAAAATCAGATTCGATTTAGATAATACACTTCAACATTTCAATCCAAATGCTACTTCTACAAGAAGATGACCATGATCATAGCTAGAATGATAGATGGCCGGGTCATCATCTATCAGATTCATTACACTTGCATGTGTAAATCAATCAGCATAGCCAGTGTCACTTTTCAGTTTCTGGTGACACGTCATCTACTTCCACTATCTTGTGGGAAATTATCCCCAATTGTATTAAATTTTCATTTTGCAGGTGTTCTGGCTTTGTGTAAGGACTAGGAACTTATTTGCACCTAATGATTCATGCTTCAAGCATCAATGATGAATATACACTCTCTGATTTCACTTGTAACTTTAGTGTGTGCATCTCTTATGAGACAAAACGGGATGTGCTGTTTTGAAAATCATTCTATTGTAGAACTTATTGAAAACAAGTGTTGAAAAGAAACTGATAAATTAAAATCGGAGACCATTAATATAAAAAAAATTGCTATGAAAGTTGAAACTCTTGAGATTTGAATGGAAAGGGTTCACATTTAGCTTCATTTTGGATGGACAACAGAGGACTATAACATGAAATGTATTGCCCCCAGTTTTGACAGATATCAACATAGCTTAGCCTAATAAGGCATTTATGTATATAGACAGCAATTTAAATAAAACTTAAATTACTGGAATGGAATTACCATATGTTAACTCTGAAAAACACTAAGAGCACAAGGATGCTAAAGAGCATACATTAGTAGCACAGTACCCTTCAAATGCCCTTATCAGATTATCCCCAAAGTTTCCAATGTCGTGATAATAAAATCTAGGCCAAATAATTGTATGCTGATTACTCGTTTGAGCACCCATTACAACCTAATGACAGCCAAATTAGGAATGTAAAAAAAATATAAACTGGATCCAGCAAGTGTGGCAACTTACAGATTAATATTTACAATACACGTAATGAGCTTATTACAAAATTTGAGTAATGCATATACAGGACTGTAGCTACCTACATTGGATAGGGACCGGAAAATGTGAATATACCCAATATAGATTGTTTGATAGCTAGTTGGAGATAAAACTGTAACTGTGCATAGGCTATTCATTTCCATTCAACACATTCGATATGTACAGAAACTAACCAATGAGACCCGTACATAAAGTATCAAATTCTAACACCTGTCCAACATCTTTATATAAAATCTCATGGGCAGGATAGTTGTTATACTCTACACAAGTGACTCTTTGGACTAACCAGACTCATTTAATTGAGATGAATAATTTGCAATAATCTATGTACTTACAGGTGCGGCAAATGATATTACCTGTTATTCGGCAACCTCCAAAACCAAGAACACAATCCAGTACCCTCATCCCCTTTGACGAGAAGTGGATCATTCTAGGACCATAGCTAAGTAACTTGTATACTCAGTTTTTAATGATTTTCTACTGAATAAGCACAGACTATAAAGGAATAATTTGGCAAACTCAAAGAGACCCTTCAATCAAATTTAACATCAATGCACGAGAAATCAGTACAGTTTGTAGAAATGGAAAATGTGGGTTGTCCCAACAATCTGTTCATACAGCCTTCTGACTTTCGAGAAACGACAATTCACCATCAATCATTTGAGGTTTAAAGAAAACTATTGTGGAGATCAAAACAAGCTTTTCATTATACCGACTCATATTTACCATGAGAAACTATGTTGCATACCTTCAAGATCAGCCTGAAGTTGTTTTTCCTCTTTCTCCCTTTCCAACTCTTGTGCAGCCTGAACAGCTGCCTGCCAATCACCATCGGGTTTAACTTCTACACCCTCCTGGTCCCTGGCCCCTCCTTCCACATCCCAGGGCTGAAACCCTTCAGCCGTAGCCCAGTCATCTGCAACCGCTTCCTTCGATTCGAACCCTTTATCGCCGGCCCCAACCGTCTCAGTGGGATGCTCTGCAGTTGGCCAACCAGTGGCGAAATCCTGGTCCCAGCTGCCGTCTTTATCAATTTCTCCAAACCCCCCCCACTGCTCCTCCTCCTTTCCCTGATCCAATTTCTCGTCTGGTTGCAAAGAACCCCAGTCCACCTTCTCGTTACCTTTCTCTGTACCGAACTCGTCCCCATTTGAAGGGCCGAACGTGTCCCCCTCGCCGGAAAAATCCCACGTATCGTTCACAGATGCCCCTTGTTGACCTTTTCTGTTGTCTCTGGTTTTATCGCCTCCGAACGAATCTCCATCGTTGCCATTGCCATTTTTCTTCCCGGTTGCGTAGGTTCTGATGGTCTGTTGCAGCGCAGGACAACAAATGGAGAACACCAACTTGACCTGCAAAAGATCGGAGGGCCGAGGACTGCTAGAAATGCGAGAATGGGAGTACGATGAATTGGAATATGACCGGACTAGTGGTCGAAGTCGGTAGGCTCTAGAAAGACGGGAGTAAAACATGGTTGCCGATAGCGATCTGAGGGAGTAAAACCCTCCATAAACCCTTCTGCCCTCAAAACCCTTGTACCCATTTTCGTCCAACAAAAACTAACTTATGTTGCTTCTCAATTATATATTTCTATTTTAATATTTTGAAGAAAACGAAAATTAATGATACTCTTAATTATCAAGATGAAGGGAGAATGGCAACTAAGAAATGTATTTTTTCTCTTTTTAAAATATTTCTTATGTTCACCTAAAAAAATTGTAAGTGGAAGGTATATGGAATGAAGACTTTTGTTTCCCTTAAGACAAGTAAATCATAATTGGCGGGGGGTGGGATGCTCATATTGGTCCATTGTGACAAGCCTGGAAGGGTAAGCAATCCCTGGGATAGAAGTTCATTGTTATGGAGGTGTATGTGGGCTTCGGGACGTCTAGGCCCCTACTGCGTCACAAGTTATTGGTATATCTAGCTTACCAATTGTCAGATATGCCCATGGGAGGTTGCTAGTTCCCATGTGTTAAAAAAAAAACTATAATAGTAAATGGTGGTACTTTTAATCAACATGAATTTTTTTGCCAACAACTACATACATACCTTCTCTTTCCTTTCCATAGTTGATAAATAGTAACCAAATATGTGACCTCATTCTCAAACACTTATTTGCAATAGATTTTCCAAAAACCAAACAAGTCTAAAATTCTCAAACAATGTCGAGGAGACCGTTTTCAGCAGGCCGATCATCGAGAGCCTCTGCACAGAGAGATTGGGAGGGTTTGCACCGTGGATCGGGTGCTTGACATAACAGCCATCGTGTATTTTGATGCTCTACACATCGTAGGCAGCACAGATCTGCTGAATACCGAAGCTTTGGGCATCCCATGGCTCTCGGAGGAGGATCGGATCCTCCTCCATTTCAGACTCCTCCAGAGATCGCAACATTTAAAAGATCAATAGTAGCACAAGGGAAGAGACCTGCTCCTTCAACCCATCAGAAATTTGTTAAAAATCTCACAAAGATCCCCACTGTGGTTCTCCCAGTTGAGCGGCCCTGTAGAACAACAATGAATTTGCCAGAGAGAGGACTTATTGGTCAGTTCATCGGTCTATGCCCTTCCCCAAGAGCCATAGAAGCATGGGTACAATGGAATTGGAAACCTCTCACAGCTGAAGACATAAAAAGCTATATAGTAAGCAAGGGTTACTTCGTGTTCATCTTCAAGAGCATAGCAGACCGGGATCTTATTTTCTGAAATGGGCCATACTTCATGGGGTTCCAAGGACTGTACTTGAAAAAATGGACTATGGATTTTGACCCTACCCAATATATACCTTCGGCAGTCCTTGTCTCGGTAAGGTTACCACACCTCCCGCTTCATTGTTCGAATCTGGAATCACTCGAGGCCATAGGGAATGTCCTCGGGCGATATATAGACAAGGCGGAAAAAAATATCAGTACTCCTACGCACAGATATGTGTGGAAGCAGATCTCGAAGTAGGACTACCGAAAGCTATAAATCTAACTGTAATAGATTGGTCCCATGTTCAGGAGCTCGACTATGAACATATCCCTTTTAAATGCAGGCACTGCCGCGAATATGGCCATTTCGCCCGTCATTGCAAAAAAAGACAGAAGAAGAAACAGAAAAGCATAAAGGAGAACAATGGAGACAAGTGCAGAAACAGACAATGACAAGATCCAACTCCAAATCAAAAGGGAAAGGAAACCATTCCGGGATCATGAACCTCTCAACAGAAAAGGGACAAACAGAAAATGCCCACCCCAGGGCAGAAGCTTCACTAAACCAATTCGAAATTTTAAGCACTCCGGAAGAACAAGCAGACCCCGAAGAGAAGGAAGAAGGAGAGCTGCAAGAGGAAGGTGAGGAAAAAGAACCGTCCCCACAAAAAGAGGTAACCTCTTCACCCTCATACGCAGAAATGGAAAAAAGGAAACCTTTGGAAGGGGTCTCATCCTTAGAGGAAGACATCACAGAGACATCCTCGAAGAAAGCAGGGAGGAAAACTAACAAAGAAATCAGAGAAGAAGAGGTCGAAAGACATAAGATGCAAGGAAGTCATGGAACCATGGACATGGCCTATGGTAGAAATACCAAGCACAGGACTCCTAAAAGCGGTCCACCCCTCTCATCCAGCAAATAATGAATATGGTCTCTTGGAACTGCAGAAGTATGGGGAATCCATCGAGATCCGACGCAGTCAAAGATCTCCTCAAAATTAACACAATAGATATCCTCATGCTCCAAGAGACCAAAATAGATGAGGAGACTATCCTCTCTACCAGTAGATCCAAATGGAAGATGGACGTGGGAAAGGCAGTAAGCGCAAGAGGGTCATCAGGAGGGCTCGCCACTCTGTGGTCCGAAGAGAAATTCAGATTGGAAAGCTCCTTTGCAACGCAACACTGGATCTATACTGAATTATACCATAGTCAAAGTAAGTTAACCTTCACACTCTTTAATTTATATGTCCTAGTATATTATACAGAGAAAAGAGAATGTTGAAACACCCTGACAGATTTCCTGGAGATCTACACCCCATCGAATATAATTATGGCAGGGGATTTCAATATAATTATGAATCCCAAAGAAAAAAAAAGAGGAAATAAAGGTAGAGATCCCTTGCTACATCTGATCGAAGAGCTGACTCATCATTGGGATTTGGTCGATATAAAACCCAAGAGGGGCAAATGCACGTGGACAAACAACCGAACTGGCCCTCACCACATCACTACGCGGCTAGATCTGTTTTTAGTCCAAACTTCCCTTCTTCTGGAAAAGAAAATAATCCTTTCAAAAATTATGCCCAACCTAGCGTCCGACCATAAGCCAATTCCCATGTCTTTGAATGATGAGGAGGAATTAGGACCAATTCCCTACAGATTCAATCCGCTTTGGATTAAGCAAGACGGATTTAAGGAAGAGGTGAAGAAAGCATGGGATATTCCAATCATGGGATCCCCAAGCTACTTGTGGGAGCAGAAGCTCAAGAACACTAACATCGCTTTAAAAAATTGGATAAAAAAACAATAAAGAGCTCAATCGTGGACAGAAATGAAGCAGTAATGGAGTTGTCTAATCTACAAATAGAGATGGAAGAACAGGACATATCCACCTTGGACCTGAAAAAGGAAAAACATGCACAAGCTAACGTTTTCAGAAAGCTCTGGAATGAGGCAGAACACTGGCGATTGAAATCACGCAGCCCGTGGTTACAGGCAGGGGACAAAAATACATCTTTTTTTCATAGACAAGCTAAAGTCAGATAAGCAAGAAACCATATTTCAGAGATTGTGAAAGCCGACGGAGAAAATCATTAAAGGTTTTGAAAAGATAAAAAAAGAAGTTGAAACCCACTTCCATGATTTATACACAAAGGATAATTTACATGATGAGGAAGCCACGATTGATTTCCTTGCTCACATCCCCAGCATAATAAGCATCGATGATAATAAAAACTTATTGAAACCATTCATAGAGAAAGAGATCTGCAATGTGATATGGCATATGGAGCCGGACAAAGCTCTAGGCCCTGACGGGTTTTCAATACACTTCTATCGAGCTTGTTGGTCCATCATCAAACTTGATCTCTTCCGAATGATTAGAGGATTCCATAAAAAAAGCAAAGATTGGAGGTAACACAAACTCCACCTTCCTAGCATTGATCCCTAAAGAAGTGAATCGTGGCTCCTTCTATAGATATAGACCCATCTCGCTCTGTAACGCATCATACAAAATAATCTCTAAACTCCTAGCCAATAGGATCAAACCTCTGCTCAGCAATCTGATATCTCCCAATCAGGGAGGGTTCATCAAAGGAAAGTAAATCTTAGACAATGTTATCCTAGTGCAGGAAACAATACACTCCAGCAATCTCGGAAAAGAAAAAGGTATGATTATTAAACTCGATATGGCGAACACCTTCGATAGAGTTAACCTTCAGTATATGTACAAAGTTATGTCCTCCTTTGGTTTCAGCAACAGTTTAGTAGAGCTAGTGAAAGCCTGCATAGACAAGCCTTGGATCACCCCTCTCATAAATGGAAGACCGATAAACTTCTTCCAAGCTACCTGGGAAATTTGTCAAGGGTGCCCACTATCCCCTTTCCTCTATATATTGATGTCAGACTCTCTGAGGCGGAAGCTGGAGATAGAAAGAGAGATAGGAAAAATACCAGGAATTAGAATGGCTAAAGGCCTCCCCTCTTTAAATCACGCTCTATTTGTTGACGATTCGCTCTTCCTAGGAGGAGCATCACTTAAAATGGCTAGAGCCTTCAAAGAAATAATTCAGAATTACTACCAGGTTACGGGAGCGATGGTAAACAATAGAAAAAGCGCAGTTTATGGCTGGAACATTAAGCAACACACAATACTCAGAATTGCACACTTCTTAGAGTTCTCGGGGTTTGCTACATGGGAAAAGATTAAATATTTAGGACCACCCCTTACTCTGGGATCAATAAAAAACTCACAATGGAATGAAATCCTCGGTAAGATAAAGGCAAAAAATCACGCGTGGGGGGGGGACACTGGCTTAATCAAGCGAGAAAACTGATCATGATAAAATCAGTACTTTCCACTATCCCTATCTATCATTCCTCCATCCTCATGGCTCCCAAGTCAATAATGGACCAAATAGAAAGACTCATCAAAGAGTTTCTCTGGAAAGGTGGAAAAGGAAACAAAAAAGTATCATCTAGTCAGCTGGGGTACTGTAAAAAGACCTTTGCTGGGAGGTGGACTGCAGATAAGAGATCCTCGTCTTGTAAATATGGCTCTGGGCAGAAAAATTCTCTGGAAATCATTCTCAAATATAGATCATCCGGTCAGCAATCTATTGTGGAAAAAATATCTAAAAGGAGGATCGATATGCAACCTCCATTATGAAAAAATCCCCAAAGGCACCTCTATATGGAATTTATGCAGAGCTGGAATTAATTACTTTCAAAGACAATTATATCGCATCCCTAGAAATGGATCCAAAACATATCTTTGGACAGACATAATTGATGGCAAATCTATTCTTGGTGGTATAGAATCTCTCAATGACATTCGGGAATGGTTCTCACAAAGAGGAATAGTCACTCTGGCAGATATCTCCCAATGGGACAACAAAGAGAATTGGATGGACTAGTCTTTACCTGAAGTTCCAGAAGGATTAATAACGCAAAAGAATGAGCTCCTTCTAAATTTAACTAGGATGGCTCCGATTTATAAGAACACGAAAGACAAATGGGGATGGGGGGAAACGGGAGCTTACACAACTGCACTTGGATTCAAGGAATTACAAATAGATCAGAAGCCTCTTCACTCTTCTAACCTATGGAAGATCGTATGTAACAATTATGGCATTCCTAAAATCAATTTCTTCACTTGGCTGCTAATGCACAGGAAAATTATGACCAGATAAAATCTATCTAAAAGAGGATTTATTGGACCGCATAGATGCCTGCTCTGCTGCAACAGCCTAGAAAACATCGAACATCTCTTCATGGATTGTCCTTTTTCAAACTCAGTGTGGAAACTTTCTCTACAGGAACTGGAAGGGAAACTTTCTCTACAGGAACTGGAAGCCTTTCCACCAAACCAAATTTCAATTACTGGCCTATTCTCCTCTTGGCAAATTCGGTACCGATACTCTCTCTCAAGCAAACCAGTATGGAAGAATATTTGGCTCACCCTGCCCAAATTCATTTGTTGGGAAATTTGGTTTGCCCGAAACAATAGGATATTCAATGACACAATGCAAACTCTAGAACAGGTGGCTGTAAAATCCAAGGTATATCTCATGGAAGCAATAAGAATCCATGTATAAAAGATAGATTCCTCACTTACTAATTTGGAAAAAAATTGGACTGGCCACTCATATATCAGCAAAAAGGATAGTATATCAACAAGACCGAGAATAAATCCTGCCTGGATACTCAGACTTTCTAAAAAGGATCTCCATAATTGTTGGAAAGCTCAAGGCAAAGCCACTATGTTCTTTGGAGGAGCATCCAAAGATAACCCTGGAATTGTAGGAGCTAGTGGGGTGTTATACTCTGCAGGAGGAAGACAGGGAGTTAGTTTCAGTTGGGACTAGGTAAACACTCCAACAACTAAGCGGAAGTGTTAGGATTATTAAAAGGATGTCAATTGGCAATAAAAGAAGACTACGCCGAAATTCAAATATTTGGAGATTCGCATATCATAATCATTAATCTGATTAATAGGAAACATTGTGGAAATGTCAATCTAAATGCAATCATGGAAAGAACCCGCAATACCCTGCAGGGATTCTCCAAATTTCAAATATATCACATCCTCTGAGACTCTAATAAAGCAGTTGATAGATTGGGAAACGTAGGTTCCAGTTTGGAGCAGACAGAAATGAAAATCAATAGCGAGCTCATATCGCATCATACAATCCCATAGAACATAAGTAAAGGACACCAAGGGGCACTTCAGATGATATAACCAGATAACAACTTAGCAAGAAGTTAAAACTAGTTGATCGAGATGTGGAGAGGTTCACACAACCGAGTTTTGGAGATGACAGCAAATGCTTGAGGAACAGAGCTCGAATGACAACGCAAAAACGCCAATAGAAGAAGCAAAAATGAGTTATCAACGCCAAGAAAAGAGAAGTTGATCACCGTCGTTTATTAAAGAAGACAGATCGTGGAAGGAAGAATAACAATGTACTAAGAAATATAGGAAGTGAATTAATTCAACTGGGTGGACAGAGTATTAAAAGAAGAAAACAAATATGGACAAAATTGTAAGATCAGATGTCATAAAAAGACTAGAGCTCATCTATAATAGTTTGGAAAATTGTAATCGGGAAATTCAAGGCTACGACCGTGGCCCCATTATTAATATTTGTTTTATTCGTTTTAGTGAAAAAAAATAAAAATTCTCAAACAATGTCAGATACTAGCAAGTGAACCCTGAATCGTAGATCTAGAATCCCCCAATGACAATGATCTCCAATGCAAATACCCTTGTAAAATACTTGTGTATTATGATAAAAATGCTCCGAATAAGTCTTTGGAAAGGAGCGTTCCCATAAAATATGCTTCATTGTTTCCACCTTAAGGCAAGAGGGGCAAAGTCCATCAAAGAGGCTACTCTTAGCCAATCGAACCTTGGTGAGGAGGCCCTAATAAATCACTAGCAAATCAAACACTCAGAGCTGACAAGAAACCTACATTGGCCATACACCATGCAATCTATAAGTCCAATGGATTTCAACATCTAATTAAACCCCGTGTGCATTCAAAACTAGTCCTAACACATGCCTCTAATGCAAAATCGAGTATAGTCTATGTGAATCATAGTGAGTCGAAGGACATCAAAAGCTCCACTCCCAATCATGCCACAAGGGTCCTAACATGGCAATGTTCATTTTGAACAAATCTTCTTGTGGAATTAGTCCAACAATCTCCAAAAAAGTGAATTGATCCATAGGAGACAAGGCATACTCTCAAGCCATCAAATGCCAATCCTTCCAAGAACAAGAATCAACATCCCACAAGTCCCTCCAAAAAAGAAAAGAAAAGAAAATCTTGTTAAATCTCCTTACGTAAAAAGGGGGGGAGATTAGAGACACAAGTGCTTCCAGCTTTCCATTTTAAATCGTCCTTCTAGCCAAATCCCATCATACTCAACTTCTGGACATCTATCAATGAACCAAATACTCCTGAGAATAAAAGAGCCTATGATTTGGAAATTATGTGGAGCAAAGATGATATTACATAAGCCAAACAAACCCTTGATTTTACCAAGATGCAGAGTTGAAAGCAACCTATGCCACAACAAAATATGCCATGGAGAGGACCCCTCTAAACCTTTGACTACCCACTTAGCTACCAATATGATCCCTTGAGTTATGGCATCTATCAACCCAAGGCTTCCTCATCCTTGGGCATAATGCAGACATCCCAAGGAACAATAGAAAGACCCCAACCCGCACCATACTTGGCATATAAATACAACCACAAAAGCTACTCCAATTGATGAATATGGGCCCTATTAGGAACCCAAGAAGACACATAATAAATGTGAGAAGCCTAGAGAATTTTGCTTACCATGAGTAGCTTGCTTATGAAGGGAACATCCTTATGCTACCAAAAGAGAAGCTTACATTGCAACTACTTGAGGCACATATCCCACATGGCAGTAGGAGAGAGTCCAACACCAAATGGGATGCCAAGATTTCTCACAATAAACTCGGGACAAACAAAATTTAAAGCATTTGGAATCCAAGCAAGGGGCTTATTTAAAGCAACCAACCAAAAATCAATCTTGCGATCACTGAAAATAGCCCCAAAAGCCTCACATAATATGAACAAACAATCTATAGCAGTGAAAATGGACTCTCGCTCAACACTTACGGACATAAGTGAATCGTCTGCAAAATGGTTATTCACTATCTCAACACCCCTTGGCAAGGAAATACTTCCAAGGTTATCTTATAGGTGAGTCGACTCCAACAAATAAACAAGGGCATTGGTGGTCAACTCATATAAATAGGGTGCCAATGGACTCCCTTATTTGATAGACTTATGAAGGTTGATGCAAGGAGATAACGAATTACTCATTTAAATAAAGGTTGAGGCACGTGAAAACAATGTATTAATCACCCTGACACATCATAGGCCAAAGGCAAGGTAAGGCAAGTCAACATGTATGTGATAAAAGTCCAATCAATCTGATCATAAAAATTGTCAGAGTCAATTTTTAAGAAGAGAGCATGTTGACCAGACTCTCTTGCCAACTCCATGGCCTCCCAAGTTGACAATGTTGTATCCAAAATAAACCACCCCTTCACAGACCCTACCTGCTCCCGATGTGCAATCTTCCTAGCTACATCCCACATTCTCAAAGCTACTACCTTGGCCATGCTTTTATAAACGATGCTTAACAAAGTTATCGAATGCCACCCAAACAGTAGAGTCTAGGCAACGTTTTTCAAATTATTAAACTTAATCGTACCTTAATTAAGTGACTCTGATAGGCTACTTGAAGAAAAAAATCTCATAAGCGACGTTAAAAAAATCATCCCAACTTTAAAACTCACAACACAATCCATCAATTCCAGGGATTTCTCACTTTGCATTGGGCAAAGGGTGGCAAAGAACTCATCCTTTGAGAATTTTATGTCCAATCTATCATAGTTAATAACAAAATCCTTATGAGGGACCAACTTGTAGCAAACATCCTTGGCAACCATAACTGAAACCAAAGGTTAAGAATAAAAAATATGTTGAAAATGCTCACTAAACCTACCTTGAATCTCTAGAGGATCCTTCTCGAGAGATCCATCAACTCAACACAAACCAAGCACCCTTTCAACAACCACCTTCTTCTTTAGGAAATCAAAGAATAACTTTGAGCCTCCATCACCCTCTTAGATCCACTGGAGGTGGGCATGCACCCAAGCCCTCTAACAATGTACTCCTCCTCCCTATGCACCACCAACTCTAATCAAGTTGCATCCTCTCGAAGAGTAGTCTTATGCAAATCCTCGTATAGAAAGGTACAAAGCTCCTCCATCTTTTGTTTGGCCTCCAAAAGCTCTTTCATATGTTTACACGCAATCATCCCACCTCACCCGACCTCTATCCCCTAGGATGGTTGTTTCCTATGGTGTTAAGGGAATAGATTAGAATGGCTAGTGTTCGATGTATATTTACTTTAAAGGTGCAAAGGAACATTGTTAGTATGAGTAGTGTTGTGTATAGTTTCGATTAAGGTGTAAAGGGATGTCATTAGAATGTGTAGTATTAAAACATATCGTGGATTTTGTAATTTAAACACAAAATATATTGTGCAGTATTAAAATATATCGTGGATTTTGTAATTTAAACACAAAATATATTGTGCAGTATTAAAATATATCGTGGATTTTGTAATTTAAACACAAAACATGTGTGACAAGCAATAAATAAATAATAAAAAAATCCATTTTTTATTTTATTTTATTTGTATTTTTTTTCAGTGGACTTTATTATGCTATTGGTAGGTATATATAAGAGAGTAGAAGACAACTTGTGGAAACGACATTGCTTTAAGATGATGTAGGATGTATGATAGTGTCACAACGATGTGGGAAAAACAGTCCACAACGCAATCGCAAGATGGAGAGAGGGGCATGCACGACAATGTGGGATGAATAACCTACATCACATTGATTGTTGTCTACTAGGCATGAACGGTCAAGTACAAGTAGAACATCCCATCACACATAAGGCTCACAAAAATAAACACTTTACAATGTATATAGTGGTTCTAAAATTTCAACAATTACAAGCTTCAAGCTTCAACACATAGAAGGGGGTAATTATATCAACTAAAACTCCAACGTAGGTAATGCAACAACAAGCTGCAATCATAGTGCACAAAAACAAAAAAACAATGGAAGCAATTATTCTATAGGGCATGTTGTACACAATCAACAATCAAAATGCTTGTATTTTAAGAGGAAGCACATTCATACATGGAATATTAGATCAAAATGAGAAAAATAAAAAATAAAAAACGTAGCGAGCTAATCATTTATGTTTACCAATTCCACTGGATCATGTTTTAATACTTATAAGACAACATTTAATTGGACTTGTAAACATATGCTTATATCTTCAATTGACAAGTTTATCGCACAATAATGAAAATGTCTCTTACAGGACATCAACTCATTGTTGTCAATACTTGGTGATCTCCATATTGTGTATATGTTTTCAAAGCTCTGTAAGAGAACCCCCGAGACCTCTCTCCCATTGATTCATCCCATTTTTATCGTGACTTGGGGAACCATTGTGACTCTTAAACTACCATTGGCATGTTAAGGGCAATGTCCCCTCCAACTATTATTCCAAACACCAAACAAATTATTTATTGAATAATTTTTAGTTGACCTCTAAAATTCTAATAATATTCTTTAGTTTCCACAAAGAGGTCAAAGTGTTTATAATTGAGAATAAATTTTGGACATGAATCATTTGGCACTAGGCACAACCCTTGTAAAATCAAACTCAACCACAATAGAATTCCCTAACATAACAAACTAACTAAAAAAAGTAATAAAATTATGAAACTTTTTTTTTGTAGGATAGCCAATTAATCAAGGAGGATCCCACACAATATTCCCCTACTAAATAAAGCGTGAGCATTGTGCTCATAGTATTGATGGTGAATCTCTTGCCAATAGGGATTTGGTTTGGCCAAATTCAATTTAAATCAATATCATATACTTGATTCCTTACCCTCTCAACAAACCAAATACTACTTATACCTAGTTCTCAAACTTGACCAAATCATGATCCTAGACATAGAAAACTAACTAGAGAAAGTATTAAAATTACAAAACTTGATTTTTGTTTTGTAGGTCGCTAATTAACTAAGGGCACTCCTACAGTAGACAGCCCTAGTAAATAAAGTGTTAGGATCGTGCTAGTGAGATTAATAATGAATTTATTTTCACTAGACAATTGATTTGGCCAAGTCCAATTTATAGAATTCATATCACATCTCTGATTCCCTACCTTTCCAATGAACCCAACACTCCTTATATCCAATTCTCCTTGTATTTTTTCAAAATATTAATCCTTGCAACTTCATCGAGTTCCTTCTCTATAATTTATTTTTTCCAATATGCAACTTGCTCCATGTTGTTTACATCTTCAATACTTTCACGGTACTTGTACAAATCAACTACATTAAAGATCGGGATATATTATATCCAACCCATTTGGTAACTCAATCTTGTGGGTACTATTTGAAAACTTCTCCAAAATTTGCAAGGCCTTGCTTTGTTGTTCCTATCAAAAGTGATGGTCTTCAACAAACCATGCAGTCGAACTACTTCATTGGAAAAAAAATGATGTTTGTGCCAGCATTGGTCTTCTTACATAGGATTAAATGCACCTTCTTTGAAAGCTATCAATGGCTACGAAGATAAATACATTGCCTTTTTGCATTCTTGGCATTCGAAGAACAAAATCCATTCTCAAATCCTCCCATGATCCATCCTATACTTACAATGGCACATGCAATCTAGTGTTTTGGGTTTGTCGCTTGGCATGTTGACAAATTTAGGAACATTCCACACATTTATTCATGTTGGTGGAAACTTTGGGAAAATGGTGTGATGTACTTTACCTTGCAAATTATAGCAACAACAAGATAAACAAGTGCCCAAAACATAATATTATAGTGCAGGATAAATAATCAAGAGAAAAAAGAAAGAGAAATGTAGTAGAAATGGCTCTTGTATTATGATAATAAAATATGGAAGCAATGTTCACACGCCCCTTAAGGTTGGGCGACCTTTCACTTGAGTAGAGCCCCAATACAATAATTCTCAACAAAACAATCCATACAAGCCTTCTAGCTCTTTAAATAGGCTTTCAATATCCAAAACCCTAACTACTTGATATGGTCAAATAATTATTTGAGTACCAACTTCCTAGTGGACTTTGATTAATAGAGAGACCATTTTTATATTTATTGCTCATTACTAACTACTCGACCTTATTCAAAAGATATGGCCATATACATTACTTAACTAAATCCTAAAGTAAGGGGGTTAGGGTAGGACCCTGACATGCCCCCCCCTTCAAAAGTAGCCTTGTACTCAAGGTTGAAGGTGCAAAAATTGTTGCAAAATCTCGTATGGTTCCCAGGTTGCATCTTCTGGCTGCAGATCTTTCCACTGTATCAAGATTTCTTTGATTATGCGCCTACGCAACTGATGTGCCCGGGAATCCAATAATGTTGTCGGTTGGAGCCAAGTGGAGCCTTCCTCATCCAATTCAAGTACTTTGGTCTTCACTTTACAATTGGATCCCACCACTTTTTTCAGGCAAGAGACATGAAATACTAGGGGAATCTTGGAGCAATTTGGAAAAGTGATCTTGTAGGGCACATGTCCAACATGTTGGAAGATTGTGTAGAGTCCATAAAACTTTGGAGCGAGATGTCATTGGAGATTGTTTTTTAGGGATATTTGTTTAAAGGTTGGAGTCGAAGAAAAACTTGATCCTCACCTTCAAAGGAACGCTTGAAGCGATCATGATATGCATGTTGTTACATTCTCTTTTGATCAGTAACCAAATTGTCCTTAAGGGTGTTAATAATAGTTGTTATTGTGTGAAGTATGTTATCCACAACCTAAACCTTGGAAGTGCTCGACAAAAAAAAATCATTGACAAGGGACTTTGGCCATACACTGCTTCATATGGAGTCATCTTCATGGAGCCATGGTAAGTGGTATTATGCCACCACTTTGCCAGAGGAATCCATTATGCCTAGTGGTGTGACCCATCTGATGCATAACATCTCAAATATGTTTCCAAGCACTTGTTGATTGCTTCCATTCGACCATCTATTTGGGGATGATAGGTTGTGCTAAGTTTAAACTAAGTATCTTGAAGTTTAAACAATTGTTGCCAAAAAATATGTGTGAAGGTAGGGTCTCGATCAAATACAATGGAAGTCGACATAGCATGTAGCTTAAAAATATTATAAGCCACACAGGTGAGCATATTTGGTTAGGCAATCAACTACCACCATAATGACTAATCCATTGCCTTCTTTAGGAAGCCACGTGATGAAATCCATATAGATGTCACTTCATATATGGGTTGGAATTGGAAGTGGTTGCAAAGCACCAAGTAACTTCATTGTTTCTCCCTCATGTATTTGATAGGTGTTATAAGCAACGACAAAGTTATGAATGTCCATTTTCATGCCTTCCCAAAAGAATGAGCACTTAATTTGTTCATAGGATTTATGAAAGCTAGAGTGGTCGGTTGGGGGCGATGAAAGTAACTCCTCTAATATTTGTTGTTTTAAGGCCAAGTCTAAGGTAAAAAATGCACTCCTTTTACCACAAGGTATCTTGGTGCCATGTATACCCAGCCGGAGGGTTTGAGTCTTCCTAAATTCATTGGATAAGTTTCCTAACAGTGTCATTGGCCATTCATTCTTGATGTGCTTCCTCGAGCCACCCTGTAACTAGTAAGGATAATGCAAAGAGGGAAGCCTCCTTCTCAAATTGTTTAAACAAAGCATCTGCCACAACATTCATGTGGCCCTTCTGATAGATGATCTCATAATCATACACCAACATCTTAGTAACCTGTTTATGTTGCTTTAGGGTGGACATTTGTTGTTCTAGGAAATATTTGAGACTATGGTTGTTGTTCTTGATTCGGAAACGTTCCCTAATTAAATATGGGTATCATGTCTTAATGGCATGAAGGATGGCCATCATCTTTTTTTCATAGGTGGACATGCCCAAATTCCACTCACATAGTTGCTTACTGGTAAAGGCTAAAGGACATCCATCTTGCAGCAATGAGACTCCATGACCACAACTAGACTCATCACACTTTAAGACGAAAGTCTCAGTGATATCAAGCATTGATAAAATAGGTGTAGCACACATCACCTCCTTTAGGGCATAGAAGGTCTACTCCATTGCATCGTTCCAGTGGAATGCATTCTTTTTTAGTAATGATGTGAGGGGAGCTACGATTTTACCATAATTTTTCATAAACTTAAGGTAGTAGCTGCTAAGTCCAAGGAACCCAAGCAAGCTCTTGCGGGTCTTGGGGCGTGGCCAATTCTACATAACTTCCACATTCTTGGAGTCCACACATACTCCATCTTGACTCACAATATGGCCCAAATATTCAACCTTAGTAACTCCAAAAGAACAAAAACACATTTTGAACGTTTCACAAATAATTGGTGATCGCTTAATATTTATAAGATAGGAGCAATGTGCACAAGGTGGCTCTCCTAGGAGGGTTTATAGACCAATATATCATTAAAGAAAACCAAGACAAAATGGCAGAGGAAGGGGCATAAGATCTTATTCATGAGGCTATGAAAAATGGATGGAGCGTTGGAGGGACCAAAGAGCATGACTAAGAACTCATAATCACCCTCATGAGTGTGAAATTTTTTATTGGGTATGTCAACCTCTTTCATATGGATTTGATGATAGCTAGATTGAAGGTCAAATTTAGTGAATAATTTGGCTCCATGCAACTCATTTAAGATATCATCAATGGCGGGAATACAAAATTTATCTTTTATAGTTAACTTATTATGAGCTCGAAAAATTTGGACACATGCACCAAGTGCCTTCCTTTTTTAGTACCATAACCACTGACGATGAATAAGGGCTATTGCTGGGATGAATGATGCCTGCCTCTAACCATTCCTGAATGATTTTTGCTAATTTCATTCTTTTGAGCAAAAGGGTGGACATAAGGATGCACATTGGGAGGTTGACTATCTGAAAGTATGGAATACCATGGTCATGCTCCCCATGGAATGGTGGTAAACCCTTTGGTGCCTCAAAAACGTGTTGATGTTGGTAGAGAACCAACTTAAACTCAGGGTGAATGTCGTGTGTGGGTGTCTCCATGAATTGGATCACATTGAACTGAGCAATGATACCTAAGTGGCTTGTCTTCAATAATTTCTCCATACAATGGGAGGTGTTAATTTTAGGAGAAATGGAAGTAAGTCCTTTGAGATGATGGGTGTGCCCATTCTTAGCAAAATTGAGAGAGAGTTCCCTAAAATCCATGTTGACGGGTCCCAAAGTCCTTCTCCATTCTACCCCCTAAACTATGTCTCGCCCACTCAAGTCGATAGCAAACATGTGTGTTTCGATATGGTAGTCACCCATTTAGAGTTTCACATTTTCACAACAACCACCACATTTCATCATACCCCCATTTTGTATCATAATCTGGAAAACGAATATAGGTCGGACATAGCAATGAGTTTTGTTAACCACTCTTTGATGAATGAAACTATGGGTATTCTCACTATCAATTAATACAATGACTTTGTAGTGCTTGGCATAGATGATCAACTTCAATGTTTGAGGGGTGGAGAAACTTGATAAGGAATGGAGTAAAATTTGGGATTGCTTCTTAAGGACTAGCATACCAGGAGTATATTCCAAGGGGGGAATAGTATCGACCACTTCGGGTTCTTGAGCAACCTCCATGGTGCTATCCTTGAGGAGATCATGTGGAGATTCCTTAATTTGGATAATTTATATTATCTAGATTCTTAATGGCAATGTGGTGGAATTCTTGGAAGAAGTAGCCAAGGGAGACAATGTGTGAGTGGAAAATGAAGGGTGTTTAGGTTGGGTGTCAATCACCATTTCAATTTCTCTAGTTGTATCATAAGCTTCCAACCAAGTGGAGGGACACTGCATAATACACGTGCTCAAATTACCTCCTTGAGGCCACTCATGAAGCATCCTTGGTAAAAGGAATCAAAGAGGCCTTCTATACAGATTTCCAATTGCTCAAAGGTTGTCATATAGTCCATAACTATGCCATTTTAGCATAATTTGGGTCCACCGGCCTAGGTAGTGAGTGTCATGGTCAAAATGATCACGAAGAATCTTCACAAATTGGCTCCAAGGGACATAACGATGATGATATTCATGGTACCATTGCCACAATTGCCAACATTCTGAGTCTAAATACAACACCCCATTTTTTTACTTATAGAGATCACCCTTAATGCAATGGAGAGAAAAATAATGTTCCATTTTGATAAACTAACCTTAAGGATTGAATCCATCAAATTTGCACATGTTAATCTTCAGGAAGCGGTGACAAGAATTTTTATATTCAAAGAGTGAGGTTGTGTGTTAGAGAAGAGAGTGTCAGAGCAAATCTCATGTGTTGAGTGATAACATTATCCACTAGTTGGTGGTTAGCCATATCAATGTAGATTTGATCAATGATAGTCCTCAATGGCATGAACTAGTCAACAAAATGTTTTGATGCCACAACCGCAAATGTTAATTCTTTAATGTCTTAAGGTGGATCCGGGGTAGGTTCGTCAATGTTTTTATGGTGGCATGTGTGTACCATTGAAGCTTAAAAGTAGGAACATCAAATGGATGAGAGTCGGGTCCACAAACAAGGGTTGGTAGATAGGTAGACCAACATGATTAACACGATGAAATGATTCTGTTGAGATATGTCTTCAACAAGGGTGTGATGGATCCACCCAAAAAGGGTTGTTAGAGATATATACCAAAATGATTGTCACAATGCAAGTATTCTTCATCAATAAGGATTTATGGGACCACCAGATTTCTTTTTACATTTAAAGGAGTATTACTTCCAACAGAATATTACTGCATTGACAAAATTCTCAAATTCCTTCTCGATGTAAAGATGTAGGAATTTCACTGGCTGGCCACAAAGAATATTTCTACTATACTAACAGAATGTCCAAATTACTTCTAGATGAAAATATGTAGGAATTTCACTAGCAGGTTATAGAGATGAGGGTCTCCAAGGTCCCAAGGATAAGAGATTTCTAGGTGCTATAACTCTCTAATATACATGTGGGATCCAATAGTAGTACTCAACCCAATCTATTAGGGTTCTAACTAAGGAGGCTCACTCGTTCCCTTAGCTGTACTACCTAACTACCTAGGTATGCGAGATTAATCTTCCCAAGTGTTGTGCTTAGTGTCACTATAACAACAAGATGGTCGATTGAATTCTCTAGGTTGTTTTCAGGTTACCTATGGGACTTTCGATATACCCAAGGTGAGATTCTATGTGCAGGTGTTGTTTGACGTGGTACTACTCAAAGGGGTACCAACAAAGGTTCAAATGGTGTCCCAAAAATGTGACTAAGTACCATTTGTATTTTTTGCATGTGTGCTTCCCCAACCACAATTTTACCTATTGATCGACAGATCTTCGCATTTATTTAAGGACACTAAAACATGTCTCTACCCTAAAAAAAACTTACAAAAATTTGAAGGCGTGCTGGCTCAGGAAAGCGGCTATGATACCACTTGTGGTGTACTTTACCTTACAACTTAGAGCAACAACAAGATAAATATATATAAGCAATTTATAGAAACACAATATTATGGTGCAAAATAACCAAGCAAGAGAAAATGCAACATAAATGGCTTTTTGTAACATCCCTACCATGTAACTTCTCCTTCAATTTTGCCAAATTTGAACCTTGGATTAATGAACCCAAACTACTTCAAAATCACCCAAATTATTTTGAATTATGTATGGAGGGGCTTGGGAGGTCTTAAGACATACTAGTTCATCTCCAAGACACCTAGACATTCATTAGAAACATTCAGGGTTTGCATTTCTCAAGGAGGAAGGAAGGGGAAAAATACTAGGTGAATTCGATGGTCAATAACCCACCAGTCCAAGAACTGTTGGGATTCCCAAACACTGTAAGACCTTCCCTATTTTATGAACCGAGACTTGGATTTGATAGAGTACCTCAATGGAAACCAAAATGCAACATTAACTCGGGTTTTAGGGTCTGCTATAACTCCCACAAAACAACATGTAGTGAGACATATAGATTGTGAGAAAATTATTAACAATGGACATGAGATTTGTTGCACAATATTTAATAAAAACCAAAGGGTCTGCTCATAATATTTTGGTCATAAATATTACATCATATACAACTCAAAACATCAACAAAAACTCAACAAAATTCTGATGTAAAATAGGTACAATATCATTCCAAAAAATCCATGTGAAGATAGAGGGGAAACTAGCTCGAATCAAGAGTTTGCTTGGAAATATTACATGAAAGGTATGGTATTTAGAGATATGGATCCAATGTGCAGCTCATTATAGTGATATACATTAGATAAAATAACTATGGAGTCAACAAATCATCCTCCACAAAGTCTACACAACTATGAGTGCGCCATCAACAATAAAATATGGACATTGAGAGAAGACTGAGAGAAGAGATAGTAGAGAAAGGAATGGTAGATGAACTCGAAATGTAAGGGGACTCGAAATTGCATCAAAACACCTTCATGAAGCTTTGATAAGAGGTTTGAATGGACTCTCCTCCAACCAACTTGGACAGGGATCTTTCACCTTCGTAACTGGTTCAATAGCAGGGAGGATGAACATCCACTATGCAAGGACAAGCTAAGCTCTCCAAGAGTGCAAATGAAAAATGACCAAAAGCTACTCGCATTCCTCATACTCCTCTTTTATTAACCTCAAGCGAGCTCAAGATCTTGAATTCCCTCCAAGAGACTCCACTCAACTTGAATTAGTGATAGATTCTCTCATGAGACACTTGTCCACTTCTTCATTGCATAACTCTTCCCCAATTTGAATTGGGAATCTTAGCTAACCATAACTCCCTCTATGCACCCTCTTGGTGTCTATTTTTGGCCCTGATATGTTATATGTGTCATAGGTATGCAATCATGTATGAATTTGTTATATATTCTTTCATCATTGTTGTCATATATTCCATGGAATCTAGCTACAAGTGTCACAATGTCTCTTCCTCTTCATTGGGAGTTACTCTTCCACTCCAATTCCACCTTCCTATATTCTTGCCATGAATATTGCCTCTTTACCTCCCCAAAGTATATTACCTCCACTTTGGACTCGAATTGGTGAGAGAATTATGCCAAGTGTAGTGGGGAATCTTGCCACATGTGGGCCCCACACCCTCTTATGCGGCCTCATGACCAAATGCCATCTTATTTTTCTTTTATTTGTTAGAAAAATAGGATCGCAGAGCAATAACAATAAACAAAAATGCAAATATAATCACACATACACATTACAAGAGAGACACAGATATATCGTGGTTCACCCAACTTGGGCTACGTCCACACTGAATTTGCCAGTCCTTATTATTATTACCGTCCAGCAAGGTGAAGGGATATAACCTGCAACACAACTGCTGCACTTCCTCTTCTCTATTTCACAGTCTCTCTCCCGATCTCAGAGATCTTTATAATGCATAAAACCTAATACATCATCCTCCTTAGCTGTATTACAATGTCTTTATTTTATAAGGGAAATACAATGGGAAAATACCACGGGATACCCAAAACCATGGGCCCGCAAAACAGCTGGCGAAAACAGCCCCAAAAATTTTTCTTCGTACCCCGTGGGGGGGCGATGCCCCCCCCACACCCCCCCCGCTAGGGTGACTGTACAGTCCACCTACATATCATATAAAACTGGGGTACAAACATGGCTGATACAATATCATCTATGAGACTAGAAGATCTGGCTCCACAACCAACATTATTATCATTTATTTGACCCAATTAACGTGAATTTTTAAGTGTAAGGTCAATTTAGGGTCTCGTATCACCCTTAATCCAAGTATTAATGCTCCCACCCCAACCTAGGGAACTAGTAGGTTAGTGAAAATTTTCCTCCATGAAAATTTATTTGGATGGGGACATTACACTTTTATGTTATGATAATCAAATCTAAAAGCATTGTTCACATGCTCTTAAGGTTGGGTGACCTTTCACTTTAGCATAATTTCGATACAATAATTATTGACAAAACAATCCATATCCTTCTAGCTCTTTGAATAAGCTTTCAATATCCAAATCCCTGACTAATTGACATGGTCAAATAATTATTTGTGTACCAATTTCCTAGTGGGCCTTAATTAACAAAGAGACAATTTTTACATTCATTATTCATCACTAATTGCTCGGCCTTATTCAAAAGAGATGTTTGTATGCATTACTTGACTAACTCCTGTTGGGTCGCCAAAATGTCATCTTTTCACGTCTTTCCCCCTTGCTTTTTAACCATTTCCCACTCTCCCGTAACCTTGCACTAAGACCATTTTAATGTTTATATGTGGGATTAGACTTATTATTTTCCAAATAATTTATTTTATCATTTTGAATTAATTTATGATTAATTGTTGGAAAAATAACATGTTTTCACTTAACCTTGAAAGTTGGATGAGTTTTATGATGTGTATAGGAATATTTGAAGATTTCAACAAAGTCAAATATCACCCTTCATCCTCAAATTCGAATTTCCACTTCCAGCTTTAAAGATTTGAGGAAGATTTGGGATGATCACTCAACCATATTTGATAGAGAAGAATCATGGAAGTTTTCTTATTTAATATCTTAGAGATTTGTGAGAGGATTTGTAGATATTATTATTCTTTAATTATTACCAAATGGTTGAACCATATGAGATAAAAGTGGATCTCAATTCATTAGTTTATTATCTCATTCTCAAAGCAAATTATGTATAAATAAGAGTGCCTCCTCCATTCCAAAGGGAGGACTCTTGGAGCATGTGTCTGGATTATGATGGAATAAAGTAAAGCTCTTTTCATATTTCTGTTCATGTAGTTTATCATTCTCTAGTTTTAGTATGTTTTGATTTAGTATAAATAGTATTCTCTAATTTTATTTAATTATGTTATAGATTAGTAGTAGCATTTTGTTCTATGATAGTAAGGGCCCACTAATGGAGAGCAAAGTGTTGCTTTGTGTAGAATTTCATTTAATTTCATTTATTCATTTTGGCAAATATGGTGTGATGCTTTAATTTGTTTTTGTTTTTACTTTATTTTTCATGCTTTTAAATTTATGCAAGTGTGATCGGTCGAGTGTGGTGTGCATCGAATCTTGAAGTTGTTAACCTGAGTATCCAATAAGTGTTTTGAAAGATCACATGACCTGA
The DNA here is from genome assembly GCA_027924585.1 of Larix kaempferi. Taxonomy (NCBI): domain Eukaryota; kingdom Viridiplantae; phylum Streptophyta; class Pinopsida; order Pinales; family Pinaceae; genus Larix; species Larix kaempferi. The sequence continues at coordinate 1,503,511 of BSBM01000969.1, forward strand.
ACCAATGACCTCTCAATGACCTGGTTTTACTTTCATGCAGTGTGTGGTTTTACTTTCCTGCCCGTGTGATTTAATTTTTCCTTTCCTTGATTTGGTTACAGAAAGTATGGTTGTTTCCTGGACACTCTAATAATGTTAACAATCATTATCCTTATCATGTTATTGAACTTTATAGTGTGATTGTTATTGATGTTTTGATTTAGTATACAAATATTCTCTAATTTGATTTATTTATGTTATAGATTAGTATTAGCATTTTGTTCTAAGATAGTAAGGGCCCACTGCTAGAGAGCAAAGTGTTGCTTTGTGTAGAATTTCATCTATTCATTTTCGTAAGTATGGTGTGATGCTTTATTTTTATTTTTACTTTACTCTATTTTTCATGCTTTTAAATTTATGCAAGTGTGATCGGTCGAGTGTGGTGTGCACCGAATATTGAAGTTGTTAAACCAAGGATTCAATAAGTATTTCGAAAGATCACAGGACTTGAACCAATGACCTCTCAATGACCTAGTTTTGCTTTCATGCAGTGTGTGGTTTTACTTTCCCGCCCGTGTGCTTTAATTTTTCCTCTCCTTGATTTGGTTACATGAAGTATGGTTGTTTCATGGACACTTTGATAATGTTAACGATCTTATCCTTATCATGTTATTGAAGTTTAAAGTGTGTTTGTTTGGCATACACATAGTGAATCTCACACAACCTACCCACCCCATCGAGTAGACTGCTGGTGTGCTTAGTTAAAGTAATCAATTGAGTCCTGGTCCTGCATATATTTTTGCATATATTTTGCATGATACCTCCTCAATTTACTGACCGTGGTTGATAATTTATGTGAGGTAAAACTAAGTAATTATTTTTCCCAACATTTTGGCGTCATTTCTGAGGAGGTGTCAAAGAACTAGGTCCTAATTGGTTTCTTCTTTCTCAGATCATCTTTTCTAATAGATTGTCCAGATCCTAAAACACAAGGAGACAGTTCGGTAAGACGATAGGTAAGAACATGTGCACTAGCCCACTTTGGTGGGTACATTGACTCACTGGATTTAGAAGATGCTAGCATTAGATGGATTGATGCATCAGTAATTTGGTTTCTAGTCCTTTCATTTTGGTTTGATGCATGGAAGAGGAGAGAGGTTCATGACAACATATAACTTTGTGACAACAGGGTCTTAGTAGCATGGGGTGCCTGAGTACATGCTTTGCTTTGAAATTTGCCGAGTATGGTGTTTTTTCTCTAGATTTCATTTATTTGAATAAGAAGGATAGAGCAATTTTCAATTATTTCAATTTCATTTGGTGGTGCAGTAAGAACCACCCCATCCACTAACCATTGGTGGGAAGATTTACAAGAGAAGGGATGCATATGAAGGAGGAAAACTAGTAGAATTTTAGGAACTAAGAATTTGAGGTTTGCATACAAGGTGAAATTTTTCCTTCTATGATTTTAAAGTTGAGGATTTCAAAATATAAAGAGTCGCTAGATTCATGAGTATGCTCTCTCCCCGCGCCTAGATGCGATCTGGGGGATCATAAAAGAAAATATGGCCCAAAAACCTGTAATATCTACTTTGATTTGACAATGTACAAGGTTTACTACAAAATTGTCATAAATTGAGTAAAGGCCATATTTAAGATATAAGGGACATGTATAATATTTTTTGGAGGGATGGAATCATAAATTCACCATAAACACCCTCACCAAGAAATATCACATGCCTAGACCATATTTGGTGAGAAGATGGTCATTTTTTTAATTTTGTAGCAAATTGACTTCAAAAACTTCCTAAGAACAAAGTTAGGACAGTCAAGATTTGGGGGGATAAAATTGAGAATTTATAAAACATTATTCCTTAGAGATATATCCTTTGAAATCTAGTTTCCAACCCAATTTGAATCACCTCATTCTGATGTCAGACGGAAATGTTGTGATCAAAATATTGATTGGTGGTCATAAAATTAGCATCATGGCAAGTCCAAATCTTGATTGTTCACAAGCATATTTAACATATCAAATAACAACATATTAAAAACCTATTTCTAAGGGTGATAGGCCTTCAAGCCTAGTTTAAAACGCAACTTGAATCACTTCATTTGGAGGTCATATGAAAAAGTTATGCCATATTTAGTAACTGCATGTCTTAAAACCAACACATTTAGACTCTACCTTCTAGGTTGGTTCATTAGCAATTTTTAATATATCAAATCACATCATAATTAAAATATGTTACTAATGGAAATAGCCTTATGAATATTCTTTAATAAGGCTTTAGAATCACTCGAAAAGGATGTGAAACAAATATTTTATCAATAAAATACTATCAGGAGGTCTAGGTTAGCCACCACTCCTCACGAGGCAAAAAGTGCATTTTGATTATTCATCTTCCTTGGAATTGTTTTATTTGCACTACTTGTTATTTTTTTCATATGTTATGGATAAAGAGAGCATGCACATCTCTCTTCCTCCACGATCTTATGTTTTATTGCAGGAAAGTGCTAGTTTTACTGCAGGCCCTAGGATGATCAAGAAGATCAATCTATGCACAAGTGATTTTTGAAGCCTAAATTTGTTTTAGAAGGGCATGTCTTATTGGAATCACGAAGAAGTCAAGCTCATACTATGTCAGATCACATATACCATTCCATTACTACCAAATGGAGCTTCTCAGAAACCCATTATGTCATGGTGTGCTCGTTCATTTTCCTCCCTCTGAGCTTAACAATCCATCAATGTTGAAGTCCAAACTTCCATTTGTTATGTAACTAACCTTAAAATTTTCATCTTATCACTACTAATAGATCATGAATTCAATGAATTTTTGTTTTCTCCACGAGTTTCCATACTTTCATACCTCACCTCCATCCACCCTTAACCCATGAATAAAGTCACTTAGCTCACTTACCATGTTGAGTTACCTTGATGCTCTTTCCTTTTGCCAAATAAAACCTGCTTGCTAGTGAAAATGTTTCATTTATGGTTATTCAAATCATTTTGTTCTATGCTCATGTTGGATGATGTGGTATTCATTAAGGCCCTCCTTCCAACAAATCTTGTCCCATCGACTTCAACACCTTATATAGGATTAAGATTAAAGATATCTTATACTGCCTTGGAGCTTGCATACACCAATGGAAGGTTTCCTCGTTGATGGAAATGGGAATACATTAACGTATCCCGGATGTCAAATTCTATAGGGGACTCAAATTCAATACATCTATTTGTACCTGCCATAATGCACTAAGGTACCTTGACACTCATTTTCATTATCGATGAGTTGTCTCACATTGGTTAACGACATACATAAATGGTTGGTAATCGAATGATTTCTTCCCATGCTTGACTTCAACACATTCAATCACATGGATAGAGTTGTACCAAAGGTTTGGATATGAATGAAGAGTATATGATTTCATGGCACTAACAACAAATTTAAGCAGTGTTCCAGTAAATCAAGACCCAACTCCAGAGTTCAACACCGATAGAGTCGTTCCAGTAATAAGATGATCCATGATCCAATAAAATTATCCAGAAGATTCCTCCATTATCATCAGTAATACATGATCTCTCAGATGCACAACTCAGGGTCTTCTCAGGTAGGTGAAGGTATGTTGTTTTCTGATCTTTAATAATTTATTCCTTGAATACTAGAAAATATGTATTTGGAAATTTCCCATGCCTACATGATCTTTTCCCTTCCCTATTTGCCAAATTTTCCGAGGATGGAAAACACCTTCAGTTGGGGGGGTGGGGGGTATCCATGCCTTTTAAAGATAGGGGGATATTCATACTACCTTTTTCTTCCATATACATATTCCATACCTTCATATAATGGTGATCAACATGTCTCTCTCAAATGACAGATGTTGTTCAGGTATTCTTGTTCCAGTAACTCATTGGTTTTCATATATGTGCACTCCCAAACTGAAATTGTCCACTTAGAGGATGTTTTACATGTCTTGGGCATGCTTTAGTACCTTTCAGATATCAAAAGTACCAACCTATGTGCTCATGGGAGAGCAATTTCATGTCTGGCAGTTCCAGTAGTAGCCCAATGCATAAAAAATGGCAATTTACTACCAGAATTCCTTTAGCAGCCTGTTTCAAAGGAACTTTTCACACAACGATTACAAGCAATTGAGGCTGAATTAAGAAATTCCGAGACATGGGTTTTTTGTAGAAGATGGTAATTTGGGTAGGGGTGAACAAAACTCTTAGAAAATGCACCATACAAGATCTACGGGTATGCTTTTAAATCAGATTTTTGGTAATTTCCATAATTTCTATAGTAGAATTATGGTAGCAAGTTCATTGTTTTGCATATTTGTGCTTCTCCATGGGAAAATTGGTGATATGGATATAGTTTGGGATGGCACTGAAATGGTTTCATGTTATTCAATTGGCCTTATATCTCACCACATAGATCACCATTCTTTAGTCAAAGTTTCAGTCAACATAGACATTTCTAACACTTTGATGAACAATCTTGATTTTGTGGTTTAAGGCATAAAAGCATTAGGTCTGTAAGTATGATTATCTTCTGCTCTTTAAAAATATAAACTCATGTATGAAATGGTTGTGGCATACAAGCAAAATTGAATTTTATGGCATAACAATGGTTTCATCCTGCTTTCTAGTAACAAAGAACTTACGACTAGCTCCTGGCAATAAGAGAGTGGTAAAATATGGTAGCACATATCCTTAGCTCCAATAGTCTTGTAGCATGAGAAAGAGCAATTCAATAAAGGTTGGTTTGCAGGTCTGAGAATGATTGGATTTGAAAACATAATTCATGTAACAAATGTTTCCCTTTTGGCCTCCATGAAATATAATAACAAGGGAACTCAAAGCAACATAATATTTTATTTGAAGCATCTTTGGAAACAATTTTGTTTAGAAATTGTGTGTTGCAAGCATAAAAGTGAATGCTCGTGATTTTGGTGTGTCACATGGTTAAAGACAAGATCTAAAAATGCCATGGGAAAAATGCTAGAGCTAACACAATTTTCAGACGAGTATGTTGTGTGTGGTGTGTCATCACTATTATGGTTGGTATTTGCACATAAATTAGATATGCAACTTATTTATCAAATCCTTTGTCAATCCAACTAAGGAGGTGATCCATATCGAATGCACCCATAGCAATGCATTCTTTTGTTGCTTGTGAGTGTTGAATTTATATTATTGCGTTCCTAAAGCACATAGATGATGGCAACTTCAAGATTTTGATTTAAGGAATCTTGGCATCTTCTTGGGTTGAACATTTCATCCTTGTCGATTTTAGAGTCATAGCAGCTTGGAAAATTATGTGTTTTGAGAGCACTATTGATAGCAGTCGATGCCTTTTTTGAAATTGGAAAAGCCAAGATGGTTGGAGTTCTTATATTCTTTTCATACACTCAACAGGGCTCTTGGATGCCTACAAAATGATTATGATAAGATAAATCAATGTTTGGTGCTTGAGGATTCAAATAGAATACAATTTTGTTGTTGTTTTATGAGAATGCATATGCTCTTTGGCTTTGTGTGGTGACCACTAATATAGATACATCATTTGCACCATTACTTTTCCAGATGTTGAGAAACATAGCAATAGTATTGGCAACTTTAATGTCAACCAATGGACACAAATTATATAAGGCTTGCAACACTAATTCAGATGCCGTGAAACTATATAGCAGATATTGATGTAGTTTGTAGCTCCTACAGTTTCTCGTGAAGTTGGAGAATCCAAATTCAGTGATAAAGAGAACATGGTTTGTATGGTTGTGTGTGCTTTGACACTAAACATATCCCATGATTTTGTTGAATATGCTTACAAATTCATCACAAATCCTCCATTGAAATTAAGCATGGATCTCACTAAGCACAAGTAGGAATGAAGAATATCATATCCTATGCATCACGCCACCAATTTTGTGAACTAGGTACCACAACCAGAAAATAGCATTTAGATCTGCAAATTATTTTTATGAAGTTTCCATCACCACCAAAGTTAAGCAAGAGGCACATCGAGATGGTTACCTTCCTATTCCCTTCAAACTCACCTACAACAAAAAACAAGGTGGCGAGACTGTGTTTTCAACTAGCATTTCATTGCCAAAATGACTATGATCTGCCTTGGAAGTTGGTGCAATCATTCCCAAATATGATGATAAATTTTTGCAAGTGCATCATATAAAATGTCGATGGATAAATTGCAATTGTGCATATTGCAGTTGTGCTTAGAAAGTATTCACATATCCCATTGATGACAACTAGATATGCACTAGCCACATGAAATTTATGGTGGTTCCATTATGAATGAGAGATTTAGAAAGATGCAAAGTAATGTTGGCGCTGCAGCAAGAATTGTTTCCAGGATAGAAATTTCATGAGCATCATTTAGGTTGAAACACCGACGGTAAGAGGAGTCAATGGCCACTTGAGTGTAATTTTGAAATTTATTACTGGAATCTCGAGTTCCGGTAGTACACCAGTGTGTCCAATGGGAAAGTTTACTATTGGAATTGTAGGGAAAAATTGATTTGTTCACATCTTTCAAATCGTAAATCAGATTTCCATGAAATTTGGAAGGGAAATGTATCAAGGTAAGATGAACAAACTTAGAAGATTAACTAGTTCATATTTTGAGAGAATTCACCCATCATCACCTACAACCATTTTGTATTTCTCTAAAAAACCGTGAACTAGTTTTTGCTAAAATTTTTTGTGACAGAGCATCATGATGAACTTAACATGCTCACCAAAAATTAGTCCAACCCAGTTTGGAATTTGTAAGAAAAATGGTAGTGAGAAACTTCATATTTTCCCGTAGTTGCAGCTAAAGGAAAATTGGTGATAAAACTACCAGAACTTCTTATAGCATGCAATTTGAAGATTTGGCCTAAATGGTGAATATGGAACTTGGTCACAACGGTGAGTAGAGGTTATTTATGATGTTTGGATGATAAAATTTAATGTTTGAGATGATTCATAAGACAAATTCCATTTTCTCGTGGAGTTCATGCACATGGTTTATTTTTCAAAGTTGATGATCTTTTTGCCATTTTGAAGGGGAGTTCATTGTTGCAGCAAGAATGAGAACAAGTGGAAAGGGTAAGTGTTGCACACAAGAACCAACACTTGCAAAAAATGTGGTTTCCACACAATAACCAACCATAAAAAGCTCAGCTGCCACTTAGGTACTTTTTAGAGAAGGAAGGCCTAATCACATAGTCCAGAATCAGATGTCGAGTTGCATGGGGACATGCAACGTGTTCAGCTGGGGGAAGATGTTGGGTCTCCAAAATGTCATGTTTTCACCTCTTTTCCCCTTTCTTTTTAACCATTTCCGCTCTCCCATAACCTTGCATTAAGACCATTTTAATGTTTATATGTGGGATTAGACTTATTATTTTCCAACACATTTATTTTAGCATTTTGAGTGAATTTATGATTAAATGTTGGAAAAATAAAGTGTTTTCACTTAATCTTAAAAGTTGGATGAGTTTTATGATGTGTACAAGAATATTTGAAGATTTCAACAAAGTTAAATATCACCCTTCATCCTCAAATTCGAATTTCCACTTCCACCTTTGAAGATTTGGCATGATCACTCAACCATATTTGATGGAGAAGAATCATTGAAGTTTTCTTATTTAATATCTTAGAGATTTGTGAAAGGATTTGTAGAGATTATTATTCTCTAAATATTAGCAAATGGTTGAACCATATGTGATAAAAGTGTATCTCAAATTATTAGTTTCTTATCTCATTCTCAAAGCAAATTATGTATAAATAAGAGTGCCTCCTCCATTCCAAAGGGAGGACTCTTGGAGCATGTGTCCATATTATGATGGAATAAAGTAGATCTCTTTTCATATTTCTCTTCACGTAGTTGATCATTCTCTAGTTTTAGTATGTTTTGATTTAGTATAAATAGTATTATATAATTTGATTTATTTATGTTATAGATTAGTAGTATTATTTTGTTCTATGATAGTAAGGGCCCATTGCTGGAGAGCAAAGTGTTGCTTTGTGTAGAATTTCATTTATTAATTTTTGTAAGTATGGTGTGATGCTTTAATTTGTTTTTATCTTTACTTTATTTTTCATGCTTTTAAATTTATGCAAGTGTGATCGGCCGAGTGTGGTGTGCACCAGATATTGAAGTCGTTAACACGAGGATCCAATAAGTGTTTTTAAAGATCACAGGACCTGAACCATTGACCTCTCAATGACCTGGTTTTAATTTCATGCAGTGTGTGGTTTTACTTTCTTTCCTGTGTGATTTACTTTTTCCTCTACTTGATTTGGTTACAGAAAGTATGGTTGTTTCCTGGACACTCTGATAATGTTAACAGTCCTTATCCTTATCATGTTATTGTAGTTTAAAGTGTGATTGTTCGACATACACAAAGTGAATCTCATCCAACTTACCCAGTACCTCATCGAGTAGACCGTTGGTGTGCTTAGTTAAAGTATCAATTGAGTCATGGTCTTGCATATATTTTGCACGATACCTCATCAATTTATTGACTCGGGTTGATAATTGATGTGAGGTAAAACTAAGCAATTATTTTTCCGAACAACTCCTAAAGTCAGAGATGGCCAATGGTACCTTTCTTTTACTAAAGCCCTTGTCTTATCCACTATGAAGTGACCTCCCAAGCCACTATTGTGAAAATCTCTAATGAGGTTTCCCTCATTGATCCTTTGGGAATACATAACTATTGACATGGAACACCAAACCTTCTCCATGAAATAAACCAAGAATGTTGTCCTATCTTCATTCCATGGTTGTTTGCAAGCCTTCCATGCCTCAAATAAATTAGTGTCTTCTTCACGCAACTTTTGAAAACTTTTAAACCTTGTTATATTTATGGACCTCCTAGTCACTAATGTTGTCCTCCTATTTAATGCATCAACAACTCTATTGGAATTTTCACTCATGCTTCAACACAAATGAATAGGATTGCAAGAACGTAACCTTCTTCATGTGGTTTAGATTCATTTTTTCTTGGTTGTTAATAAACTTGAAAGCTAGGCGATCTATGTACTAAAAATTATTGTGGGACAACAAGTAGAGTCTCCACTTCTCCAATGCTTGATTGATCACATAGAACTCTTGATCATGCATAGAATACTTCCTCTCAGCCTCATTCAACCTACCATTTAAGTAAATTATTGCCCTTTCTTTTTTACTCAACAACACTCTTACCACTGTCCCACTTGCCTCTTAATCCACTTGGAACACTTTATCAAAATCAATTAAAGGAAATACAAGATTCTTAGTCATTTTTCTTTTCAAACTAGATCATAATTCCTCTAAGTTGTTTCCATTCGAAGATTCCATCCATACATTTGTTTAGTGGCATAGAAATCCCACTATTTTTTCTAAACAACTTTCAATATAAACTTGTAATCACAAAAGCTTCTTACTTAGAATGTGCTCTTTGGTGCAAGTCATTCAATAATCACTTGGACCTTTTATGGATCCATCTTCAACTCACCTAGAGAAATAATAAATCCTTCTTCTTGCATGAACACTTATGTAAAGAAATCAACAACTTTTATCTTCTCGGTTGTCCCAACACTTGTTGCAAATGCTTCAAACGCTTCTCCTTCATCCCATCGAACATGAATTGATTGTCATGATGAATCTTACCGAAAATGTCTCTTAAAATTCAAAATCTAGAGCCATAGTGACAAAATCAACTTGATAGGGCCAAAGCTCCCTTTCATTCTTTGTATAAGTAGTATTCACATGTGATCAACTCATTGTTTCCAATACTAAATGATCAGAGTTCCCTTTTGTTTTATGTACAAAAATGCATTCATAGACTATAAATTCATTGTTCCCAATACTCAATTATCTCCCTTTTCTATATAAGTTTGCAAATCTCCTCAAGTGAACCCCAAAGAATAGCAATCCAACCCCTCTTCCATCAAGTCATCCCATTTTTATCATGACTCAAGGAGGCATTGTTAATCTTCAACTACCATTAATGTGTTGACAATTGTGTCTCTCCAACTATTATTCCAAACACCAAACAAATAATCTATTATATATATATTTTTGATTACCCCTAATGTTCTTAGAATATTACTTAGTTTATGGAGGTCAAACCCTTGCGGATGAAATTCAATCATGGACATGAATCAATTCGGCACTGGGAAAAACCTCAATACACTAAAACTAAACTAAACCACACACACACACACACACACACACACACACACACACATATATAGGATGGGGGCTCCGAAGATGGATTGAAGCGGAGGGAACATGCGCTTTTTTGCGAAGGTCAGGACTTAATTTTCGGATTGCAGATTAGGATGGCGCATAAGTGTTTGATAGTCGCGGTGCTAAAGCAGGAGCTGAAGGTTAGTACGTGCGAAGGGTGGTTACCACGTGCAAAGGATCGACTCATCTGTGGATTAGCGTTCCCTTAGTCACCCACGTGGCGCACTGATAGTTTTGGCTTTAATGGTTTTAACTGCTAATTAGGCCTCCCACACACTCGCAGAGCTTTCACAATGTTTACAGACGGAGTGGATTACGAACCAGATAGCTAGGACGAACCCATTTTCTGCACGAAAGATGAGGTACACTGCACTATGGAATTTTGGGATAATCAAGTTATAACTTCACCTCACCCAGACGACGTCCCTCCATGCGCCAGCATGGGTGATCATAATGAAACTTCAAGGTTGCAGTCTTCCACCCTGCACAAACCGTCCATCATAGCTAAACCAGGTAAATCCAAGGGAATCAGGTCTAAGAAAATTGATGCCAAGCTCAGAGTTGGAAGAGACATTCCCATTAAACAAATCCCTGATTATCTGAATTTGGAATTGATTGGGAGGTTCTGTGGTAAGACTCCAAGCAAGGACTCGCTTCTGCGTTGGATGGAGTCCAATTGGGTAGATAGTCTGGGTTATACCCTTGAGTTCTACATTCTCCCGCGAGGTTGGTTCCTTAATAAATTAAGGGAGAAGGAGGATGGTTCAAAGCTCCTTAACAGACAATGGCAATGGGGTCCATCCGAACTAATTCTCAAAAACTGGAGGGTGGACTTTAACCTTAGAAAAGAACCGCACAATCTCCAGCAAGTATGGGTTATTCTACCCGGTCTACCTCTGGTTGTTTGGAAGCAGCAGATTTTAGAAGCTATTGGAAATAAGATTGGCAAGTTCATAGCTCTGGAAGAGGATTAGGAAGTTAAAATAGATCATCATTGTGCAAGAATCTTAGTTGAGCTAGACACCAGAGATGGACTCTACGAAGATTTAGTAATTGAAATGCATGGCAGTAAATGGATACAACGTCTTGATTATTGGAAACTACCCTTTCGTTGCTTCGCCTGTCGCAAGGTAGGCCATCTGCAGAAGAATTGTCTTGTTAGCAAAGATCCCCCAAAGACTAAAAAAGTATGGGTTAAAAAATCTACGTCCTTACCAGGCGTGGAGTTCAAGCATAGGACATCGACTGATAAAGATATGTAGGATGCGGTTGTTAGCCCAGTCACATCTAAAGCTGAAGGTTCTATATCTAGAGTCCCAGAAGAGAAGTTGATACAACAGGCGAATGACAACGGCACACTCTTAGGAAAGACTAAGTCAGCAGTACTTTACAGTCTACAGAAAAGGTTGGTGGTGCTGCGTTGTCAAGCGGTCCTCAACAGGTTCAGCCGGCTTCTACGCCAAAAGGTACTAATTCTGCTACATCTTTAATTAAGCTTCTTTGTCTATTCACTCCGAAATTTTCCTCCCACTCTCCGGGTAAAACTTCAATTTCTTCTCCATTTGCCCCTAAGCCTCAAGCTTCTAAACCTTCAACTTTTTCAACTCAGTTGGATAAAAAAAGAGGTTATAATTTAAGATCCAAAAAATTACTTCCGTTAGAAGATGAGGAGGTGTCGCAGTGTATTTCAACTGGAGTTCTAGCCCTAAACTCCATTAAAAAGTCAAGGGCCGGTAGAAAAACATTATTATCGAAGGCCCAAAAACAGGCGGTTTTGGATGTAAAACAGGGACGACAAGCAGTACTAACTCGGGCTCTTAGAGTGAAAATTACCCCAATTAGGGGTCCCTGATGCTCCTCCTCTCCTTTAACATAAGGGGGATAGGGGCGGCCTCCAAAAAAATCGCTCTTAAAAGGATGATAGCCTTACAGAAACCTACAATTTTGATGATCCAAGAAACAATGACGGAAGGTAAGAAAGCTGAGGAGATGGTCAACGAATGTGTTAAGGACTGGAATTCAGAAATCATTGATGCGGACGGTCACTCAGGTGGTGTTATAACGACATTGCGTCTAGAACTAAATATGATTTCGATAACGCGATATGGCTCTGTACTCGGTACCCTTCTGGAAGACAAGGAGACTGGTTTAAGCTTCACGATTCTAAACATTTACGGCCCTTTCTACAATAGAAAAGCTTTCTAGGACACCTTGGACCTCTCAGAAGCATTGAATCAAACAAACATAATTATTGGAGGAGATCTAAATCTAACCCTTTCCTTATGGGAGATTTGGGGCAAAAATGCTAGAGGTGATGCGCTGAGCTCTTACTTTGGATACCTCTTCAAATAGAAAGGTCTAGTGGATATTCCTCCAATAAAGATGGAGCCTACTTGGAGGAACAAACGAGGAGGTGACCAAGCAATCTCTAAGAGATTGGATCATTTCATGCTCTCCGAAAATCTTCTCAATGATCAATTGATAGTGCAATCAACGATTGAAACAGGAGGGAACTCAAATCATAGGCCAATTAGCTTGAAATTAAAGATCCTTGAGAAAAATTCCCCTCCCCCTTTTAAATTCAATCCTTTATGGTTGTCTGAAGAGGACTATAAAACTCTGATTCTAGAATCCAGGAAGCCTCTAATCACTCGATGATGCAACAATTTTACGACAACATGGCACTAATGAATTTTTTTTCCAAAGTTTGGGACAAAAAACACAAAGTCCGCCATCAAGAGGAGCTTCTGAGGGTAGAAGAAAAACTTGAGGAATTATTTGGCAAAAACTAAGAAGGGGTTTTCACTTTAGAGGAAACCAAAATCTTAAAGAAGTTGGAAAAGGAAAAAGATTCACTGTTGCTCCAAGAGGAGCAATTATGGAGACTCAAGAGCAGGGCTCTTTAGCTGAAAGAAGGCGACCATAATACTAAATTCTTTCACAAACATGCATCCCATCGAAAGAATATTAATACAATTCACGAAATAAGAACATGGCAAGGTAACTTGGCTATGACCTTCATGGAGAAGGCAAAAGTAGAAGTGGACCACTTCCACAAAATTTTCAATGGGTCTGAAGGCTGCTTAATTTCGGAAATTATGGAGGTTGTCAGTCTATTCCCCAGACTAATAACCAATGAAATGAATGAAGAGCTCACCAAAGAAGTCACGGATGCAGAAATCCAGTCAGTTTTGCTTTCGTTTCAAAAAGGAAAAAGTCCCGGTCCAGATGACTTCACACTGGAGTTTTTCCTAGGATTTTTTGAAAAAATTAAAGATGATCTCTTGGCAGTGGTGAAGGAATCTTAGAATACTGGGAAAGTTCTGGGGAGTTTCAATTCAACATTCATAACTTTGATTCCCAAAACCCAAAAGCCCGAGACGTTCAATGATTTTAGACCAATTTCATGCTATAATATGATTTATAAAATCATAGCAAAGGTCATCGCCATAAGACTCAAACCTATTCTGAGCAAAATCGTAACAGAAGAACAATTTGGATTCCTCGATAACAGACAAATACATGATGCAGTCTCTCTTACGTAGGAATCCATCCACATTATTAAGAAAGATAAACAGATTGCATTTGCGTTGACACTAGATCTCTCTAAAGCATACGATCGAGTCAATTGGACTTTTTTCAGACTGCTATTGCTTCAGATTGGAATGGAGGTAGATATGGTCGATTGGATTATGGGGTGTATTCAATCCACCTCGTTCGTAGTACTAATCAATGGAGATCCCTCTAGCTTTTTTCGTCCCACTAGAGGGATCAGACAAGGGTGAGCCCTATCACCTTTCATCTTCCTCCTTATCGTTGATGCTCTTCGTCCTCTCATTCACAATGCCAGAACATAAGGTAGGATAGAAGGGGAAAAAGTACCCAATATTGAAGCCATCACCCATACTCTGTTTGTTGATGACATCCTTCTATTCAGTAAGGGATTTGAACAAAACCTCAGAGCTTATGCATCCCTTCTCGACAAATACAAGCATGCAATAGACATGATGATAAACATCAGGAAATCCAGCCTGAACCACAACGAGTTCTCTACAGATCTGATCCAGAAGGCAGAAGAGATTTTACCATTCCTAGCTAATCCTCTCTCTGATGGATTCAAGTATCTTGGCTTCCTTCTTAAACCCAACAACTATGATTTTCAAGATTAGGTTTGGCTATATAAGAAAGTTGAAGCCATAATTTCAGCTTGGTCTAATCGCTTCTTATCTAAGGGAGGGAGATTAGTTCTCCTTAAGGCAGTATTAAAAAGTATCCCAATCTACTGGGTGTCCATTGCTTACATTCCAAAAGGAATTCTCACCAAGTTAAGAAAGAAATGCTTTTCCTTTTTATGGACAACCAACAAATAGTCTAATGGGATTCCTCTAGCCAAGTGGACTACCATCTCACTTCCAAAAGAGATGGGAGGTTGGGGAATAAAAAATTTACCCCTTTTATGCAAATCCCTGGCAGCAAAGACCTTATGGAGACTAGCTCAAAATCCCGACTCTCTTTGGGGAAGAGTTCTAAGTTTCAAATATTGTCCCAATTCCTCCATTACTGAATGGTTTAGGACCCCTAACAAAACCCATAAAAATGGTTCGGCAGGCTGGAAAGCAATGGTTTTGGCCTGCCCTCTAGTAGGCAATTGGACTGCTTGGAGAGCAGGGAATTGCAAGAGTATCAGATTAGGGGAGGATCCGTGGGTCAGAGCAGGAGAAAAATATATGCTCTCAAGGCCGTTGCTGTCAAAATTGAAATCTCAAAGTTTATACAAGCTGGTTGATGCCCAAGCCCAACATCCCTAGTTAAGAGGAAGTGAAGGATGGAAGAATGCACAGACCTTAAGTTTAAGTGGAGCTGAGGCAGAAGAATGGGGTAACTATGTAAATAGACTAGTCTTAAGTTTCGTCCACTTAGATGAGGAATATCAGGACAGGTTGATATGGACCAAAACGTAGTCAATGGTGACTATTCGACCAAGAAAGGATACGAGACAATCATTCAGGATCAGTTCAACAGTGATAAGTGCTGGTGGCGGAACAAGCTATGGAAAACTAATAGTCCCCTAAAGACCATTTTAACCTTCTGGCTAGCAATGAATAACAAACTCTAAACCTGGGAAAATTTGAAGAAATGTGGATTTCAAGGTCCCAGTTACTGTTTTATGTGCAAGTCAAGCAAGGAACACTTTGCTCATCTTTTTGATGCTTGTCCATATGTAGGAGCCGTATGGACCACTGCATCTAAAATCTTCTCTCAAGATAGTCAGATCACAAAAGCAGATTATACTGTGGAGCAGCGAGCAAAGAAGTGGTGGCGGCATACAGGGGTACGTTGCTATGATGCTTTCCCAGTTCTCTTTGTATTCAGCATTTGGGAAGCCCGCAACAGAGCTATTTTTAAAAATCAGTGGACACCAGTTGACATCACTTCCATTCTGCTAATACAAAAAACGCAGGAATTGAAGACGGCTCCCAAACAAATCAAAAGACAAGTGATTTATGATCTAGAGATAAACAAAAGCCAACCTTGGACATTATTTGATGGCGCAAGCCAAGGGGATCCATAGTTAGGAGGAGCAGGCAACATCATTCACCTTTCATAGACCAGGAAAATCAAGATAAAACTTGCTCTGGGACAAGCCACCAACACCAAAGCCGAGCTTTTTGCTTTATGGACAGTTCTCAAAATTGCTAGGGATAGACAAATCCCAAAACTTCACATCTTTGGCGATTCAAAAACAGTGATCAACTGGGCTAATGGGGTTTGCTTTATTAGAGCGCCACATCTTCTTACTATGCTAAAATAAGTTCAAGCCCTTAAGCCCTCTTTCGATTCAATCTCCTTCTCTCGCGTTTATAGAGAGCAAAACTCCAAAGCCGATACCCTGTTAAAGCAGGCTCTAGCAATCCAGCCCAGAATCATAGAAGGAGAGGAGATTTTCAACGGTCATGTGGTCAGATTCGCCATTCCTTTATAGACAGTCCATCTCTCAAGACACAAAATCTTTCTGCAGTTTTCAGGCTCATAAGGATTCTGGAGATGGGTACAAAATTTCAGAAACACTTCAAGGAACGTGGAAGGCAGAAGAGGCCTACAATTTTGCAGATCAATATTGTAAAAAGGAACTATAAGAATGAAATACAGGACAAATTAGAGAGCTTTCAATAGTCTTTGAAATGCACTATATAGATATCTACTAGCTGGAAAAGCTATGTATGTAATATTGTATAAATGCTGTGTAATGCAAGTCCTTAAAGGACAGTTGATGATCACTCTTTATTTAGAGTGATAGATATTTTCCATTTGGAAGATACATACATACATACATACATACATACATATATATATATTGAACAAATGGAAACTTTCCCTGCCACAATCTACTTGTTCCCCAACTTGCGATAGCAATTGAGTGGGAAGGATATTAACAACTAGCGAGAAGTATGAGTGCATAGCTTGGTTACTTATAAGCTCATGTTCCTACCTCACATGCTAAGGTAACCACCACAGAGTCCCATCATCCATTGTTCACTCTCTCAAATTCCACCAGCCAACACGAATGGCCTTACATTCACCCATCATCAAACTATTTGCTCTGAAGACAATCGCTTGCGATGTGGAGTGCTCCCTCCATCGAGCCCACTTGCATTCACCCATCCCATTTGATATGATCTCCCACATGCGAAACCTTAGGTGAATGAATCTATCCATGATGGTGCTGTCATTCATCATTATTATCATTTGGTTGAGGGGGTGCCAGATGGGCGACTTTCCCACAACTATTTCGCATCCCTGAAAATATGCACCAATGTTGATAAATTTACAGAGGAGATGAATCCATGGGTTCAAGATTCAAGATATACTTCGACTAGGGAAATGGAACACTACAAAACTCTTACTCTATACTAGCAAATCAAGTCTCTATTGGGTAGGGTTCTCTTGGAAAGTCAAGAGGGCAGGAAAGAAATTATGCTACAATTGGATGAAATCCAAGATTAAAATAGGAAATTGGTGGTTAGGATGAACATAATCATCAAAGCAACTTGATTGGACTTTTCTGTTCCAGTCCTTGCTTCAACTCCAACTTCAACACCTCCTACAAATCATGAATTTTCTAATGGGAAAGAGGTGCCCTTCGTTTCTATTTTTGATGATGAAGTTGAGGACTAGTCTAGGTTTTATGCAGTTTGTTTTCCTGATAAGTGGATATCATAGTTATGTCAAAGCTATAGTAGGTCCTTTCAGTCATACCTAGGAGCAGTAAAACCTTTTGAACATGAAATGGAAATCTGTTGTTTTTTTTATCTTCGTTCTAGTTTCCCTTGGGGCATTCCTAAACTGCTATCTTATGTATAATTTGTTTAAAGTAATATAGAATCCTAGAGATTACAAAAAAGTAAAAATGTGTATATATATATATATAACCGGCGCTAGCCTGTGCGCACACAACGGAAATAAAAGCAAACAAATATACCTTTGCACAAAGCACTGGGACCTTTAATGGTTCAAAATCAGCACGCTGAAATCTACCACAAGGCTCCTGGGTACTCCAACATATGAAAACTAGTATATAGAAAATGCAAAATACACATGAACGCATAATATGGGATAAATAGATATTATATTATCACTTTGGGACACAAGATTACAAAGATCTTTCAGGATCGATTTCCGGATGCCTCAAATGAGAAATCCTTCTTCCTTTTATAAGAGGTAGAAGCCTCTTCAAGAAGCTAGGAATCTTTGAGATAAGATTTTTTCCCTTATGACAGATATATGACATTTCTCTAAAAGAGATTGATATCTTACGAAAAATATTTACAAATCACACTGTGGATATTCTTTATTGAAAGAACCCACGAAAGAAATGACATAAAGAGATAAAACAAATGGACGACAAACTAGCGAACCATTATTATGGTACAAAAAGTTATAAAGTGGAGATTCTTCACGAGAACCCACGAAAGATTATACTTAAATTTAGTCTGGTGGACTGTGATCAGAATCAAAGAACTCATAATCAAATCCATCATAGACATCATCACTGTCAGAGCCTTGACCACGATATGCGGAAAAGACTCATTTTGAAGTTGTACCATATGGCAAGATGTTCTCCATCCATGTTGGAGGATTCTCTCAGAAACAGGCATAAAACGGTGACTGGCTGAAATATCTCCGACGAAAGCATTCAGGAATTGAAACTTCACCAAAGAAATTATTTTCAATAACAAAATCTAACACTTGACTAGTGTCAGGATTAGGCTTGACTATTGAACCCTTGCATAATAATTCAAACTGGAACACGTTGAATGCAAGTGCTCCTTCATATATATATATATATATATATCATTAAAAAACTAGACCCTCGGGTATACTTCAATGGAGTAGCCCAAGGTGAGCCTTCGGTCTATGGGGGAGGTTGTGTGCTCCATCTCTCTGATTCACACTTCTTCAAGATTAAAGTTGGTCTGGGTGAAGGCACAAACAATTTTGCAGAAATGTTATACTTAAAACTCCTCCTTTTGTTTGGTTTAGAAAAAGGATGCAGAAACATCCATGTCTATGGGGATTCAATGCTTGTTATCAACTGGGTGAAGGAGGTCCAACGGTGTCACAATATACAGTCAACTACCATATTAGAAGAAATAAGTTTAATCAAAAGAATATTTGAGTCATTCACTTGCCATCATGTTTACAGGGAGTGCAATAGGATTGTTGATGCCCTTTCTAAAGAAGGCCTGCAAATGGATGTAGGACAATGGATAATTTTTTAACATCAAGATGAAGATATTTTTGAATACTATCACAAGCCCTTCATTGAAGTGATAGGTCCACATCAGGGGCAGTAATTTCGAGCATGATACTTTTTTTTTGTTTTTTGATTATCTTTATGATATTTCCTTAAGAAGACAAGATACAGGTCCTTATCGATTTTTAAGTGCTAGAAGAACTTTCCAGAACAATGTTTAGAGCCTTTTTTGAAATAGATGGCTAAGGCCATCCCTATTTTTTTTTAAATATATGCACATCATATATCTACATCATGTAATTTTTGTTTTATATAATAAAATTACGATTATATATATATATATAGCCCGGTGGGTTAGCTCAAGTGGTTGAGTGCTGTATTCGCAAGCAGAAGGTCTCAGGGTCAAATCCTTGGGTGGATATGAAGGGCCTCACTTGATGTCCCCACCGGGTTAGGCCTCACTTGATGTCCCCACCGGGTTAGGCCTCACTTGATGTCCCCACCGGGTTAGGCCCCGTAATCAAGGCCGATGGTTTACCTTGGGTACCATCCTCGAAATGAGGGGAAGTACCTGAGGGTTTCCCAAGCTGTGTTCCACTCTAATATATATATATATATATATATATATATATATATATATATATATATATATATATATATATATATCTAGTTTGAGATTTTTCCCATGGTTCAATTTTGGTGTATTGAGACTGTGCCTAGCATGTTCGTGATTGAATTTCATTTGTAAAATCTAGTTTCACACACACACACACACACACACATGTCGAAACCTAGAAATAGGGGATGGATTTACCTTCAAAATTCTATATCTATATCTATATCTATCTCTCTCTCTCTCTCTCTCTCTCTCTCTATATATATATATATATATATATATATATATATATATATAAGTTTGAAGGTAAATCCATCCCCTATTTCCAGGTTTGAACATAAGTTTTAGGGCTCCTTTCCTTCTTTCTCACTTCTCAAAAGCCTCAAATCTGTAGACAACTCAACAGTCTTCAAATTAACAAAGCTCGAGCTTGAAGCTTCTTTGATGGTGTCTATCGGGGGGCTAGCCCTATTTGTAGGGTGGGGGGATCTATCTAGATGTTTGACTCTCATTTTTATGATTTCAAAGCTAACATTGCAAGTGGTACCAATAATTTGGTAGAGCTCATTACTTTAAAATTTTTGTTGAAGGTTTCCTTGGACTTGGGCTAATCACATATTTAGGTTTATGGGGACTTTTCCTTGGTTATATCTTAAATGGATGACAAAGAAAATCTCAAGAAGATCAATCTTATTCTATTAACAGTGAGTTTAAAAGAAGTTAAGGATGATTTTGTGGGAATCTACTTCTCTCATATTTATAGGGGACTCCATGTCAAAGCTGATGCTCTCTTTAAGGCTGGATAGTTGGTACCTAAGGGACATGTCTTCATTAAAGAGAATTTGGAGGATTAGGATATCAAGACTCTTTCTTCTAGTATTGGATATTCTGATAAGGCTTGGGTGTAGAATTTGTTTCTATATTATATTTTGCCTTACTGGTCCAATCTAGCTTATAATGATGTGGAAACCTTGGTTGTTGTTTCTTTTTGGTCTAGTGTAGAAGGAATACCACATATTGTATTTTTAGATATGTAACTGAACTAATCTACTGTAACAACCAATTATTAAGTCTATATTTTAATGAATTTTGTTAGGACTTTATATGGAGGTTTTCAAGTCCTATTTTGGATTGATACTGGTGCCCTTATGCACTTGAAGTATGTATTTTTCTCATTTGAATATAAAATATGTTTTTTGTGGATATATATATATATATGAAAATAAATGTACTTCCATTTATTAAGAATAGAAAATACATTCTTCAGTGCCTAAAGGTAAGCTCCAGATCCAAAATGGGGTAGTATTTAGAGAATCAGTAAGTAAAGATATTATGCTAAGAGAAGTCCTAGAAATATAAACATCGATATATCTAAGAACTCATAAAAAGTTCCTAACTGTAACATCCCGATAATTTCATAAAAATTTAAAATTTTTAAAACTATAAATGCGGAAATAATAAATGTTTAAATAAAGCAGCGTTAATACCGAAGTCATAAATGTTGAAATAAATTAATCACTGAGTCCCTTAACTAACAACATCTTTAATGATAACGACACATTACGACACTAGTTTTGCTTGTAATAACTGTAACTTGCAATATTTTGTGATGGAGTTTTATTAAAAAGGTACTGACAGTTGTTTTATGATGATGATGAAAGGGGTCCTACGAGGTACCCTGAGGCTTACTTAGCTATGTCAGCTAAAGCTTGTGAACCTATTCCTCTTGCGCAGATTCGCAGGTAAGAGTAAAGCGACAAATCAAGTGTTAAGAGTATTTATGTTTTACAAATAGCCGTCAATAATTGGTAGAATTTCTAAGTTCTTCCTTGCTTCAGGTATGGATCTAAGTCTATCCTAGATGTATTGTTTCGATCATAATACAATTTGCAGGAGTCTTTAAGATTAATATTTAAACTACACTTATTATTGAATTCCTCAATATGAATTGCCTATGCTTATGAATTTCTAGAATATGTACTAGGTTACGTTTTCTAAGTGTTATTATGACACTATTATTATCATGAGAAATATTATTACTATGTAAATATTTCGTCTTTGTATAGAGCTTTATCGAAACCATGAATCCAATAGTGTGTTTGGAAAACATGAATGATTTGAAAAACAATTTAAATTACAATCATATTATTTATGAGTTTCTAAATGTATGAACAAACATACTATTGAAATAGCATTCCCTAAAGTCCTATCTTTATATTTATGATGGTTCCACTATAGGACTTGCACGAATTATAGAGATTGGCCTTTTAAATCCATTAATCAAATAATGAAAAGGGCTATAGTATGTGAACATAAAAAATATGATGCATATAATGGGACTCTAACTATAGGATACAACATGTCTCAACTTATGAAATATATATATATATATATATATATATATATATATATATATATATATATATATATATATATATATATAAAACACATACAAACCCAACCTTTACATTATCAAACACGAAAGGTGTATAATGATCGTACATAACCCTAAGTCTGATCGTTGACAGGTGAAATGATGGGGTCTTAAAGTTTGGAGTACGAAAAAGAATGCATCGTTCCAAAGGTTGGCTTGACATTTAAGTCATCTGTCTAAAGCATTGAATGTCGTAATACGTGGATGAAAAGCACGTGAAATTTTTCACACTTTAAACTTGAAATGCCGAGCTGTAGCAGGCTTGAATTGTAGTCCACCGAGTTGGCAACGTTGTGGTTGGAATAATAAATAGGGTTTTTAAAGCAGAGATTGCCCATATTCCAACGAGCCTGGTTGGCAGCAATCTCCACCGTTGATCTGTGGATTCTTGAGATTGCAATGGAACCCTAACTACACTCTCCTTTAACATCGAGGAAAGGTCTTTTGTCTTCATTTTGTTATGGTAAAGCTTGGGTGAGGACGACAGGCCGAGAGGTTCTAGGGTTTGGTGGTTAAGAGCTTTCCCAAGCTCGAACCCGTGACCCTTGAGCGTTTAGACTATGAATGTTTGTTATATTAAGGAGCCGAGTCTGTAGTGAAAGTTGTAGCAGTTAATATGTTGAAAGATTGAATCTGTAGCTGGTTTTACTGTGTAAGTTGTGAGGGTGTCTGTCCAGAGTTTTGAAATATTCGAACCGGCTTTCGATTTTATTGCAGTGGTAAAATATCGACCTTTGATCTGGAACCTTCTCTTCCATATGTTGGATGGATAACTTCGTTGGTTACATTTGCAGAAGTGCCTCACGAAAAACGCAGGTAAGGTCCTTTCTTTACAAACCACTGTCATTTCAAGCATTTAAAAATCATTTATAAGTTCTCCTTTAACCATTACAGGTTTGTTTGTCAGGTTTGCTCTCGTTGAAGGAATCTTTTACATGAGGTTTGAAGGAAGTGCACTACGCATCCACCGGTAAGTCTTGGCGGTTCCTTACCTCGTGGTATCTCTTGGTTCAGTTGCAGTCGATGCTAGATGTTTGGAAAGGTGTTAATGTTTGGTTTTTGGCACGGCTTTTGTTCATTGTTTGTAACTTTTGGGAACCATAGTGGAAAGCCCAGCTGCTAAGATTCTTAGCTAGCGTCTACTGTAAATTTTGGTTGGAAATGCCTTGTTTAAAATGTAATTGATAAGGGATGAACCCTCGTTCTTTTGAATGGATCATACAGTTTTTAAAACTGCAAATGTTTACTGTGTAATGTTGGGAATCCAAATCGTCGATGTAGAATAAAATAGTAACTGTTTGGTAACAAGTTTTATGTTGTTGGTTGACTTATAACTATGAAAGGTAGATATTTCGTGCCAGTAGGTTTTGAATGAAAACAAAATACTGTGTTGTGATTATGGTGGAAATTAGAAACTATACGTTTTTAAATGGCTAAAGTTTTTGATCTTACGTTTTGAAATAAAAACTCTACTCTGTAGGTTTTGATAGTAGAAAAGTTTAACTACCAAGAGTACTGTCTTTTTAATGAAGGGCCAAGTGCCGAAAGTTCGCTGGTTTTCTTGAAACGAAACTTGAATGTTTGAGTTAGAGTTAGTTTGATGATAATATTCATTTTCTGGTGTTTGAGGTATAAACAAATAATGGTTTAAGATAATAATAAAACTCTCACTCAGCAGACGTCTTGTAATATAGTTAATATCAGTATAGTAGTTTGAACAACCGAAAAGTATTTTAGTTAGTGGAAAACTTAATACAAGAGATTGATGTTTATGTTTTAAATGTGTAGTTTTTAAACTGAATATATAATAGTCTTAGGGTTTTTAAAAGAATAATATACATGTTTTCGACTTCATAGAGAGGAAAATTTTAGTAGTAACAGTATTGTAAGATGTTAGAAATAAAATCTAGAATTTATTTATTCTGAAGAAAATTGAAATATAGCAGACTATTAAAGTACTGGAAATAATACTAAGTTTAACCCATGGAAAAATTTGATGAAAGGAATGGAATTGAGAAATAAAATGCTTATATTGATTCTGTATAAGAATATTTTGCAGCTGTTAAATTTCTAAAAACAATAATGCAGGAAGTAAATGAAAACATAACCTTTTTATGTTGAACATTAGATTGGAAATCAGAAAGAACATTTAGCAAAGATTTGCATACCTAGACTGATGCAGAGATGGATTATTTTATTTTTATTACTAAGTAAGGGAATCTATTATAAGTCTGATTTCTGTGGTAAACTATTCTGTTTATTAGTTTTAAATAGGAAGAATTAATAAATCAACATTAAGAGAAATCATTACAGAGTTCTTCTATCCAATCAATTGGCAATCTGCTTATCATTCATCTTTCTTAATTCACTTCTCTGTACTGGAGTACGATGCAAAAACAACATGGGGAAAAATATAGAGATGATTATCGAATCAATCATTTCATAAATAATTTTTATTCAGAAATCATACATAGGTCAGAAAATAAAACAATTTCTTACTGATAAATGCAGAATTTATTTGACTGGAAATAACAACAGAAAAATAGAACCTGATAATTCATAGGAGAAACAAACCACCCAAGGAGCCTGTTCCACCCAACCTATTCCTGAAGACATCCAAATTACTTGCCTTAGGACCCCCGAGCCTATTCACTGAACCACCAGGAAGAAGAGTTTGTAGAAGCCTTAGTTCATCAACTTGCAGTAGAATATAGATTATTCAGTCATAAAGACTCAACAGTCAAAGGGACCTGCACCAGCACCTTTGGTTTTGCTTCTCAGAATAACTAGTAGACTCACAATTGCACTCTCACATAGCCTCCCTATTCGAATCTCTTAGTGATCACCTGATACACTTGAGGAAATATTTCTGCAGAAAATATTGTGTGAGCTGCCTGCTCAATTCAAATTGCCTTATCTAGGCTGCCTAGGCCTTTTAGTGGTTAACTGGTCATCAATGAGCTGACTGCTCTCTTCTACCCACCTAGGGGATAATGTCACAAGTTTAGGGGTAGTTGTCCCATAACCAACAACTAGTGGTGGAGTGCAAATGTTGCTATCTGTACCATGCCTTCTAACAACTTCCATTCCTCCTAGTGGGTCAGTGAACACTCATTTAACAGTTCGCTTGGGTGTTTGTCTCCTATTTTAATTTATTTAATAATAATAATCCGTAATTACAATCATCCTTGACCAAACATGGTCATAATTACAAAACTTTGTAATTATAATTTAACATAAAGTATTTTGCAAATAAAATAAATATTCTCAAAATTTGGGTAGGTTACATACACCCCCCTTAAGTCTCAACCTCGTCCTCGATGTTGTTTAATCACTCTCTGAGTGTTCCTGAAACAGAGTTGGGTATGCTGCCCGCATACTACTCTCTAACTCCCAGGTTGCCTCTTCTGGACAAAGGTGCTTCCATTGCACCTTTACTTGCCCAATGGTGCGATTCCGGAGTAGAGTTTCCCTCCTTTCGAGGATACAGTCTGGTTCCACCTGAAAATCACTGTCTTGTCCAACCTGTACATCATTCTAATTTACAACATGAGTAGCATTGTGTACATACTTCTTTAAAAATGATATATGAAAAATATTATGTATCTTTAGATTTGGTGGCAAAGCCAGTTGGTATGCCACAGGTCCAACCCTTGACAAGATTTCGAAAGGACCACAATACCCGGTGCCAGCTTGGCATAGCTTCCCAATTTCAATGAACTCTTTTTCGGTATTACCTTAAGAAAAACATGCTCACCAACCTGGAACTCTTTATGAGTCCTTCTAAGGTCTGCTTGACTCTTTTGCCTATCTTGGGCAGCTTTAAGATTTCTTTGTACCTATTTCACAATTAGTTCTAGTTCCTGCAACAATTATGGTCCTAGAATAACTCTATTAACTGGATCATTCCAAGAAACTGGTGTATTACATTTCCCACCATAAAGAATTTCAACAGGGCTAAGCTTGGCTGATGCATGGTAATGATTGTTATAAGTAAATTCTGCTAAATGCAAGTAGTCCTCCCACTTACCAGGCTGGTCCTTAACATACATTCTTAGCATGTCTTCCAATACCTGATTCACTCTTTCTGTTTGTCCATCCGTTTGTGGATGGAATGCTGTGTTGAAGTTTAAGGTTGTATTGAACCCTTTAAACAAAGACTTCCAAAAATTTCCTGTAAACTTAGAATCACGGTCCGAAACTATTATCTTTGGTATTCCATGTAATCGAAAAATTTGCTTCATAAAAATTTCTGCAATATCAGGAGCCTTATGAGTAGTCTTTACAGGTATAAAGTGTGTTGCCTTGCTGAGTTTATCCACTACCACCATAATGGAATCATTCTGTTTTTGATTCTTTAGTAGCCCGGTGATAAAATCTATACTTATGATTTCCCATTTCCAGCTAGGTATAGGTAATTGCTGTAATAGTCCTGCTGGATGTTGATGTTCAAACTTCACTTTTTGACAGTCAAAACACTTAGCTATATATTCTGCTACTTCATCGTTCATTTTGGGCCAATAATACTCTTTCTGTAACATAGTGATGGTTTTTTGATAACTTGGGTGACCAGAATAATGACTTTTATGCATCTCATCTAAAATCAGAATTTTTACTTTTGGTATGTTGGGTACATACAATCTATTTTTGTACAACAACAATCCATTTTCTTTTAAACTGTAATCTGCCATAGAATTTTCAGAATTGCTATCTGCTGTCTTTTCTTGTAATTTTCTGTATTCTTCATCTGTTTCAATCCCTTCAAAGATTTGATTTTCTAAATCTGTTGAGTATGTACTGATGGCTGAAATAAAATTCAACTTTGCTTTACGACTTAGTGCATCAGCAACCTTGTTCTATTTCCCTTTTATGTGATGAATTTCAAAATCATATTCACTTAGAAAAGTTAACCATCTAGCTTGTCTAGCGTTCAAATTTGTCTGATCTAATAAATACTTCAACCCCATGTTATATGTTAACAAGGTAAATTTTCTGCCAATAAGATGGTGACGCCACATTTTTAAAGCGTGAATTACTGCTATTAACTCCAAATCATAAGTAGAGTAATTCTTCTCATGTATTTTCAGCTTTCTAGACTCGTATGCAACAGCATGTCCCTCTTGTGTTAGGACTCCACCGAGTCCGTCATTACATGCATCGATGCATACTATAAAATCCTTATTAGGATCTGTAATCCTCAGAATAGTTATTGTAGTTAGTAATTCCTTTAACTTCTTAAAACTCTCTGAACATTTCTGATCCCATACAAACTTCTTCCCCTTTCTCTGTAAGGAGGTTATGGGGTTTGCAATTTTTGAAAAACCTTCTATGAATTTTTTATAATATCCAGTAATACCCATATATGATCGTACATCTGACACATCCTTAGGAACCGACCATTCATTAATGGCTTTTATCTTATTGGGGTCAACCGAGATTCCTTCCTTAGAAATTATGTGTCCTAAATACTAAATCTTATCCTTGTGAAAGTCACATTTACTAAACTTAGCATATAACTGATGATCTCTTAGAACTTGTAAGATAATATGCAGATGTTCGTCATGTTCTTCTTTACTTTTAGAATATACTAGAATGTCATCTATGAACACAATAGCGAACTTATCCAAGTATTTGTGCAGAATATTGTTCATTATACACATAAATACAACCGGGGCATAAGTCAATCCAAATGGCATGACTACGAACTCATAATGTCTATATCGAGTTCTAAAGGCCGTTTTAAAAATATCCTCATCCTTAACACGAACTTGATGATATCTTGACCTCAAATCAATCTTTGAAAATATCGTTGCGCCACGCAGTTGATCAAATAGATCGTCGATGCGGGGCAACAGATATCGATTCTTGATTGTCATCTTATTCAGTTGGTGATAATCTATGCAAAGTCTTAAAGTGCCATCTTTCTTTTTAAAAAATATAATAGGTGCTCCTCAAGGAGACACGCTGGGTCTTATATAGTTTTTATCAATCAGTTCCTTCAACTGTGATTTCAACTCATTTAATTCTAGTATATTCATCCTATATGGAGCTTTAGAATTCGGTACCACTCCCAATATTAACTCGATGGTAAAATCTAGGTCTCTCTTAGGGGGTAATCCTGGAATCTCTTCAGGAAAAACATCTTTGAAATCTTTTAGGACAGGTATATCTTCTAGTTTCAATTTGTCCTCTTTAGTAATTAACTCATCATTCACTACATTCACTGCAAACATTTGACATCCTTTTCTAACTGCTCTTTTTACTTGCATAGCTGAAATCTGTCTAAGTGATGTCTTTCTTGGAATACCTTTTACTTCTATTGTTTCTCCTTCACCATTTACACAAGTAAAACTTTTCTCATAACAATTTAGAATGACATGATGGGCTTCTAACTAGTCCATTCCAATTAGAATGTCATATGATCCTAAAGGTAAAACACTGTGTTTTTAACTGATTCATAGATAACACACAACTTTCCACAAAGTCAGACACTTTTCTTTTTGTTCCTGTTGCTAGTCTAACTAACCAGGATTTATTGAATTTTTCTGTTTTCAAATTAAAACTTTCTACAATATCTGGTGATATATAACTCAGGCTAGCACCTGGATCAATCAAAATAGTAACATGGTGGTTTTTTAGCATACCTTCAATCTCTACCATAGAGACTTGATGCTTTGCTTGTCGGTTGTCTAGAGCTGCATTAATTCTGGGCATCTCCCTTGCCAAGTCTCCCACAGTAGGTTCAGTCTGTATGGAATGAATATTGTTAGCTGGCCGCTTCCTCTTGGGGCATTCTGAAGCATAATGAGGACCTTGACACTCAAAACATTTGATAGGTTCCTTTTGGTCATTAGTCCTGGTAGCATTGGAAGTATTTCTAGGAGCTGTAAAATTCTGCTGTTGATTATTTTTGGGATTGTTTCCTTGAAAATTCCGATTCTGAAATTTTTTCTTTTGGAAACTAGAATTTCCACTAAACCTGAAATTTTTCTTTTTCAGCTCAAAGTTGCTGGGTTTATGAGTTTTCCAGTTAGATATCCCTTCTCTTTTCCGATTAGTGTCATAACAGAAAGTTGCTTTTCTCATGGCCTCTTCTAAGGTCTTTGGATTGTCGTACTCTATTCTGTCCTTGATGTTGAAAGGTAGACAACTCAGGTATCTTTGAATCTTCGGTTTTTATTCCACAAGGTATGGCACATACCTCAGTAAATTTAGGAATTTACTATTCATTTCTTTCATATTCATAGTTTCCAGCTTTAAATCATAGAATTCCTTGGATTTTTCTTCGTAGTATTGTTCAGATAAGAACTTCTTCTTGAAGTATCTTTTAAAAGTGCTCCAATTCACATCCTTGTCTTTGATGCCCTTCACTCTTTTGATGTCCTACCACCAAATAGCTGCCTTCCCAATCAAGTTGTATATTGCCATCTTTGCCTTCAATGATTCTGAATAATCATAAATTTGGAAGTACTTCTTCATGCCGAACAACCATGCTTCTGCTGTCTCTCCTTTCTCAGTTTCACCATTGAAGGTTGGGGGTTTGATTTTCTTGAACTCCCCATAAATTTGTTCATACTGTTTATGACTTTTTCTTTTGGGTTTGTAATCTCCTTCGTTGCTATCACTTGAATAATTACGTTTCTTTTTGCGTTTTTCATTGGCAGCTTTTAATGATGTTGAAATGCTGTTCGCAACTTCAGTTTTCATTTTCTTACCCCTGTCTCGATGAGGTAAGTCTTCAATCTTGGAGGTATGTTCAACCCCTATATCCTGTTCATCAGTTGGGCACTGATCGAACAGTACTTGGTTAAGTTCCTCTTGTGCTTTCAGAATTTTCTCATTGTCTTGTTTTACAAATCTGATTTCTACTTTTAACTCTTGAAATGCACGTAACAATTCTTACGAATTGTCATTTAATTCGCCATGAACTTCTCCTTCATAATGTCATCCCGTGCTATGACTGTTTGGTCGAAATTTGTCCTCCATATGTTCAGCTGATCCTTCCATACCTGTAGCTTAGAAACAATTTCTGTACAACACAAATATTTTAAATTGAATTAATAAGATTTCTGCTGTAAATAAATTTTCTGTTGCGTGTTACTTGGACCTGTTCAGGCCTAGAGTTCCAACATGAGCTCTGATACCACATGTAACATCCCGATAATTTCATAAAAATTTAAAATTTTTAAAACTATAAATGCGGAAATAATAAATGTTTAAATAAAGCAACGTTAATACCGAAGTCATAAATGTTGAAATAAATGAATCACTGAGTCCCTTAACTAACAACATCTTTAATGACAACGACACATTACGACACTAGTTTTGCTTGTAATAACTATAACTCGCAATATTTTGGTTGGAAATACCTTGTTTAAAATGTAATTGATAAGGGATAAACCCTCGTTCTTTTGAATGGATCATACAGTTTTTAAAACTGCAAATGTTTACTGTGTAATGTTTGGAATCCAAATTGTCGATGTAGAATAAAATAGTAACTATTTGGTAACAAGTTTTATGTCGTTGGTTGACTTATAACTATGAAAGGTAGATATTTCGTGCCAGCAGATTTTGAATGAAAACGAAATACTGTGTTGTGATTATGGTGGAAATTAGAAACTATACATTTTTAAATGGCTAAAGTTTTTGATCTTACGTTTTGAAATAAAAACTCCACTCTGCAGGTTTTGATAGTAGAAAAGTTTAAATAGCAAGAGTACTGTCTTTTTAATGAAGGGCCAAGTGCCGAAAGTTCGCTGGTTTTCTTGAAACAAAAACTTGAATGTTTGAGTTAGAGTTAGATTGATGATGATATTCGTTTTCTGGTGTTTGAGGTATAAACAAATAATGGTTTAAGATAATAATAAAACTCTCACTCAGCAGATGTCTTGTAATATAGTTAATATAAGTATAGTAGTTTGAACGACCGAAAAGTATTTTAGTTATTGGAAAACTTAGTACAAGAGATTGATGTTTATGTTTTAAATGTGTAGTTTTTAAACTGACTATAGAATAGTCTTAGGGTTTTTAAAAGAATAATTTACATGTTTTCGCCTTCATAGAGAGGAAAATTTTAGTAGTAACAATACTGTAAGATGTTAGAAATAAAATCTAGAATTTATTTATTCTGTAGAAAATTGAAATATAACAGACTATTAAAGTACTGGAAATAATACTAAGTTTAACCCATGGAAAAATTTGATGAAAGGAATGGAATTGAGAAATAAATGCTTATATTGATTCTGTATAAGAATATTTTGCAGCTGTTAAATTTCTAAAAACAATAATGCAGGAAGTAAATGAAAACATAACCTTTTTATGTTGAACATTAGATTGGAAATCAGAAAGAACATTTAGCAAAGATTTGCATACCTAGACTGATGCAGAGATGGATTATTTTATTTTTATTACTAAGTAAGGGAATCTATTATAAGTCTGATTTCTGTGGTAAACTATTCTGTTTATTAGTTTTAAATAGGAAGAATTAATAAATCAACATTAAGAGAAATCATTACAGAGTTATTCTATCCAATCAATTGGCAATCTGCCTATCATTCATCTTTCTTAATTCACTTCTCTGTATTGGAGTACGATGCAAAAACAACACAGGGAAAAATATAGAGATGATTATCGAATCAATCACTTCATAAATCATTTTCATTCAGAAATCATACTTAGGTCAGAAAATAAAATAATTTCTTACTGATAAATGCAGAATTTATTTGATTGGAAATAACAACAGAAAAATAGAACCTGATAATTCGTAGGAGAAACAAACCACCCAAGGAGCCTGTTCCACCCAACCTACTCCTGAATGCATCCAAATTACTTGCTTTAGGACCCCCGAGCCTGTTCACTGAACCACCAGGAAGAAGAGTCTGTAGAAGGCTTAGTTCATCAACTTGCAGTAGAATATAGATTATTCAGTCATAAAGACTCAGCAGTCAAAGAGACCTGCACCAGCACCTCTAGTTTTCCTTCTCAGAATAACTAGCAGACTCACAATTGCACTCTCACATAGCCTCCCTATTCGAATCTCTTAGTGATCACCTGATACACTTGAGGAAATATTTCTGCAGAAAATATTGTGTGAGTTTCCTGCTCAATTCTAATTGCCTTATCTAGGCTTCCTAGTCCTTTTAGTGGTTAACTGGTCATTAATGAGCTGACTGCTCTCTTCCACCCACCTGGGGGATAATGCCACAAGTTGAGGGGTAGTTGTCCCATAACCAATAGCTAGTGGTGGAATGCAAATGCTGCCATCTGTCCCATGCCTTCTAATAGCTTCCATTCCTCCTAGTGGGTTAGTGAACACTCATTTAACAGTTCCCTTGGGTGTTTGTCTCATATTTTAATTTATTTAATAATAATAATCCACAATTACAATCATCCTTGACCAAACTTGGTCATAATTGCAAAACTTTGTAATTATAATTTAACATAATGTATTTTGCAAATAAAATAAATATTCTCAAAATTTGGGTAGGTGACATTAAGTCAGATTGACAAGGGGATATCCATGAGGGAAATTGAAGTACCGCCTTTAAATTCTTCCATTCTCAGAAAACCAGTCATCATATATAAGCTCTGTTTAGAGAGAGCATTTTCCACTGAATTCAGTTCTCTCTCTATATGCTTGTAATGTATCGAGACAAAAGAACCACATATATTTTTCATTTGATTAGCCAGATGAACTAGTCAAATATTCCTAATCTCTGTTGATCCCAACATCCAGTTGATGACCAACAATGAATCATTGAAGACCTACAAGATTTGTATTCCTCATTGAGAATCTTGCTGCAAAAAGTAGAATAAACCTTTGAATTCTGCATAGTTGTTTGTACCTGATCCCAAACCTCGTTTTCCGTGAAAAAATGATCCTTGGAAAGGATTAGTACAAATCCAAAGCCATTGAATCGATAATCTTCTTGGATCACCTCGTCAAAGAATGAACATGGTAGGTCCTCTTGAATTCCCATTAGGACAATCTCTCTTGTTGAAACTTTGCATGATTGCTCATGATAAAATTGAAGGAGAGACAGAGCTTGCGCAAATACTTGAAAAGGTGGCAGGAACCTTCCTTTGAAAACTACTTTGTTCTTGGCTAACCAAATTCCCTAGGAGAACAATAGAGGAAGGGATATTATCCTTAAAAGACTTCAAAAAATGAAAAATCGCCTAAAGTACATCTCTAATGACTTACTAGACCAATTGTTAACAAGATCCATGATCTTTTCAATTTCCCACCAAGCCAAACTTGAGAAGTGGCATCCTAAAAATATGTGATCAACCGATTCATCATCCTTTCTGCACAAAAGACAAATACCCGGTCCGCTAAATTGAACTTTTCCAATTTTTACCAGGTTAACACATGATTTCCCAGTATTAATCAAAAGTGTGAGATGCTCTTGGGAGGTTCTTTTATCTTCCAGATCTCCCCCCACCACCATTTGAGTTCGACTAGCTCATTGGAAAAATAAGAATCATACCCGAATTTTGCTGTATAAATGCCACAATATGTATTGTAAATCCATTTCAATACATCAACCTCTCCAATGATTCAAATATGCACCTGAGGAAGCATCTATCGATAATTCTCCCAAGTATCGTGGCACTCACCTCTGTAGCCTAATTCCTCCATTGAAAGCCAACACTGTTGCCAAATTGAAGTTTCCGCAGGATTACCAAATTTATCCAATGTCACCTTACCTATAGATTATAGATGACTGACCACCTTCGATGGGAGACCCTGTCTACCCTGACTCCCCATCACCACATCAACACCCACATGAACAGACTTCTCGTCGCTCACTTTCCATGTGAAAAAATGAGCCAACAAGAAAAATGCATTTGAAACAAGCTTCTATTGATTTGAAATCAAGTGCGACCTTTTTTCACTTTTATGCACCCAATCAATCATAGATCTCAGAGCTATATACTTGAAAATCATGATATATTTCCAAAATCTATCCTTGGAGAGAAACTTCCAAAGAGATTTTGTAGCAAGAACCTTGTTGAAATGGAATATGTTCTTCAGCCCCTAACCTCCAGAATATTTGGGCATTGCCAAATATTTCTAGCCTACTAGATGAAACCCTTGAAACTCCTTACTGCTATTCCATATAAAATTGAAGTAGAGTTTGTGAATTGAGTTCAAAGCAGATTTTGGGATGTGTGCCAACATATGCCAATAAACCAGTATGGCTTCTAGAATGTATTTTATTAACACTAATATTCTTCCTCTCGATATCCATTTGTTGCACCACAAGTTGATTCCTTCCTCTCCCTTGGAGATAAACCATGACCAGTCCTGTTTTCCATACTTGCTGGGTTTGAGTATGAATCCAAGGTAGGGAACACCATCTTCAATCCTACAACATTCAAAGGGGAAGTATCTTTGCCCAAAACCTCTATGATATAGTTGATTATATAAAATAAACAACGAATACTTGTATTTTTTGATTTCCATACTTATTGCCCTACAAAAAATGGTTAAGTTTTCCTCCAAGCATTGACATTCCAACACAGATTGACCACAAAAGAGGAAGATATCATCCGCAAACATAGTATCAGTCATATATTCTCGACCATTGAATGACACCCACAACTATTTTCTTATTGACCTTTCAAAGAGAAACAACCTACTGAGACCTTCAACCACTAACAAGAACATATCGGGGGACATAGCGAATCCTTGTATTAGACCACGAGAAGATTTGAAAAAAGACGTCCCTGAACAATTGAGCAAAACCAAAAATAAAGGGGAGATCACACATCCCATTATCCAATTTGTTATTTCCATACTGAACCCAACATGAAGCAGCACCAGGCAGATGAAGAGCCAAGAAGCTTTGTCACAGGCTTTCGATAAATCTAATTTAAGAGCTGCCACTTTTTGATTCTTAATATTGATGGTGTGAATACCTTGCTAAGTAGCTCCAACTACTTCATGAATCAACCACCCCTCGAGGAAACCAAACTGTTCTTGGGAGATATATCTGGATAGGATTGGATTGATGCACATTGCTATTATCTTAGCAATGATTTTGTACACTCGATTGCATAAGGAAATAGGCCTGAAATATGCAAAGGAGTCCAGGCGATCTTTATTGGGAATCAAGGTAAAAAATGTGAAGTTCAATGTGCCTGGACTAGAACCTGAAAGTTGTACTTCTTCAACCACCTTCAATAGATCCTCTCCCAATAAATCAAAGAAATCCACAAAAAACTTAGGCGACCATGCATCTAGTCTTGGGCTCTTATCTAGTTGTTAAAGTTCCATCACAACTAACAACTCCTCCAATGTAACTAGCTTAAATAAGTTCTCATTCTCTTCTTGTTCAACCATACACGAAAAATTCCCTATAACCTATAACATACAACCCATATCCCGATTCTCTAGATCCATATAGAGGTCCTTAAAATGGTCCACAACTAACCCTTCTAGACTATGGAACCCCCTAACAAAATGACCATTTTCATTATGAATCTCCTAGATGGTGTTAATATTCCTTCTATGTGAAACAAAATTTTGGAAATACTTCATATTTTGATCACAATCCTCAAGCCATAACGCCCGACTCTTCAGTCTCCACTCCAACTCAATTTCTCCCAGAATATGATCTTTCTACATTTCAAGGGAAGCCACCTGTCACCTACCCAAATTTCTGAGAATTATTATTTTATTTGCAAAATACTTTATGTTAAAGTTATTTACAAAGTTTTGTAATTATGATGAGTTTTGATCATGGATGAATGTAATTACTGAATATTATTATTTAAATAAATTAATTAGGAGACAAACACCCAAGAGGATTGTTGAATAAGTGTTCAGTGACCCACTAGGAGGAATGGAAGCTGTTGGAAGGTATGGGACACATGGCAACAGTTGCATCACACCACTAACTGTTGGTTATGGGACAACTACCCCTAAAAATAGGGAATTATCCCCCAGGTGGAGGGAGTGAGCAGGCAACTCATTTGATGACCCAGTAACATCTGAAAAAGGCCTAGGCAGCCTATAAAGGCAAATTCCAATTGGGCAGGCAGCTCTTAATCAATATTTCTGCAGAATATTTTCCTCTTGTGAATCAGGTGATTACAAGAGAGATTCAAATAAGGGAGGTTAGTGGTGACTGAAATTTAAGTCTGCATATTGCTGAGAAGAAACAGAGTTGTTGGGGCAAGTATTTTGGACTGCTACCTATTGAAGATTCAGAAGTTAATTGCTACAGCAAAAAGAAGTCCTATTTCCTGAGTTTCTTCCTCCTAGTGGTTCAGTGAACAGGCTTGGGGGTCCTAAGACAATACTTGACTATTTTCAGGAGTTGGTTGGGTGGAATAGTCTTCTTGGGCTGTTTGTTGCCCTACAAATTTTCTCAGGTTCTACAGATTTTCTAACTTATTCCCAGTAAACGATTCTGTTCTGTTTAACTAGTATTTTCTGTTTTTCTGTCTTCGAAAAAGAATCTAATTCTAGAATTGTTTTAAGTCTGAATGTTTAAGTTTAATGTTGAAGTTGAATTGATAAACCAATACCTCTATTTTTCCACATGCTATTTTGAAGCATCGTACTCTAGTAGAGATATGCAAATTAAAAATAGATTAGAGGATAGGCAAATGCCATTGATTTGATTAGATAGAATAGTGATCGAATTATGTTTTACTATTCTACCCTATATTTTCCAGTAGTAAAAATTTACTGTATAAAATGGTCCTAAACTACAACATTGTTTCATAAAATATAAGTATTGTTCTCTTCTATGCGTATTTATATTATAGTTTGCTCATTCTTTTAGTTTGTGTAGTATTCAAATGAAAATCGACAAACCATGTTTATACCATAGCTTCAAATTAAAACAGTATTATCATCATTATTTACATGTTGTAAACATAAGCATTACATAGTCATTCTATATTTCCCAGTTTTCACATCACACATACACATCCACTATTTTCATTTCTTATTCTATCATTTTTATAAACTTATCTAGTTCAAACAGATAAAAGAGATAATATAAACATTCTATTGCTGATAAGTTATTGTTTTCAGTAGTTAATCAAACTAACACAACTTAGGGTTTGATCTATTTGTTTTCGTTACAATCAAATTCTCTACTATTTAGAACATCATACATTTTAAAGTTTCTATCTTCGACAGAGTACTTAAACTCTAGCCAAAACAATTACATTATCAATCTACAGCTTTAATTTAGCTAACACAGAATTCGACTTATCTTTCATACCCTTAGTTTTCTGTTGCTATTACTGTATAAAAACGACATATAACTTTTGAGAATCAAAATGTTTTTACCATTATAAGTTTCCATACTTATAGAAGAGGATGCATTCGTTTTCAAACAGTAGAACCTTACATTATATTTAAACAAAACTTAAACGAGGTTATGACCTGCTGTCGTCTCTTTAAACATTTAGACAAATCACTTCACGGTTATACTATACCTAGTTACCACTTTCAACATTGTTCACAAACCCTAGTTCGTAACTTTATGATTCCATCTACAGCATTAAACTGTTCAATACAGACCCGATAGACACCTCAGGTGAAGCTTCCAGTTGATACATTGAGTTTACAATTTGAAAATTATTCAACACTTTATTCTACAGACTCCTCGACTTCGACGAAGTTCTTAAACCCTAGTCTAAGTTTGAAAACCACATCAATAACCTACAGTATTAAGTCGATTAACATAGACGATTACAAAGATTAAACAACATGCATTCTTTTATTGCCGAGAGGGAAAACTTAGTTTACATAGAAGACGAGCCCTCGACTCTATTATTCTTTCATAACTTAACCAACGAAGTCGTGTTTCTCAGAATCGATAATTTACAACATTTCACAAACAAAATCATACAGGGTTTGCCCAAGTTTTTCAACAGTGAAATGAGTCCAAAACATTTAGCACCGACGAGCTACAACTCCAGTCGACGACGTAGTATAGAAAACAAGTACCATTTAAATAAACGAAGATTACAATTGAATAATAATCATTGTTTTTCAACGGTGCTTCAAAGTCATCAAACATCAAACAATAACTAGTCACGGCTTGAACCAGTTCCCATCATGAAACCCTTTCACCACAGTCAAGAGCACCTACGAGGGTTTGGATAGACCCGGAGCTTACCAGTTGAAAGCTCGCCATCCTCACAACACCTTTGCCCATTCCTCTACTGCATAACCTGCAACTGACATAAAACGAAGGTTAAAACTTAGATGACTATTACCTCTTTGAAACTGAAAGATGAAATTACTTTGAAGGAATTGCTATTCGTTACAGAAGAATTACCTTGCTGTAAGTACCAAAGCATTCCACTTTCACCAGCTACAGGATGATCCCACTCTAAAACGAGATGAGAACCCTCGGTTCTTTTACACCAAGGAAAACCATGGACTCAAACTTTAACGATGAAGTTCCAGAACTACCAACCATTAACATTACAAACTAAATTTACAGTCTATCAAACGACATTGTTGCAGAAGGAAGAGCAACTGTAACCCTCTCAAGCTATAGGTCTCGAGGTCGAACCTCATACAAAGTTTAAGCTAAAAATTTGGCATCCTATCAGCCACAGACCGAAAACAATGGAGACAATAACCCTCATTCACCAAACTATTAAACCAAACTTCGATCCAATTGCTAGGGTTTGATCCAACGATCAACACCAATGTTGATCAACGATCGAGAATGTGCCAACGATACTGCATTAAGTCGAACAACCCTAACATTGAATGCACCGTCTTTTCACAAGCAGGGTAATTGCCACGATGGATCACGTGCTATAGTTTCTATTTCCAGCTTGGAGGAAATACCATTTCAAGTAGTCTCAGCAATCACCATTATAACGTTATTACACTACATGGAGTGGCTTGATCCTCGTCACCGAGATTTATCATGCCAAGTCTTAAATGAAAATCGAAGGATGATCTCCCAGTGGCTCAACGATCGTATCATATTAATGAGCCAGTACCGTCAACCTGCCAACAATCAATATATGTCTGTGTTAGATTCCCAACGACATAAATTTAAAACTCTAATTTTTGACATTATAACGTTACATGTTATATTAAGTCAAACTCCTAAGTAGTATGAACTTTGAGTTAACTTTCATGATATTCATTTCAATATCTATCAACCAACTATTATATAGTATCGAGATAGGTTGAGTTTAGAGACATGTGATTATATAGGGTTATATTTCATGTTGTTATATATAAACATTTCGAAGTGTATAAAGTTCCAAATTTATTATTTGTGGATTTAATTAATAAAGGTACCACTTAGATATTTAGTTAATAGGACAACTATGGTCACATGTTGACATAGTTCCCCTTATGTCTTTCATACATTTAGATTTAAGCCTTTGAAAAGACTATAGGTATCACCATTTTTCAACATTGCAAAGTTACGGATAGAGTAACCTATATATAAGAGTTTGTAATATTATTATTGGGTTGAAACCATAAGAAAGTTATTATTAAAGTTATAGAAATAATTAGTCTGTTGAGTAAATTTCCGGTGAAGCTAATGACATATTTTAGTAGGGAGACTAACGAAATGTTACCATACTCCTTCTCACAAACATCAAATGACCTTGCGATACATTTATTACATCATTGATGGAAAGAAAATGACGACTTTATAACTAGCTAGTACAGTAATAAAACCATCAGCAGAATGACGTATATAGATGACATTATTTAAATATCATGGAGTTGTCAAACAATAGCTTAAAAACAGTAAGTGTAGCATTGGAACCCATACCTGCTCACTTTTGAAGAGTCGCAACAGAAATCATAATATTCTATTTATTTATGACGCTGAAATTGAACTACACGTACTTCATTCTTACCCGTCGTCTGCACATAGGACATTCAATAAGCTGTAGCGTTGTATCTAAGTAAGCTCCAGGGTACCTCGTAGGACACCCTTATGCAGCAAAGTCAAAAGGTCAGTATTATTGCAAAAGAGAAGGTGTCGCATCGTTTTTCCAACCTGTATATTTCATTGTCGTTATAATCATGTTACTAGTTAAGTGATAACAACTGTCATTATCTTACTGCTGTTAAGACATAAATTAAAGCATGTTTAGTACTAACAACTGTACAACTAATGCTGTCATAATCACAATATTTATTTTTGCAATTATTATTATCTTAATTAATGCTGTTATAATTTTTTTTTAAATTTTTATGAATTTTCGAGATGTCACACCACCTCTTGTCTAATATCTTCCGAGGGAAAGCCAACATAGCTAGACGAAAATATGCCTTCCAAACGACCTTCAATCTCCTTTAATATTGTCTCCTTGACTTTTCACTTTTCCTGGTTCCAGTTCAACAAAGATCCCTTGAGTTTTCAGAGTGAGGCAGAGAATTGAAATCACACCTTAGTCCCATCTCTTTCATTCACTGGAACCCACTTCTCCATAACCAACCTGTTAACCTCATTATCCATAGACTACCTAGAATTGTATTTGAAAAGAGAGCCCAATTTTTCGTCTAGATTTCCAATTTCTAAAAAGGCAGGTAAATGGTCTGAAAAAACACTAGGACCAACCCAAGATCGAAATATGTTCAACCCCAAAACAAGACTTTCATGTAAAAAAAAAAATCAAGATGTTTAGAAATACCTTGATCTCTGACACACTTGTTGGACCAAGTTGGCTTGAGAATATTCGGCTTAATATCCATCCAACCCTTGACTTCAAACAATTCTTTAAAATGAGAAGCCAAGTTGTATTCCCTCATCGCAATCTCCCAAATTTCCTTACTAGAGAAAGTCATATTTAAATACCCTCCCGCAATAAGATTTGATGATTGAAAACATCGTCGATTGACCAAAGTGGAGCATAATTCTTGCCTATTTTCATAGGGTCCATATATATCCAAAATTAGAAAGGATTTGTCCAACTCTTGGAAAAAAACTTGTGCCCCAACAATGAAGTACAAGAAAAATTATTCTCTACCTGA
Source organism: Larix kaempferi (assembly GCA_027924585.1). Classification (NCBI taxonomy): domain Eukaryota; kingdom Viridiplantae; phylum Streptophyta; class Pinopsida; order Pinales; family Pinaceae; genus Larix; species Larix kaempferi. Next base: position 1,544,539 of record BSBM01000969.1, read on the forward strand.
ATGTTCCAAGAGAACAGAGAGACTAGACCCCCTAATCTACCATTCGCATCTAGAGCAAAAAAGGACAAATGAGGAAAATACTTCTCCAAAATTGTAGTAACCGCCACACTACTAACCATAGTTTCCTGAAGCATCAAAATGTCCGGCTTCTTCACAAAAACCAACCTCTTAAGGGATCTTGTTTTCACTTTCGTTTCAATTGATGAACATTTATGGACATAATATTCATTAAGGAACCCTCGAGGGGGCATTTCCTGCTCTAAGAACCCTTGATATACTCAATTTCCTCCCTTGGGCAATTTCGCGTTTTTCCTTATCCTGGGTGTGAAACATGTGATATTCTCTGCTTGCATTTCCAAGGATGGAGATTGGGGATTCATCCATTCCCAAACCTCCTTTCGATGAGAATCCTTTAATCCACAAAGGAAGAAAATACGACCCCCTTGAACCACCTTCCGAACTCTGGTTACCTAGCTCTGACGAAGGGGACTAAGGAATTTTCTCTTTGTGGGATGAGTCACTAGGTAATCCAATCACAAGTTCCACCCTAGGATCAAATTTGTCAAAGGATCTGGAGGGATAACACTAGAAGAGTCAGGGCCAACCAACACTTCCGGAACAAGTTCTAAGGGAGGAGGAACAAATTTTGTTAGCACAGTAAATAGATCCGACACTTTGAACTGCTTTGAGCTGCTTTGCCACAAACCAGTCAGCCTGTCAAGTTGAATGTGCAACAAATCTAAACCATCAAATAAATGATGAGAAGGGGATGTCAGCTCCTTTGGAATCGAGCTATCCATGGGAAGAATTATGTCCTGAATGACTTCTTCATTGTTGACCTGCGTTGCCACCTTTTCTCCCGCTCCTGACTTAATCCCAGTCTCCGCCAAATAATGAGAGTCACTTTCATAATTAGATTGAGGTTCTTTTCAGTTCCAAATCTGATTCTTGAAAGAGGAAGAGCAATTCACAACCATGTGGCCATATAGGTGACATCTAGCACATCGAAACAAGAACATTGAGATAGTCCAACTGTTGGGTGAAAATGAAATCTCCCGCCACTAGGTTGATGTATTCAAACAATCCCTTCCGAGCATCTACTTCCACCGAGATACACACGACTAATCTCTTTTGGGAAGAGAACAAGTCTGCATCTACCGCTACAAATTTACCAATAGTGTCACCTATATTCTTAAAACCTTCTTATGACCAAAATTCCAACGACAAACATGGCAACTTAACCCATATCAGAAAGGATTCCAAGGTGTCTTTCCTTGGGTCAAACAAAGGATGCCAATGTTTCAAAACTAATGGGGATTTGACCAGGAGCAAAACATGATGTAGAATTAGCTTGACCTTCAATTAATTTTTGAATCCAATCCCAATCCATCCTCTCGCTAACCACGAAATTTCTGGCAATTCAGAAAGCACCAGACTCTAATTCTTTTTTACACAATTTTCCATAGCAACTTTTGATACTTGACAACCACAAAATTCCCCAATTAAGGTCTTATGTGAGAGCCTCAAATATCGATAACTAAAATATATTTTCCTACCACAAGTGCAATACGAGATCCTCTTGAACCCAACATCTTGCTCTTCTTCCTTCGCGGCTTTGAACAATGTTGATACTCAGTACGTGCTTCAAGATCAACCAACTCCAGCTTATTCCCGATAAAGCCATCATATTGTGCTTCTGACACGCTTGGAAGAACCACCAACTGTGACATGATTACCCATAGCAGGTCAAGACGCATCATGAGTCAATGAGGGCTGAGAAAAATCAGGACACAAATGCGTGCTATCATGCGACGAATCTACTCCAACCTCCGCCGTCGCTGAAACCTTTGTGTGAGCCGCACATGTACCAATGGATCACCAAATGTTCTTATCATTACCCATATCATGCCAAGGAAAATTCCGACTTTGAGAAGGATCGAAAGAAAAATTTGGCCTAGAAAAGCAATCATGAGCAGACCCTACTCCAATTAAATCCATCGATGAAAAATTCACCCACTCAGGGAAAGAGCCAAAACATGTGAAAATTATGAATTCATTTGCCCCATTCTCAATGTAGCTAATCATTCCCCTAGTTGTCTTACAATCCACTACCGACCAATCTAATCCTCACGTGGGCCCATAAATTAAGTCATCAGATATTCGAGACGGGACGTCATTCTACAGCATGGGAAAGTGTGCAGAATGTACCTCCTCGTCAGAGTAAAAAATGTTAGAATATGGAAAAGTGTCATCCGAATAATCTTCCAAATGACCACAAACCTGCTCCATTCTGTTGATTATCTGAGCTTGTAGATTCAAGAGACACAAGAAGAAACCCTAGCCATACTAGTGGAAAACCCTAGCTGCCTCATCTCCCTCCTTTCCATTTAAAGAAAACCCTTCTACTATATATATACACAGAGAGAGAGAGAGAGAGAGAGAGAGAGAGAGAGAGAGAGAGAGAGAGAGAGAGAGAGAGAGAGAGAGGAGGCTCTCATCTCCCTCCCCTTCCTCCTTCCCATTTAAAGAAAACCCTTACTTCTACTATATATTTATATATATATGTATATATATATATATATATATATATAGAGAGAGAGAGAGAGAGAGAGAGAGATTAACAAAGGAGGCTCTTGCATCGATAGGGACATGTTATTTCCACAAGATGGTTTGCAACACCACATATATAGCAACCACAGTCTAATGGTTTTGAAATTTCAATGATTACGAGTTATAATGCATAGAAGGGGGTTAATAATGTGGGCCGAAACCCAAACATAGGGATATGCCACTATAGTAAGATATCTTGCAACTTTAGACAGATAACAACCAAATCCAAAGACTGCCCATAAGGTATTACCAAATTTAGCTTGCATCAAAGTGAGGGAGGATGTTATTACGTCAACCAAAAGACTTGCCCCTTAAAGCCAACTTCCAAATTGGAAAAACTTTTGATGTCATAAATGGTTTATATGTTGGCCTATGGCTTACATTACCAAACAATGAGTCTTCATGTCACCTTTAATTGTATTATTCATTTATAATAATGGTGATTTGTCCTCAAATGATGACTAATTGAGTTAGTTGGAATTTCCTAGCCTAATCAACATGCAAGGTTTTAATATCTAGAGCAAATATCTTTATGTGGTGGCATCACCCATGGTACTATACATTTGTAGCATTGGTGTGAGTACAATATGGTTTGGCTAGTGACCCTTTTCCATCATATTGTTGTTTACGTGTATATTTTATCATTGTATTAGAACCTTATAGTTCTTAAGGCTTGAATGAACCTATAAGTTATCCATAGAAATTTAAGCTTGAAGAAGAAGCCATAAAGAGCTACAGTGGATAACAAGCCACAAGGTTATAATGCCCATTTATCATTTTGTTATCTTATATGTTTTTGTCACTTTACATAATTGAGTTTTTATTATTATGTTGTTTCTTTAATGAGGAATTCATGCAAGTTGTTTATCCTAAATTTCAATCACAATCTTGTAGTTGTTTGCTTATATATAAGTATATTTGAGAAGTGTTGAAGTATTGATTAGATCTATTTAAATGTGGTTTAAATTGGTCTCATTATGAAGCATGGAATATTTTTTGAGTAAATGGTGTGTTCCTCTTGGTATGAATGATATCGTGTTTTTCAATTAAGTGTAGATTGGGTGGTTGGGAGGAATGTTGTTATACTCCCTAGCTAGGTTCAAATCTCACTATGTGACATGTTATGTATCCGATATGTAACCGAGGATTCCTTGATTCTTCCTAAATATGAATAATTTGTATATTCCAGGTGCAAAAAAGAACGATATTGTGTTTCAATATCATGGCTAGTCAAGGATTTGGGATCCTATTGGTGGGAGAGTGGTTTTCACTCCCCCCCATCAGGGATTAATCCCTAGTGAGACATTGGCCTATTGTGATAAAGCTATAGGGGTAGGTGTCTCGATTTGAGTTTGGGATTCATATTAGTTCCGTGGTCTCTGAATTTCTCACCCCTTGCTAATTCATAAGTTATTGGTTTATCTGGCTTGCAGGCTGTTAGGTATGGGACTATAATGACAGCAATCGGATTTGTACTTGGACCTAGCCAAGGTGATCTTGAAGAAGACCATGTCAATATCCACCCCATTTTCCTTTAATACACAAATATAGCTTTGAAAAATCAATTATCAATAATGGTGATGGGCATTGATTGATTTAAATAATTTTTTTTAAGAGCTTCTTATTGTACCCACCAACTTGGCTTGATGTTCAGCTTGATTGTTTGTAACTGCATCTGATTTCTCAAATGATTTTCCTTCATGATTCATACCCATATGCACCAAGTAGAGAAGAAATCCCACGATCTATTGTTCTTCGTATTTTTGTTATTCATTGAATGGTTTGGCTATATTAATTTTATGATTTGTTTGTGTTTAAAATAATTTATCCTTTTTTTCTCGACCGACACCAGATTGCATAATAGATCACCTGTGGGAACAATAGGCCAATCAACAAATTCATAATATAATCCATGGTCTTGGGACTCTTCTCGACCTCAAAGAGTCACATACCACAATTTTCAGTGATGGATATCACCGTAGAAGCTTGCAAAATCCAAAGATTAATGTTTTTTATTCACACATGCCAGTTTTCTATAGTGATCTAGTATCAGGAGATCTAGTTCGGATGAATCTTTTTTGAATTGCTGGAACTATTGAATGTTTAAATCATCAACGCATGATACCATATATTGTGATAGATACCAACATAGATCCATCTTAAAACATGATCTACCAAGCACTAATAGGGATCAAATCTCTCGAGTTGCAAAGCCCTTTTTAGAGTGCAAATGTTGAAGAAGGGTTTTAATTGATCTAATTTGTGTAGTTTTATATATAGGTATTTGTAAATGTTTTGAATATAATTTGAGCAGACATGTTATTTTTTATATATATATTTTTTTGAAAGGATACATGATGAGCATGGAAGGAGTTACACATTGTTATGTGTCTAAATATTAAAAATATTAGTTAAATCATAAATAGGTGTAATTAATTAAATAGTTAAATTCTATGGGTACAATGTTCCATTGAAACGATACCTAATTGACCTATAAATGGTCAATTGCTTGTAAATCTAAATCATCTTCTATATATTTTATCAACTATTCAGCAAGTATATTTTTACTATGGAATTATCATCAATTGGATGACTAATCCATTTGGAGGGTTTCGAGTACAACCAGATAGGTTGCTCCATTGGTATCAGAGCCAGTGCTTCCTCGGGCTTTTTTTGATCTTCGAATTATAGCCAAATTGTCAAGGTTTCCTTGAACTTGGATCTTTGATCTGACACGACTTTTAGCCATCATACTCAGATTTATTTTGAAATAAAAGACCCATTCAGAAGCCACGTTCGGTCTCTTCAACGTCACTCCCTCACATCTCTCTCTCCCTTTCACTGCCACTCTCTCATTCCTCCCCTCCAGTGCTAACTCCACGCTCTCCCACCCATCTTAAGCCTGCACTCACTCCCACACCATCCAAACTGCGCAATATGTATCTTTCTACACTGCGCTGCATCTGCCCTTCATGCCACCTAGCATAGCTCCTCACCCTTCACGCCACCAGCTAGCTCTTCACCCTCGCTTAGCTCCATGCCCATCTCCTCATCCATCCCACGCAACTCCTCATCATGTAGCTTCACTTTCCCTAGTCGTCACCCTCGCGCCTCCCTTCACTTCCTTGCACCGCCACTCCGCCAACCTTCCCTCCCATTTCCGCGTCTCCTCTTCCAGTGCTCTACTGCCTGCCAACGCTGCCCATATGCCTGCTTCTCCCCCCCTCCCAACACCTCCACCTCTAGTTCTACCACAACTCTCCTTCCCTCTCCTCCATCGCTCGCCATCCCTCACGTCTAAGCCTCCCACTCCACGAGAAACCTACACAGTCCAAACAAAAACAAATTTTAATTAAAAAAAAATAATTATAATAAATTAAATATTATCAAATAATATTTACTTTTGTTTTTATTAAAGTTTTGTTAAGTCATATAACTATACTAATAATACTAATATTATTATTAATTATTTCAACCCTTAATAATAATATTACTACTATTATTATATTGTTGAAAATTTCAATTTTTTTTTATTAATATCATTAATGTTAATAATTAATATTTAATAATTGTAATAATTACAATTATTATAATAATAAAAAAGGGAAAAGAAGACGAAGTCAAACAAGGAGTCAAAGTCAAACGAAGACCATTAATCATCAAAGAAGAGAAAACAAAGTAAAAGACAGTCGCAAATGATGGCACCTACATATTCTGAAATTAAGTCACAGTTGCAAGCAACATTGGACGAGTTAGAGAAATATAAAGCGACCAATAAAGATCTTCAATTCGAGATTATGAAGCAAGAATTGCGTAATCATTTAGCAGAATAGGAGAATCGTAGCGTAAAATATCAAAAGAGAGAGCTCCAAAAAATGTTATCTGATAAGGATAAGGAAATATCATGTTTAAAAGCTCACAATCAAAACTTTGAAAACCAGATCAGAAAGTGAAAGAGTGACGAAGGAACACCTTATAGAAACAATCACGAAACAAAAGAAGAAATTAAACGATTAAACAAAATCATCAAGGACAAAAATGATGAAATCACGCAAACTCAGTCAAAAGTAAGAGGCCTAGAAGCAGAGAATTGCCGCCTTCAGCAACATATTAGTGAATTCCAACAGAAATAGGACGACACAAAAAAATGCACAAGTTGGAGATTACAACTGTCAAAAGCACATTATCAAATAACACTAAAGAAATATATCGGTTAAGAAACCATAACAAGACATTAATTGGAAAAATTAGGAAGTTAAAAAGTATTAAGAAGACAGAACAATCAAATGAACATACCGAAGGAAAACTATTGGATAAAGAGGAAGAAAACTAGCACCTGGTAAATTTTAATCAAGAACTAGAGGAACAAGTCAAGAAGTTAAAATAAGGAAAAAAGTTGCAAGACGAAAGGTTAGAGAAGATTCAGAGTGCACAAATCCAGAAGGAGGCATCTAGACTCACCGAAAAACAAATTCAAGTTGATGAAGAAGAAACAAAAACGAATTGAATTCTCATCACACTTCAAAAAGAAGTCAATCCAGTAGAACAACGAACAATAAAAAACCCTTATCGACATCCCAACTATAAAATCCATTTTGACCAACGACAAGGTCAAAATGAACATAAACAGAGAAGTTATGACGTCAGATGCGAAAGAACACAAAATCTGCAACCTAAACATATAACAAGAATATTTATCCAGCAAGGCAACCAATAGTCAGCTCCGATGAAAGTAAATATCAGATGGATCACTTCCGAGGAGATGCGACATATCAGTTCAGGGATTTGAAAATTATATTGCCATGTCTCGTCAAGTGTTGGAGTTACGGGTTCAGAGAGACAGGAGAATATTTTACGAACAAAAATAACTGATAAGTCCTTCACTAAACAAGCTTCCCTTAAGGGGAAGGCAATGTTATATATCTAAATATTAAAAATATTAGTTAAATCATAAATATGTGTAATTAATTAAATAGTTAAATATTATGGGTACATCGTTCCATTGAAACGATACCCAATTGATCTATAAATGGTCAATTGCTTGTAAATGTAAATCATCTTCTATATATTTTATCAACTATTCAGCAAGTATATTTTTAATATGGAATTATCGTCAATTGGATGACTAATCCATTTGGAGGGTTTGGGCATTGATTGATTTAAATAATTTTTTTTAAGAGCTTCTTATTGTACCCACCAACTTGGCTTGATGTTCAACTTGATTGTCTGTAACTGCATCTAATTTCTCAAATGATTTGCCTTCATGATTCATAACCATATGCACCAAGTAGAGAAGAAATCACACGATCTATTGTTCTTCATATTTTTGTTATTCATTGAATGGTTTGGCTATATTAATTTTATGATTCGTTTGTGTTTAAAATAATTTATCGTTTTTTTTCTCGACTGACACCAGATTGCATAGTAGATCGCCTGTGGGAACAATAGGACAATCAACAAATTCATAAGATAAGCCATGGGATTGGGACTCTTCTCGACCTCAAAGAGTCACATACTACAATTTTCAGTGGTGGATATGACCGTAGAAGCTTGCAAAATCCAAAAATTAATGCTTTTTATTCACACATGCCAATTTTCTCCAACGATCTAGTCTCAGGAGATCTACTTTAGATGAATCTTTTTTGAATTGTTGGAACTATTGAATGTTTAAATCATCAACTCATGATACCATATATTGTGATAGATACCAACATAGATCCATCTTAAAACAAGATCTACCAAGCACCAAGAGGGATCAAATATCTCGAGTTGCAAAGCCCTTTTTAGAGTGCAAATGTTGAAGAAGTGTTTTAATTGATCTAATTTGTGTAGTTTTATATATATGTATTTGTAAATGTTTTGAATATAATTTGAGCAGACATGTTATTTTTTATAATATATTTTAAAGGATACATGATGAACATGGAAGGAGTTACACATCCCCCTACTAGGCTATAGAATGCACCTCTTCGGTGCAACCAAAATCTCCATATGAGATCATCACTTATGAAGCTCTCCCTTTGTTCAAGTTTGCAGAGGCACCGCGCCACTATAAACTATGAAGCATGTTTGGGAATTTATAACAATATGAGCTATTCAATAAAAAATTTCTTAGAATCTTTCATTTGAGCTCCCCTTCACAAATCTACAATCACGGATCAGGCAACCACCTTCATTTGCCATAAAGAGTGCACAATGCTTGTGCCAACATGTCATTGAGATAAGGTAGTGTGTAGAGAAGAATGATGAGTTGGAAATCATGATTACATGGTGCACTCATGTGCGGAGAATAATTATGAGTTGGAAATCATGATTACATGGTGCACTCATTGCACTGAGAGTAGCGAGGTGCTTACAACCCAATATGGGGGAGATGTGTAATGTAACGTAACGAAATGCTGTCAAGTTTGTACCAAAAATAAAAAGTAATTAAAAAGATTTATGTCAGCTCATAAAATAAAAAAATGAAAACCAAATAAAAAATAATTAAAAAATTCCATATCCGCTCATAAAATAAAAATTTAAAACCAAATAAAAAGTCATTAAGAAAATAACACCTCAAGAAATTGGGTGCCTCTCAGTGCTTAATAGATTCATATTTAGGATGGATCTATGCTGGTGATTAGAGTAACAAGGTGCTATGATGTAATGTGGGTAATGTTGGTAACTATAACCTACATCATAAAATAATCATATGTCGATTCATATAAAGATAAAAAACTAGGTGGAGAGATCCAATTTCTTGAGGTGTAATTTTTTTTATTTTAGTTTTTTTACATGTCAAGAAAACAATTACACGTTAAGAAATTAGATTTTCTCGATGCTTAATAAATCCAAATTTAAAAGAATTATATATTGATCTACTTCACATTCGACATGCATTGTAATTTGTAATGCACTCATTCCCCTAAGAACACCTTCTTCACTTGCATTCGTCCACAGGAAGAATTCACAAGGGGTCCACCCAAAGGGGCCTCACCCCGTTGGCTCTGATTACAAAGCCTAACTCGGTGGTGACATCAAGTGAGGCTCTTATATATTTTTGCATAGCCACCCGGGGATTTGACCGTGAGACCTTCTGTTTAAAACTCAAAGCTCTCAACCACTTGAGCTAACCCATCGATCTATCTTCTTCACTTGCATTCACAACAACACGTTTCCATTTCAATATCATAAAATTGTAAGTCAATTGAACCTTGTTATATTATCCTTATAGCTAGAAAGATATTCGAAGAAGGATCGAGGAATCTTCATTACTAGCACTCCATGTGCATCTAAAATGTATCAAGAGCAACCCATTGAGAAATCAAGGTATTTTTGTGCTTGCATATATTTTATGTCACAAAAGAGCAAGTGGAATTTTATTTTAACAAATTGTAATTGAATGAATGGATGCACAAAAGCATAAGTGGAGGATGATTTTATTGAAATGCAAGTGGAACGATAATGCATGTTAGTGCTCTTACAAGGCAAAGTCTAGACGAGAGTTTGGATAGTTCAAGAGGAAATTGTGAGTTTTAAAGACACAAGATTATGAAACCCATTTCATTTTTTGGTTAAAGAAAATGAATTTGGATGAATGTTTGTTGTTGTAAAGCAAAACAAATCTATTTTGTGAAAAGGTAACAAGGGTTCAAATTCATATTCACTCCTGAAAAGAATCCCAAGGGAACTCATTTTGCAAAAGAACTTCAGTTGATCAAGAAGGGGAAATTTATGATTTGTAAATCATTAAAACAATTAAAAATTGTTTTTTCCTTTTCCTTAGATTACCTCAAAATGGAATAAGGGGGTCTAAGGAGCCTTTTGTGCTCATGTGTATGTCCTCACGTGTGACGATGTATCTTTTGCACAATATTGTTGCATTAAATCTACTTCCATAATCATGTGCAAACTAAAGGAAAACTTAAGGACTAATTCAAAAGTTAAAGGCAATCAAGGCACTCAAGAAAGGGAATCATTGAAGTAATGGACACATCAAGCAAGTAATAAAAAGAGAGCATTATATTCATGGAATCAAAGCATTGTTAAGCATTCAAATTTGAAGATTTTTTTTTTAACATAAACTAGAAAGGAGTTTATATTATAAAAAAGTTGTGCACAACCATTCATTACAAAAAAATAGCTTAAGCTTGAGCTCAGAAGTGTTCTGTAGATAAGCCATCAAAATTTTCTTTATCCTTGATGTAAAGAGTTTTCTATTTTGCTTCCTAGATATTTCCATAACCGAGGAGGGGTACACCCTTACAAACTAAAAATTGAGCAATTTACAAAAAAACATTTAAACAGAAAGAGGAGAAAAGATTGTCATTCCTGGAACCCTTGCGGACCCTGTATTTGTTACTAGACAGAGGCTTTGTACATTGGAAACATATCATCCGCTGGAGACTCCTGGAAATGGCTACATTGTGTCATCTTAGCCATCTTTAAGTTTTCATCTTTTATAATGTCCACTGTTCCCATGAATTCAGTCAAATTCCTCTCCAGATCATTTATGCGAGAGTCTTGACAGGTGAGTTCTTGTGAAATATATTTCATATCCTTTGCAGATTCACGATTTTCCTTGAGGCTGGAGCAAACCACTTCATAAACCTTCCTTAAATGTTGCTTAAAATATTCTATACTAGCCTTCAGATAAGACATTCTATCCATAAAACCTACCATTTTTCCAGAAATCTGGTTGCTGTCTATGTTATCAGAGAAATGAGGCGGGCGTGACAGGGAGATCCTCTACTCTAGATGTTTAGATTTACTTCCTGCGCAAGCCACATAAGTGAGGGATAGACCTTCCGGAGAATCCCACAACCATATCGAACCTTCTAATGAAACCTTCCTTTCCACTCTCGAGAAAGACGAAGTGCAAGACATCTTGCTGGAGCAAATGCCAAAAGTATTTGAGCCTTGGGAAAGGCTCCCAATTAATGCCACTATGGGTCTCCTGCCAACTTAAGGACAAACGCAAGCGTGCCCATGCCCATGTGTCCTCCCATGGTGCTTAGTTGAGGACAACTCATTCCTCCAATAACTTCAACGGGTCATTTCAAAGTGGGTGAGGCTAACGAGCCTAAGGGATAAAATTATAACTTTGTTTACCATTCCCATATTACACAACTCCTTAGCCAAGGTTGAATCCTCTATTAGCTAGCTCATATGCAGTTCTATTGTTTTCTCCTAGAATGTGAAGGTAGATGGCCTCATGTGGAGTGTTTAGATGAGAAATTTGATTGTATATTCTTTTACACCGGGGAGTTCCTTTGACATAACCATCTCTCATTTTCTGAATGGCATGTCTCGAATATCCAAAGACAATTAGATTAGCTATGTTTAATTTAGAGACAATTTACAGGCCAAGAAGAAGGGCTAACCACTTCGCTACATTATTAGATTTTTCTCCCAATCCCCAAGCAAAGGAGCTGACAATTTTTCCTCCTGGGTCAAATATAATCCTCCCCACACCTGCCTCCCCTGGGTTCCTTTAGCTTCCCCATCAAAGAACAAGGAAAATTTGTTCTGTGAACTCCAACACTGCTTTAAAACTTCTTTATTCTTTCTTATTTCCCAGTATGAAGGAGCCTTCTTTATTATGAGCTGAGAAGGCCCCGTCTTCACAAAATTTTGGCATCGCATGGTTTCTTTCAGAGTAATAGTTTCCGAGCCTGGGAGAAAGATGCCTTTGGAATTGAGACTTTAAACTATCATATTTGTGGCTCTGAAAGCTGCTCGATTATGATCTACCTTTTTCCCCTCATATATACTTTTATTTCTTTCTACCCAAACCTGCCAACAAATATTCATGGGGATCGTTTTCTATATTCTTATGAGGGTGGATTTTTTATGGAGGGAGCCCAGATAGAAGCTTTTCCATTTTTTGATCATTTCAACAACCTGCTCAGGGGGAGATAAGTTTTCACACAGTGCTCCTGTGACTTTCTCCCAAACTTGCTCAGAAAAATACATAGTCTAAAAAAAGGTGTCGGGCATTTTCAGAATAAGTTTTGCGTAAAGCACAACATGAAGGTCCTTCTATCCCTCTCTTTCGAAGATTATTAGCTGTGAGGAGTTTATTATGGGCTAGAATCCAAAAGAAAACATTAATCTTTGGGATGTAATCAAAATTCCAATTTTTTTTCCAAAATTTAGAAGTTGGCTTCCTATTATTGTTTTCCATAGTTCTGTATCCTTCCTTGATAGTATAATAGATGGCTCGACCCCAACTACGGTTGTCTTTGATGCTGAGATGTGTGGGAGATTTTCCATGAAGATACGATTGTAGAGAGTACTCTTACTTTAACTGATATGGAGGATCAAGAGATAGCCATCCCTTCCAAGCCCCTGTATTCTTCCAAACAGAGATGTCCTTGAGACAATAAAATCCTTGGATTTGCATCCATTCTCGAATTGCTTCTAAATCTAAAAATGAGCCAAGAGGGGAGAGCCAAATGTCCATATATTTATCTTCTTCCCATTTCCAGGAATCCAATAGAGATTGTCTTTAATTATACCAGTAGAGGCTTTGCATAAGCTCCAAATATTGGTACCTTTCCAAGCCAACGGTTGGTCTATACTTCTTATGCGAGGTCTTTTTATGTACTTTTTCCTGATAACTTCTTTCCACCATTCCTTCTTATCAGATATCAATTTCCATATTAGTTTGGCTGTCATAATTTTATTCATTTGGATGGGTTCTCTGATACCAATCCCTCCTATCCTCTTAGGTTCCTTTACTATATTCCAATTTACTAAATGGATTTTTTTCCCTTGGGTTCTCCCTCCTTGCCAAAGGAATTTTATGATTTCTATATTGATATTGTTCATCACATTATTTGGAGCTAGGAGCATTGCACTGATAAAAACCGGATAAGAAGAAAGGACACAATTTATTAGAGTGACCTTACCTGCCAAGTTTAGCCACCACATTCCCCATGTCTGGATCTTATTTTTTATTTTAGGGGTGACAGAGGTCCATGTGGAAGTATTTGTGTTATTACCAGTGATAGGAACTCCCAAATATTTAAAGGTAGTCCAGTCTACATTAGCTTTAATCCCAAGAGCCGCCACTAAATCCATTAGGAGCTTCGGATTACAGTTCCAACCATATAGATTTCTCTTATTGTCATTGGCTTGACCCCCTGTGGCCCAAAGATAAAGATCCAATGTAATTTTAAACTATCTTGCTATCTGTATTGAGGCACTCCCCATCAAAATCGTATCATTTGCATATTGTGCATGATTTATTGGCTGAACTCCTCTTGCTATAGTGATTCCCGAAATGATTCCTTCTAACATTAATCTGCTGAGTCTCCTACTGAGAGAATATGCCATGGGGATATAGAGGAATGAAGACAAAGGGAAACCTTGACGAAGACCCCTGAAGATACTGAAAAAGGTAGTGGGCCTTCCATTCACAAGTGGAGCAATCCAAGGAGACCCAATACAAGATTTGACCCATCTTATGAAGTTGTCAGAGAACCCATATTTTTCAAGTGTCAACATTATAAAGTCATGTCTAATTCTATCAAAAGCATTAGCTAAATCGAGTTTAATTACCATACTTGCCTCTTTTTTTTTTTGATTGGAATGAATAGCCTCTTGAATCAATAGGATGTTATCATAAATCTATCTTCCAGAGACAAAGCCGCCTTGATTTGCTGATATTAATATGGGGAGATGCCTCTTGATCCTGTTTGAAGTGATTTTTATCAAAATCTTATAAGAGGAGTTGCAAAGGGGTATGGGACAATATCTATTTATGGAAAAGGGGTTCTTTTCTTTTGGGACAAGAGTAATGAAGAATGATTTTGTGGACCCTCCTATACGATCCCTACTTCAAGTCCATTTCAACATTCTAATGAGGTATTTTTTGATGAAGTACCAGCTTTCCTATAGAAATGAATAATAAATCCATCGAGACCTGGCGCCTTCTTTGGGTGGAGATTCCAAACTGCTTTTCGATCTTCCTCCTTAGAAACCAGTCCGCAGAGGGTGACGTTGTCCTCTTCTGAGATGAGGGAGGGGATATCCCCACACATTTGCTCCATCTCAGCCTTGGACACCTCTTCTTCTTCATTGTATAGTTTTTCAAAAAAATCCTTAATCTCTCTTTTTATCTCTTGTTGATCAATGATTTTTCCTACATTCTCTTTGTCCAACTCTAAGATTGTATTTTTCCTCTGCCTCTCCTTGCATTGATTATGAAAAAAATTTGCGTTCCTTTCTCCTCCCTTCAACCAAAGACTCCTGGAGTGCATACGCCATTCCTCCTCTTCTTTTCTTACAAGGTCTTGTATTTTCCTATCCTGCTCTTTTTCCTTTATCAAAATTTCTTCAGTGACAAGGTTTTCTTCCATATTTTCTTGCAATTGGTCCAAGGCTGCTTGTAATTCTTTTTTTCCGAACCGGGGTCTTTGTAGTTACTCGCTACCCACTTCTTTAGGGCCAACTTAACATTTTTCAATTTTGATTCCCATATAAATCCCAGGGAACACGCTGTTTCCACACCTCTCTCATAACATCCATGCAACTTTCAGTGTTCAACCATAACTAATTCTTATGAAGTAGAGAGATATGGGTCTGTGATCAAAGATTGCTATTGACAAAATTTTAGAGTCCAAAATGTAGGGATTATTGAGGAAGGAAGTACTCACCAGAAACCTGTCAAGTCTTACTGCAATATGGACGGACCAGGCCGCTTGTTGTTCTAGGTGAACTTCCTTTTTTTTGGTTTGATATCTGTCAAATTCCAAGCATTTTGAAGATATTCGAGCCTTTCTCCATATGGATCCCTTACTTTGGTACCTCCTTTTCTCTCATCAACCGAGATAGTAGCATTAAAATCCCCTGCTATAATACACAGACTGGATATCCTCCCTTCTTGTTGTGAAACTAGGGAGTTCCAAAAGTCTTCTTTTTGACCTACGATAGTAGGGCCGTATACATTCACCAGCCAAAATTTCTCCAGTTTCATTAAATCTTCAAGTTCAACTAAAAGCCAAAATCCGTTGGCAATGAAGGAACATAACTTGAAAAGAGTTTTATCCCACCAAGTAATGAGGCCTCCATAGGATCCTTTAGCGCTAACTGCATTGCCTTCCCCATTCGCCCAAATTTATTCATGGCATGAATACTATCTTCCTCTTGCATTTTGGTCTCCTGAATCATGAACATTGTGGCATTTTCCATTCTCTTAATCCTTTTTACCGTTTCCATCTTTTGCTTACTCCCTAACCCTCTACATATCCAGGAGACCACTTTCATTATTTCTTAAGAATTTGGATTGGCACCTTGTCCTTCTTTTCCTCCGTAAATCCTTGAATTTTTTTTCCTACTGATATCCTTATATGTTGATCTAAGCTGGTTTGCTTACCCCCCAATTTTTCCCGAGCTACTTCCTTTTCTCTTAGGGTTTTATTGGGCTTTCATCCTTTTTTTGTTTGGGGCTCTGCTCCTTCTTCCTTACTTTCCGATGTCTCTTCTGTATTTGCCTTAGTTTTAGATCTTGTCACCGAACCCACTGAACTAAGAGGGATTTTGATGCAGAGCTGCAATGGAATATTGGAGATGTATTTCTCCTCCTGATCTATATCTACCGAAGCTGAGGTTTTTTCCTTATCCTTATAGTCTTCCTTAGTTTTTTCCTTGACCTTGGATATTTCCTTAGTTTTTCCTTCTGATGGTTCTTGTTCTTCCTCGTGTTCTTCATTGGAGAGGGCTTGAAAACTGTTTGATGTCAACTTCCTCTTGCTCGGATATTGCAAAGGGATGGGATTTGCTTTATTCCCTTTCTTCCCGGTCACTTCATTCCATTCTTCCCCCTGACCTTCTTCTAGTTCCTGCTTCTTCCTTTTTGGACAAAGCTTGGCAAAGTGGCCATATTCATGGCAGACTTTGCATTTGAATGGGATTTGCTCATAGTCTATTGTCTGAAGGTGAGTCCAACCATCCATGGAAAGCTTTAGAGCTTTTGGAAAACCCTTTTCTAAATCTACTTCAACAAAAATTCTTGCACAAGAGAACATTGGTGGTTTAGGACTTGACTTATCTATATAGTTCCCAAGAGTGTTACCGATCGCTCTCAAATATTCATCGTTCCACCAGTGAAGAGGGAGATGTGGAAGATTTACCTAGACTAGAACAACTGTAGGGATATCTTTTTCTGGGTCGAAGGATAGATCCCACTTGTTGATGTACATGCCTCTAGGTCCCATGAAGTATGGGCCATTTCTGAAGATCATATCTATATCTTCCTTTTTCTCAAATAGGAATACAAAAAATCCTTTGCCACATAAGATTTGATGTACTTCTCCTTGTATTAACGACCTCCAATTTTTGTTTAGCCAGAGCTCTGTGGTCCTGGGGGAAGGCCAAAGACCAGTGGAGTGGCCGACTAATCCTTTCTTAGAAATTGCCACAACTTTGCACTTGGAAGCAACATACGAGAATTTTACTTCTCACTACGACTTTGTTAACGAACTTGGAGTCGTTCACAGGTGGGGGTTTGCAGGAGGCGGATTGGCTCGCGACGATTCTGCGGAAGCTCTCCTCCAAGGTCTTACGCCGAGCCTCAGGATCAGGGTTAGGAGGAGGGTCCATCCTGCCGAAACCCTAGCTTGTCTCACTTGAAACGAAACGCTAGCACGCCGTCACGAATTATTTCACTACCTTTTTATTGCAACCTCCTAATTTTGAAGATTAATTCAAATTCAGAATCAACATTAATTGTAACTTTCAATTATTCATTTTGTAAGTTTAATTTTATTTTTAAAATTAAGTTGAATCACATTAAAATTGTCGAATGCATTCTTAGTTGAACTCAACACCCTCTAATTTTTGAGTTTAAATTGAAAGTGTTGAGTATTATTGTCAAAGGTAAGATTTGCAAGAAATCCCTTTTTAGTTGAGTCAATTGTAATTAGGACTTAACTGCACAAGGAGGCCTCATTTAGTCTTTAAAAAATGGCTCAAATTCTAGAATTATTAGAGTGACTGAACACTCTAATACTCAATGTTGTTGACAACACAATCACAATCAACAAAGGAACTTTTAAATATGTTCTAACTTATTTGCAAGTCTCACAAGCTAAAGTGAATTTCTTTAGACATAACCATAGCTCTAAGTTGATGAAAGACAACTCAAGAATCAACAACTTTTAATGCAATCTAAACTAGTCTATGTTCAAATCAATTCGCATATTTGAATGTGGCGTACATCAATTTTAAATTCCAAATTTCAATAAGTAGTCAACATATGATCAACATAATGACGCAACTACAAATAAAGATTCATAAGTAGATGAAGCTATTCATGAACCTACATTTTGAGAGTTTTGTTTTGATTTCACTTATGGAATCCTTTCAATGGTGTAACAACATGTAGTAAATCAACTTCCACATATTTTAAAGGAATAGATTTGGAAAAATATTTCCAAGGTTATCATCAAACCTTGCGAAGAAATTCACAACAACAAACACAAAACAAGACTTGAATATGATAAGGAAGTTACCTTTCATATTATAGAGTATTCCAGACCAATTTAGTTCCAAATTGTTGGATTCCTTCAAGAAGATTCAACTTCAGATGTTCTAGTTAAACATCTTAGAATTAATTGAGGTTAATTTAATAAAATGCCTAAGTTTTTGGCATTAGCGATTTAAGTTAATTAAATGAATCTTAGCCATTGATATCAAGTGAGGGGAAGATCTAATTTCAACCATTGATCACTTAGGAGGTTAGGATTTTGGCTTATCTCAAGAAAATAAAAGGTATTCAAGGTGAGAGGAGAAGACACAACACATCACACAAGCTTGAGTAAGTGACTCATTCTGAAGAGTAGAAAAGGACTTTTACTTTCCAGATTTGGCAAGAAGAAGAGAACAAAAATCAATAAAATTTTGCAGGTGGTTAGTACCAGCAGATAGAGGCCCAACCACTTGCAGAGTGGGTTGTATAGTAGACCGTGCAACCCCCCATATCCATACAATAGTCCGCAGATAGTCGTACAACTCAACAAAAGCACCACATAATAGTCGTACATCGAACAACAAACCATTGTACAAACCATACATTAGGTCGTACAAGGCCATACAACAGGTCCATATAGGCAGTGCAAAGGTTGTACAAGGATGCATAGAGAAATAATAGATGCAAGGGATTTTTCAGAGTCAGATTTGCAAGCTGAATATTTTTTCAAGAGGACAAATTTGCTAGGTTTGTTGTTGATTGTATTTTTTCATTGGGCCATTTTCCCAATAAGGGAGCCCTTGTATGCTTGGATATGATCTTAATGAAAAGTATATTTGAAGGGCAAACAATTTTTTTATTTTTGTAAGTAAGAGAGAGTATCCTTCTATTATGAGTTTAAAAAGTAGAAATATACAAAAAAGGGCTGCTCTGCAAGCCTAATAGTGCCTCTTCCCATATTGGGAAAACAAGGAAATGATTGTCTTATCAAGTTATTACAACCCAAATACAACAATACAACTTCTTGATACCCACCAAAATTACTGCATACCACCTTATCTTGCTTAATTATTAGTCTATTTTCCCTTCCCAAACAAAAAAAAATCATTAATAACTTGTACAAAAACATGAAATAGGTCACCCGGTTAGCCCTGGAGGCCTACCTCCTCAGTCGATCCGGTTCCAGGTGCCCTTCGAGCCACCTCCAAATGAGGATCCCTATCTATCATGTTGCTCGGCTTCGAGGCTCCCTACATCTCCACAGTGGCTGCTTAAGACTGCAACCCACTCAAGATCCTGCTCACATTGGATCGACCTTCCGCCACTTTATCGCGTACCATCGTTATCAGCTCAGACTTCTCCTGTAGTGATCTTTCCAGAAGAGTGCGTGCGAGCCAGAACGGGTTTACAACCAAGGATTTCCTCTCCTGGATTTCCATCTCCTGAAGAAATGCCTCCTCCATTTCCATTATTTGCTGCTCTATGTGAGCTGGAGTATCTGAGCAATACCAAGCACCCTAGTCAAAACGTCCTCGGTGAAATCCCTGGTTTCTTCTGTCACCGGTTGCGAGCTAACAGCCTCCGAATTGATTGGTCTAGTCCCAGTGCTACCCTTGGTTGCTCGTCTACTGCACGTGCAAAGACGGGGAGCCATAACATATAACAGAATGCTACCCAATGTGATAGACACAACGCCTAGCAAACTTAACCAGTTTTTCTCCACCTGCACTACCACCCACATTACCATTATCCAGAAGAATTGCCTCTCTTTTGACAGCAAATGCCGATGAGAATTCTTCAAAGTCTGCTTTTCCCATTTTAAATGCGCTATACCTACCTCCTTATTACCCGAAGTACATTCCTTAAAGCTATAGTACTCGCTAATATTTTCCAAATCTATCCACATCGGCTTATGCCTGAGACTTCCCCTGTTGATCTCACCCCTCGTAACTACAAAATCCATTTCCCACGTGAAAAGGATCGTACTCTGCATAGTGTAACTGATTAATTGTAAGGCTTCCCACCTAGGGATTTTAAAGGTTGCTTCTTGGTGCATGCGATACTGCATTCTCCCATTGTGTCATTTTCCTCAAGGTGCCTAACGTCACATTCCTCACACTCCCATGACATGTGTCCGTTGTACCATCAACCGCACTATCACTTGCTCCATCATCCTCTGCCATGAGGTAAAGGTATTTATGAGGTAACTCCTTGCATTGCGTCAGCAGACCTTGGTCACAGCTATCATCGTGCATCCTCGTATTGAGGGCTCTCTTAGTCTGGACTCCCTAGTTGGCGAGAAAGTCCGCCACCTTGTTGGCCTTCCGCTTGACGTGAGAGAATTGAATCATCGGATTGGCACTTAGTGTTTGCTGTAATTGGCACAGGAATCCTTCCCATTTCCACTTTCGAGAAGTTTTGGCTGCAGATGAGCCATGTTGTAATCGACTATCCATGGATAGGATTATCAAAGAATTGCCTTCGACAATCAACGACAGCCAATTTTGCAGTAGATCCCAGCTGAGTCCAGATACCAAGCCTTCAAGCTCTGCAACGTTATTTGTATTTTCACCAATATAACCCCACATAATATTGACCAGGGTGCCCGAGCCATTCTGAATGACTCCCCCGAAGCCGACACGTCCTGGGTTTACTTTTGAGGCGTTGTCAAAGTTGAGTTTAAAGGAGCTCGAGGGCGGTCTTTGCCATCGATCTAGGATTTGGAAAGACAGGAGAGCTCACCGTGAAATGCCAATATGAACGGGTAAGCATAAAATACCCCAGTCGATTAAGATTTGTCACTCTGATGTGTTTGCTTTCATATCTTCTTCTTTCCATTGAGCTAATTTCAGAGTTTCTTTTATGTGCATTGCGATCAGTGACCAAACTCCCTCAGTACTTTGATACCGGCCTTCAAAAGTTCGATGATTACATTCCTTCCACACTTCCCATACCAAAAAACCCGAGAGAAATTCCCAAATGCAATTTAGGATGCTATTTTGGAAGGGCTACTCTCTCCAGGTTGCAATTGAGAGATCTGGACAACCCTCCACTCTGCCAGTTAATCTGAACCGCGCTTCCCCTATCTCCCAAATTGCTGAGGTGAAGGTGCACTTGTCGAGCAAATGATCCATGGTTTGAGATTCTATCTAGCACATGCAGCACCTCGAAGGGCCTAGTACACCATGTTTTACTAATTTCTCCCAAGTCAGGATTCGTCGTCGTAACACGAACTAGAGAAAAGTTGATACTTTGGGCCAAATATTCAATCTCCAAATCTTGTTCCATTTTGCATCCTTGGGGTGCCCTTTATGTGCTTCAAGAATCCCTACTGCCTCTTTAATATTGAAATTTCCCGTGTTGGAGTATCCCTAACGAATCTTATTCGGTCCGTTATTGAATGGAATCTGCCTGTCCCCTAAATGGTCATAAAAATTGTCAAGGTTTTCCCCTAGGCTGAGATCTTGCCACCATGATTTTGGCTTCCATGTTTTGAACTGTTGGTCATCACTTTCTTCATCCCATAAATCTTTGACCTTCTCTTATTGAATATTCTGAAGACTGATCTTTACCAATGATAGGTCCAACCTATCCATTAGCCGCGGGAGTTGCTGCCAGGAGTCCCTCAAGAAGGATGCAGTTGCACTATCTCTGATTTCCCAAAAATTGTGCTGCTGTACTAACAAGCGGTTAAGTTGGGATGCTTTCCATATGTGTGAACCGAGGATATCTTCCATGAAACAAATAAGATTTTGATTGCTCCACTGTGGGGCATATTTTTTATGCCAAAGGAGGGCCCATGGTTCATCCTGGTAAGTGATCCATCACCACCAAATTTTAGCTTTCATCACTCTATTGAAGAATCAGGGTCTCGCAGTCCTAGAACCCCTACCTCCTTTGGAGTGTATAGGGTTTCCCAATCCAGTAGGGCCCATTTTTTATGTCCATTAGTACCCCCCCCACAGAAATTCCTTTGAAGTGAACGAATTTTATTAAGGACCGATTTGGGAGCGGCTAAACTGAGAAGAGATACAAGGGCATAGCCTGCAAAACCGCTTTAACTAGGGTGAGCCGACTTGGAAAATTCAGGGTCCTGTAGGTCCAGTTCTCCAGTTTCCTCTTCATCTTATCAAGTAAATCCTTCCAAGAGATTTTCCTCATAGTTGATTCCGTTAAAGGGGCACCCAGTATTTTGAGGGTAGCACCCCTTCTTGGAATTCCAGTATACGGATGATGTTCCTCCTTGTAACCTTAGGCGTGTGCAATAAATACACCTGGGACTTTTCCTTGTTTATTTATAGACCACTAGCTTCCAAAAACGTATCTAGAACTTGATTGATTACCCTCGCTTCCTGGACCAAGGATTGCCCCATCAACATGGTGTCGTACACAAATTATTGATGAGTTAGAGGGAGCATTCCGTCACATAGTTTAAGCTCCTTTAGATTTTTTCCCCTTTGCACTGCTTTAACCATTCTTCCCAGGCTTTCTGTAATAATAGTGAACAAAAGGGGGATATTGGATCTCCCTGCCAGATCCCTTTGGAGGAGATGAAGGGCTGAGAAGGCATCCCATTCACCAAAATAAAGAAAAATGCAGAGGAAATGAGTTTCATTATCCATGAGACCCATTTTCAATGGAAGCCAAATGCCTGTAATACTTATGCTAAGAATTTCCAATTCATTTATCATAAACTTTTGATAGATCAAGTTTAAGTAGCATACCTAAATATTTTGATGATTCAAGGAATGTATTGTTTCATGCACTAGGAGGATGCCGTCCAGAATCTGTCTACCTTCCACAAAACCTGCTTGCTCCGAATAAATCAACATTGGAAGTAAGGGTTTGAGCCGGTTTGCAATGACTTTAGTGATGATTTTGTAGATCACGTTACATAGAGCGAAATGTCTAAATTTTCCTGGTTCACCCGCACCATTCTCCTTTGGAATTAAGGAAATAAAGGTTGAGTTGAAGGTTTTTAGAATACTCCCTTTTTTCCTGGAGTCTTCCACAATTTCCAGAACTTCCTCTTTAATCATATTCCAACAGGAATGGAAGAAATTCGTCATGAAACCATCAGGGCCGAGAGCTTTATCACCTTCCATTTGTTTCACATCACTTTCAAGTTCCCCCATATCGATCGATTTTAACAGAATTTGGTTCTGATCCACCATAATAAGAGATGGGATATATCAGAGCACACGTTCTCGGTGTAATACCCCCTATTGCGACCCTTAGGATATTTTGGGCTATAATGTAAATATTGTATGCATGTTATGTATGATTCCTAGCATGGAGCTCAAGGCCAAGGCCCCGCTAGTGAATGCTCGACCTTGAAGAGGCAAGTATTTGGTATTATGCTACCCGTGTGCTAGTGAGTCATGGAAATTGTAAATATGCATTTTAATAGAAATTCCCACAAATAGCTATGCAATGCAACAAGAGATGAGGGCATGATTTTTAGAAGGAACTGGGAGGGAAATAATCAAACTCTTGATCCAATCAAGTCAAGCCAAGTGTCAATGAGAGAACCCATAAACCCTCAACTACCCATGTTGACTTTTGTGCCAAATCATTCATTTCTCCAAAGAGTTGGTTGAGGTAGTTAATGCCTTGGGGAATGGAGAGGTATGGCTCTCCAAATTCGGGTATGGGAAAGCCACCCTTCATGGAAATTCGTGTTTGACTTCTTGGGCAAGAAAAGATCCATGAAATTGCTCCCCAAGCCATTCTTCACCCATGTTCTTTGCTCCCTCACGCAGTCTGAGCTAGCTGGGGCATTTTCCTTCATGTTTTCCATCATTTTCCTTGATTTTCCAGAGCTGGGAACTCGTTTTTGTGCTGCACAGTGGCTGGGAGGAAGAGAGTCACAGTTTGGGGGTTTATAGAGGCCGTTTCTGCCCCTTGAATGCCGATAAACGTTTTCTGAAATCGATTTTTCCCTCCCAGGGTTGATTCCCCATCTAACATTTCGTTTTTGGGTGTGCCATGATTTGGGAAAAACCCATAGACCCTATTTTGTAAACTCCATTGTTGAATGTTGGGGTTGAGATGGGTATCCATTGATTTGGGCTGTGCTGAGCTTGAGAGTTCCCTTTTCCTTGTAGATATCATGCCCAGCTCGAGGGTGGTCTCTGAGTGCTGAAAGAATGTAGGATGGGCAGAGACCTATGGTTGGGTGGAACGTTGCAGCGACATAGCTAGTTGCTTGGGACAACATTACTTCAAGACGAGTATTTTATTTATGTGTTTTAATTCTGCAAGGTTTTAATTATTGATGAATGTTATCAATATGCTGGAATTTGCATGATATATGTGTGTAGAAGAATTTTACTTCCGCTGTGTTTGATAGATATGCACATACATATGTTTTTATTTGTATGGATCTAAAATATTGGGGTTGAGTTTATGTAAAATCACAAGATCTACAGTCATGTTCCCTTGCTTGTGTTGGATCCACGGGAGGGGACGTGACACTCGGGCTTCTCTACGTGGAACCTCTATTTCTTCGAGGAGTTTTTTGAAGAACCCATTCAGGTGAGTTTCCAAATCCAGTTGGGTCACCACATAATTCCCCTCTTCCACTTTTAGACGAACCACTATGTTTCCCTGGCGATGTTGGATGGCTTCCCTATGAAAGAATTTAGTGTTGCGGTCGCCCTCCTTTAACCACCTTTTCCTTGATTTTTGTTTCCAGAGTATTTCCTCTTGATTTTCCTTATTATTAAGCTTCGTCATCAATTATTTCTCTTTGGCAAGTAACTCCTCCGAATAGCCATAGTCCATGGTTTTCTGCTGTAGCTCCTTTAGTTTATGGTCCAATTTTTTCCTTTCCTCAAAGATATTCCCAAAAGACTCCTTGTTCCATCGCTTGATTTTGTCCTTCAAATATTTGAGTTTATGTTGGAATTGGTACATGATCGCCCCGCTAGGAGGTCTGAAATCATGCCACCATTGCTTCAACAGGACAGGAAAGTTTGGGTGAAGAAGTCATAATTATTCAAAACGGAAAGGCCTTCGCAGGTACTCTCCTATCTGAGTCCATTCCAAACTAATTGGTCAATGATCCGACCCTGCAGAGGGTAAAACTATAGCTAAAATTTCTTCGCCCCTTGTCATCAGGGATTATGATACTAGAAAATGATCTAATCTAGAGGCTATACTTCTATCCCCAGTTCTTTTGTTATTCCAAGTAAAAACGCTATTGGAAGTTCTTACATATACTAGATTAAGGGTCTCTATGATTTCTCCAAATTTTTCACTGAAGGAATTCAATTGTCTTATTCCCCCACGTTTCTCCTCCAGACTGCGGATCAGATTTAAATCACCCGCTATCACCCAATGGGAAAGTCCCACCAAGCCTCTCATCTAGAGTAGGGCATCCAGGAAGGTTGGTTTCAAGGAGGCCGTAGGGGGACCATAGACATTGGACAAAAACCCTTTGCACTAGATCCTATAACATGAAAATAAGCAGTTATAATAAAAAGAGATGCCATGAAACCAGAAAGGCTTAACTCTATTGGGTTCCATAAAATCCCTAGACCTCTAGAATACCCATTAGCATCAATGGCAACTGCTGCACAACCTTTCCATATTTTTGTTCCGATCGTTTTAAGCTCTGCTTCCGAGCATTTATTCTCCTGGAGCATCACGATCGAGGGTTTCTCCATCTCTATTTTCCTTTTCAAGATTTGTTTCTTCAAAGGGATGTTACAACCTCGAATATTCCAGGATATTAAATGCATTGAAAACTATTTTGGGGAAGAAGAAAAGGTTGCCTCAATGGTCGAGTACTGGCCCGAAGCTACCAATTTGGATCCAACCTCTCTGATGCATTGGAGGTTACTGTGTCTTCCCTTTTCTCTCCTCTGCATTTCTTCTTTCCTTCAGTCTCCTTTAGTGACTTTGAAACTATTCCCAAATGTCTTATTACTTTCGTTTTCAGAATGGCTTCTCCTAATAGAGAGACTTGTTGGGAGGGTATTGAGTTAGGGATTTTATCTGCACATGCCTTCTCAATCCCATCCAGATCTAAGTCTCCCAACTCCATGTATTCGTCGTCCTCTCCTTGCATCGTGATATCCTCGACATATCAAGCTGTAACTAGGGCGACTGTGTTGATAATACTTATTTCCTCCGGCGTTTGAGTTGGAGGTTGCTGCCCCTCTGCTCTCTCCCCTACAACCGTGGTTTTCTCCTGTTGAAGAACCTCGAAACGATTACTTGTTTGGGTTTTTTTTTTCATCTCAGGGCCTTTTCCTCTTTGTGCCTACCTCTTTCTACTCGTGACCTTGGTGAAACCCTCTGTGTACTTACTTTACGCGTTTGGCGGTGCAGGGGTGTGAGTGTTTAAGGGGTAATTTCTCAATAGATTCCCATTTTCATGACACCAGCGACATCTAAACGTGATTTGCTTGTAGTCTATCGCCTGGAACCATTCTTAGTCTTCCCAATATAGCTCGATACCTCCGGTAGGTATTGGGAGATATCCATGTAGATGCATATCCTTGCATATGAGGTATACCTCATTTTCTTGGTTTGTTCTGAGACTTTGACGAAAACACCTAAAGTATTTCCCAGATATACCAAAATTTGCTCCTTCCAATAATCTGATGGTAGTGAGTAGAGGCATATCCATACCAGGGAAATAGTCATATTTTCTTTATCTGGGTTGAAACATTCCTTCCATGGCCGAAGATAGAGCCCCGCAGAGTTGAAAAAGTAAGGGCCGCCCTCAAAGATCCTTGTCTGGTCTGCCTCAATGAAGAATATGATCATGAAGAACCCTTGGCGCCTAGTTGCAGATCATAGTGCCCTTCGGGTTTCCAATTCGTATTGATCCACCACACCAAGGTTTTTTCTGTGGGCCAAATACCTACAAATTTTCCAATGAGTGCATGATCTTTCATATATTGAATGTCTGTGCCCACCCTCTCCGACCTGATTTGAAGTTTCAAAATAGTCCTGGATTTGGGAAGACACTGCTCTGGTCTTCTAGGTTCGCCAGACTGCTGATGTGGTTTAAATATCCCACTCCATCCTTCTCCTCCTATCCCCTTTGGAAGGTCTGAACCATTCTCATATATTGCGCTCTTGCCTTTGTTGATACGGGGAGGTAACGACCCTCCCCCCGTGGATTCCCCCATGCGAGAACCTGCTCTCGATAGTCAGAGGATCCCTTCAGTACAACCAAACTCTTATCATCTGTAGTCCTCAGCTCGCTGTCCGAAGGGAAAACGATTTTATTAATCCATGTGTTAAATGAGATATTAATATTCCAACAAGTATAAATTATCCATTGAACTACAAATTAAATCATACAACAAGGAAATCACTAGGAATTAGTTTATCTAGTGTTGGGGTTAAAAAATTTAACACATCATGCTTGTAGGAAGACTCCCTTGCATCTCAATTCATATGATATCTACTTTGTATCAGGTTCATTGTCTCCCTAGTTGCATTACTATGAATTGGAAAGGGAAGTTATGATTGAGCTAGGAAAATATATCTTTCTATGGCATTCCCTTTGTACCCTTCTTGTTTTAGTCTCAAATTCCTAGGTGTTTGTGCTAGTGAATTCCACGGTGTAGTAGTCTCAATGTATGCATTCTTGTGTATTATATAATTTGACAAGTGAGTTCTTTGTTGAATATGACAAGGTATCGTGGCATTATGCTTAAACTATTCACCTAATCTTAGGTTTTTAGACTCTTTTGTCTGTCTTGACTCAAAGGACCAAGTTGGACAAACTTTGGCAGGGGAGGAACATGTTTAGGTCATAAAGTGTTGTATTTGAAAATAGGTTTATGTTGACAATAATTTTGGATAGGATGGATTTTCCATACGGTCATCCCAATAGATGTGCCTACTATGAACATGCAAACATGAAAATGGCCATTCGACGATGCGAGACATTGTGATAAGTTTTGAGAAAACATAGCAATGGTCATGAGGACATGGGAAGCATGGGGGGAAGATTGAGAGTTAACCAATGCAATGGAGTTAAAATCCACAAATATACAATTAATCCTAATGAAAGCATAGCTTCAAAATCACAAGGGAAAATTGGTGTTATTGCAAGTAGGAGAGGAATGCCAAATGGAAAATGTAGAGAAGGAAGCTGCAAAAATTAAGGAGTTGCAAGACAAAGTCCTTCCTCCCATGAGTTGGAACAAAGGCTAGGTTTTGAGGATCTCATAAATTTCATCTCTCATAAAGAATAAGTGGGTACTATGGATCATGAGGACACAATGGAACAAAAAAAAATGCAAGGACATCAAGACCCATCCTACTTGGCTTTAGTAACAAGTTAAGGGAAGCATATGCTTCTTAGGTTGGTTTAATTTATTTTGTTAAGTTTCCATGATGTGTAAATTTGCTTTTCTATTAGGACAATAAGTAAAACTATATACCATAGTATGAATCTTAGGAAATATGACAACTAGAGCAATAAAATATGTGGTCAGTGTATTGGATATGCCCCCTTTTTTCTGGATTTTTTGTGACTATTGTATGTCTGAAATTGTGTTCCTTTAGGATTTATAGTGAGGCCATAAATCCCTTTTTATTAATATAATCAATAATTGTTCTTATATCACTTCATGACTCATTTAAAATGTCAACATGTATCATGTGGAATTGTATGATATATAAACAAAGGACTTGAAGCCCACTTGCTTCAACAACATGGATACTTCGTAGAACTTAGTCCTTGTCTCTATTCTCAATGTTATGCATATGTATTAATA
This sequence comes from Larix kaempferi, assembly GCA_027924585.1. Classification (NCBI taxonomy): domain Eukaryota; kingdom Viridiplantae; phylum Streptophyta; class Pinopsida; order Pinales; family Pinaceae; genus Larix; species Larix kaempferi. The sequence continues at coordinate 1,573,354 of BSBM01000969.1, forward strand.
TTCTAAATGGAAATAATATTTATTCTAACACTGCAACTCCATGTGAAACCTTCTCTGTTATGTGTTCTCGAATAGGGATGTAAGGCTGCAATATGAAATTCAACCACCCACTATTACTTAGTGTAACCTACACACCAAACAACCAACTAACAAATAATAATCATCAAGACTCTGTGAATGCAAACACATATATCACCAAGCAAGCACACATCACTTAGCCTTGCTTTCTAGCTACAAAGTTTTTCCTTGGTTGTCTCCTTTGTAGATTAGATAAATACTAAGCATGTCTCTCTCTCTCTCTTTGAGTTTAACTAAATACAATCAACCTTTGTTTCAATGCCACCAATATTATCCAATATCAAAGGTGCTAACTCTTGCTCTATTTTATGGTTTATCTAATATCCCACTAGCAACAACTCATTTCAATGACAAGGTCCATAGTTTCATAATGATGCCATTGCACATGAATGACTAGCAACATGTGAAACCTGACTATAATGAAATATCATGCTTGGATATACTCGATTCAATAACATGGTGCTTGCATTGATTTACCCAGAATGTACATAGCTCAACAAAACCAATCTCACCTCCAAGTTTCATGTGCGTCAAATTTTGAATTCAATCTCATTCACTTGTCACCATTCAATGTAATGGGAAATAACCATTCATAAGAGATATTTAAAGACAACACTATAAGATGGCGACCATACCATGTGTTTATCAAGACATATATGAAATGGCTTGTTTTTAAAGATACAAATAATGGGATTAATATATGAAGAATGAGAATAAGACAAGCACTCCAACAAAATAGTTTGATGGCAAGACCAAAATCACAAGATGAAAATGCACAGAGAATGGAAGACATAACAATTACGTTTGATAATGGAACGAAAGGTGATTACCTTAATGATTCAATTAAACGATGAATTTGTAATTTACTTCCCATAATTTAAATAGTCTCTAGTAAATAAGTTACTTTCCCACCCAATGATAAAATTGCCCACCTTTTAATATGTATCTATAGTTGCCTATAACAACCAAGAATTCCTCTCTCAACCTTGCATATGGTGCAGTGAAGAAGAAATGCGCCCAACAATTGTGAATGCATTTAGCTAGTGATGCGTATGGTAAAGGGATGAACAAATACACCCAACAAGACGAAAAGAATGGTTACCACAAAAATTTTCCCAACAATTGATAGAACTTAAACATAGCAATTTGAAAACTCCCCATGGAAGTACAACAACTCTGATATGGAAGACATTGATATTTGATCTTAGAAATACATCCAATGGTGGTAGTAATAGAGTTGTTGTAATCTCCATTGAATAGCGAGAAACAAGTAATGGAATAAATCCACCATCTTCATTAAAAATTCAATTCTTACACAATTAATATTCACTAACACTACAAGGAAAAGGCCCTGTAGCATAGGTCATAGTGGAAGTTTTTAGTGTTACAATTTTGGAAAAAATTGTCAAAAAAACCTCCGCTACGACCTCCGCCATTGGTACCAGATGTTTTTTTGGAGGTGATAACAGATACAATTTATAACTAAAAAATACTCGGCGGCCGGAGGTTTTAGCGGAGGTTAGCTTACCGGTGTGCATAACATAAATTAAACGCACCAGTGCATTTTAACCTATAACGCACCAGTGCTGTATACTTAGAACCTACGTACCGGTGCACTCAACCAGAACAAGCACCGGAAATAATAAAATTGCAACGTTGCACTGGTGCTTGAGTATATTAAATACGCACCGGGGCGTCTGTACAAAATAAACGCACCAATGCGATATTTTATATCATATGCACTTACATTTTTTCATTACATTTATATTTAATGGCGCCGTACATTTATTTGGCCGCACCAGTGCATTTATCAGTAGAACGCATCCATGCTTACAAAATATCATCCTGGCCCGGTGCATTTAAACACACAGAACACACTGCCATGCTTAAAAACTAAAATTCGGTTTCCATAAGTTGTGATCGTTCTTGGTGCGCATAAGCAATCTAAATGCACCGGTGCGATAAATATAATAAAATGCACTGATGCATAATGTTTTTTACGCATAGGTGCTTAATTTTCATCTATACGCACCGGTGCGCAATGTTTGTATAAGAGCCCCAGTGCGACGTATATTATTAAAAGCACCGAATATGATTATGTTAAGAATGGCTACTGATATTTCATTCAAATATATATATTATATTTTTTTATTTTTTTTATTCCATTATTCATCTGAAATTGCAATATTTGTTTATAGTAAAATTCATTTCACTTTTAATTATTGAAATTGTTTGTTTGGATTAATTTCTTATATCATAGATGCAATAATCTATTGTAATATTTAATCATCCATACATTTAGTTACCAATTTACCATTTACGAGTACTGTGTGGCAATGAATAATTTATTTTTGCTCCATTTTGAATGAAAATACGCATTTTTTATTGGAATTTTTTTTACCAATGTATCATTTCACATGTTTCATTTGACAATAATATTGAAGAATGCAAAAGAATAAAAAAGTTTATTTTATATATATCAATAAGAGTGCCTTTTTCATACAATATACGACAACATAGAGACAACAATAATCAAAATGTCAACATGCATGTAATTATTGTTGCACTTATTGGTAACTCGTCTTTCAATTCAGACACTATGTCCAGTGCATTATTATAAAAAATGTCCGATTTCCACAAACAATTATTTCAAAATATACAATAAGCTACAACAACTTGCATTAACATCAAAATTAAATACGGAGCATCATTCTTCGTTGAAAATGTTATCGGTGCTCAAGTCACTTGCATCTATTGGGTTATTTGTTGGATTGTTTTGTTGATTGGCTTGATTGTTTTCCTCTTCTTCAACTTCCATCTGTAAACATAAAGACAAGTATACTGAGCGTATCTACAGTACCGACGAGAAGAATGAAAAATAAATAGATAGTATACACCAATGTAAATTGAAAATTGACATACCATAGAAATAATTGACTCATGAATGATACACATTCTCTCAAAACCAAATCTCATGCCTTCTATCAACAAGTCTTCTATTGGCTCCACTCCATACTTTGTTTCCTGCAAGTGTTATGCCCCGTCACAAATCATAGATTTAATATAATTTTTTGTTGTTTTATTAATTCTAAAATGAAAGAAGTAAAACAACATAGAGGCTTACAAAATCCACAATTAATTTTTGATACGCCAACATATAGACACAATCCTTGCTTAACCCAATGTCAGCCGATTATTCTGATGGCTCCTCTTTGTATGTTAACACTTGTTTGAAGGCATGCAAGGATTTCCAGTGAAAACAAATTAAACAAAAATTAAATATACCAATCACAACCACTACGAAATGTTTATTTCCTACAATGAAATAAAAAATATTCACAAACTTTGCTATCAATCCTTTTTTCCTTGTCATTCTATCTTGTGTGCTGATTGGGTTCCATTTTCTTTTCTTTTCTGCAACAATACAATTGAAAATTAATATTTAATGTCAAATTAATTAATGGAATGTATAACATAAACCTGAAAACCAATGATTTTATACATTTGAAGCACGTTGTTGTTGAGATGGCTCTTCCTACGATGCAATTATGTCCATTTCCTTGACCATCTCCTTGTACACTTTCTTGCACATCCCTATTGGCACATTTCGCATATCACCTCGTTCATGCTTTGGGATTCTCATAATCTTCCTAAAAATGTAAAATGACATTAAACTATTTCTTTGTTGATATGAAAAATAAATATGATAGAATTAAAATTATTGAATGAATGATGCTTTGTAATAGTTTTAGATACATATTCTACATAGACATGTTTATGAATATTACCTTTTGAATAATTCTTTTTTGTTGTTGTATGTTTTTGCTATTGCAAGCCTGACAAGTCTCATTGACCATTACTCTGAGAATGCCTCTTGTAGTTTACATATGACTTGATTCTTTGAATCATTTGATTGGTTTCTGTATTGTAAGTGAAAAGTACGTCTGTACGTTCTTTCCACTATATCCCTCATAGTATTATAAATTTTTTTTCCCATTCTATTAACTTTCAGCACCACTCCAGTTGAGCTAAGGACCAATTGATCATGATTTGAATCTTCCATAATTTTTTTTTTCTTATGATGACATTGACTTTTGTTGTTGTTAGTACTTGCATAATATTCATCATATGTGAATTATGTTATTTGAAACATATTAGTGAATTCTTAATTAAGTAGATTATTACTCAAATTTCAATAAATAATTCATATTGGCTTATTTTTTATTCACCTGATTCATCCACATGCAACTTTCCATCAATGTTTTACACTCTTCTGGAGTTATTTTGGCAAGAATCTTATTGAGCTTCCTCATTTTTTGGCATTACATGTCACACATTAACCAATACATATTAGTTAACTTTACAAATAATTCAAACAAATTAATTTAAATACATAAATTAATTAAAAGCACTTGCCTTCTTCATAATTGTCGATGTGCTCCCATCACGTTGATTAAAGTTGTTGTCCATTGAACTCATAACACATATTTTCTATTAATAAACAACCTGTACCACTAAATACAAAATTTATCAATATATTATACAAACAAATTACAAACCTTCAAAATACGAAAAAAAATGTATTGAAAAGAAAAAAGCTGGTTTTGGTGCGCTTGTATACATTAAACGCCCCGGTGCTTAGTTGCAAGACCGCATTGAGACATTAATTCCAATATGTTGCACCAGTAACAAAGAATCGAAATACTAAAATCAACTTTTTTGTTTTTGTAAAATAATAAAAAAACGACAAGTTATAATAAATCCATTGCATTACAGTAAATGAGACGCACTAGGAACAAAGAACTAAGACACGCAAAACGTTTTTTACGTTTTTATAAAATAATTAAAAACGATACGACGTGGGTCAAAATTGGTGCGTTATCTATATGAACGTACCGGTACGTTCCAGTACTACAAACATACCGATTTTGATGCATGCCTTTTTTAATTAAAAGAAAAACCCAAAACTTGACAAGGCCGACATGGTTACAGATTCAACCAAGTAAGTGGACCCATATCACCCTACACTTTCTATATATAATCACAAGCTAAGTAAATCCAAAATCCCTAAAATGTGAAATCATAATTTTGTATAAAAATAGAGGGATTTAAACCCTAAATAATAATTTTGCAGCCACATAAAACGAAAAGAAGCAGGGAGAAAATAATGGTTGCAACGATGAAGGTAAGTATGAAGTTTTTTTTTGTAAATCTAGTTAAACTCTAAATAAGGTTATAAGATCTAAAGTAATACTTACATGCTTGAAATTTCTATCGTGCAGGTTTGGGTTTGATTCACCATACCTAAGAAATTTCAGCCCTTATAACTCCTTCTAGTTGCTCCAAACTCCTTCCACGTAAGTCACTCTTCCAGAACTCTCCCCTATTTTTTTTGGCAAAACAGTGAGTTATTGTTTAGGTTTTTGGGTTTTATAGACTATTTAGATTTACTTTTCGAGTTTAAAATTGCCGACATTTTTTTAATTTAGGGAAAAAAGGGTTCGTGCGATTTTTTAAAATTTTGATTTTCGGCATTTTCGGTGTGCATTTGTTTAATTCGCATCGGTGCATACAAACGTAAAACACAGTGTTTAAAACCCATGCGGAGTTGTGTGTAATGTTATTCCATACCGGTTCGCTTAGGTGTAGTAAACCAAAACAAATTATTTTTTGAAAATGTATGTAGAACTATCCGCTACCAAATGTAGTGGATATTTTCCACCGCGGGGGCTTTTGCGGATATACTTTAACAATGCGTTTATATTCGTTATGCACTGGTGTGTCTGGGTTGTTTTAGTGCACCGGTGCGTTTACGTATGAATAAACGCACCGGTTTATTTTGTAAATTCTGTGTTTTTATGTGTCTACTTAAAATTATATATTCATACTGAATGGCCTTTTACTATTTAACCACACCAATTACAATATTTCATAGTATATATATGTTGATTGTTGATTTGGATCAAATGCAAGAAGAAAATTTTGTAGTATCAAATGGCCAATTCTTCAGATTCCATCTCATATCATCTTCTTCATAGTTCGATGAGTTCCCCCATTCCATCCCTAGTAAGTTCAGGTTTTATTTATTTTTTGACTACTTATTTGAATTTATGTTACTTATCCATGTGAATTTGAATATCGATTTGGATTAGAGAAATTTTGAGGTCTAAAATGGGCCTCTTAAGGAACATTTATAAATAATAGTGGAAATAATAAAATAATATTAGCATTCCTCATCAAATTTTGGAGGAAAAAAGAAAAACTACTTCTTCAATTCGTATTTTCAACTTATCTCCCTGTATATTCACTCAAATTTCGATCATGAGCAGCTGTTGGATGGGGAATTCAATTCCACATCCAACGAGTACCCACTCACCATACTTTTGATGGACTCCTCTTCCCCAAAAAGAAGAAATACATAAAAAAACGTGATGATGACATCAACATCACGTTTTTTTCATGTATTTCTTCTTTTTGAGGCAGCAGGGTCCATCAAAAGTATGCTGTGTGGGTACTCGTTGGATGTAGAGTTGAATTCCCCATCCAATGGCTGCTCGTGATGAAAATTTGAGTGAATATACATGGAGATAAGTTGAAAATACGATTTGAAGAAGTAGTTTTTTCACTTTGACCTTTTTACCTTTTTATTTTTTTACCCAAAAATGGTGATTCATCCAGGCTTCAAATTTGAAGGCTTCAGTGCCCGTCAAAGGCACTTTTACCCGTCATAGAAGTATGCCTCAAATTTTACCCTGCAAATAAAACTCAACTCCATGCGGAGCCTGTCAAGAATGAAATTGGGCTGAGTTGTGAAAATCTGCAATAGAAGGGCAACTGCAAATTCTGCCCGTCCAGGGGTTTTTAGTGATTTGGACGTCGGCAGTGCCACATCGGTTCCCCGTGGGCTGTGACCCCGTCCCAGCTGGAACTGGAAAATTGAAATTTGAGACTTTGACGAGTTATGGTGCCTGCCTGCCTGGTAGTCGGTGCCGGACATCGGTGCCGGTGGAGTAGTTGAAGCTGAGTTATGGATTATGAACTGTGAAAGCAAAGAAATTAATGTTACCAACTGTTACTAGACTCCAGACTCGAGATTGGACTCCGTCACTCCACAGGGTACATACATGTAACGTGTTTACTTCTTGTTGCTGGCGTTTGGCAGGTGCCTGTGCGACCGTGCGATTACCAATTTACCTTGGAAACTTGGAACTTGGAACTTGGCAAAGGGTTTCACTTTCGCTTCACAGAGCCTCCGTGACTGTGATCATTCATGGCATGGGCATTGATAAATTCTACTGTGAAACTAGCGGGCTATCCTCGTGTCCGAGTCCCCTAAAACTAGTGTAGCTCTACGGGTTGGATTCTACTTTGAACTTTTTTAGCATGCAGACGCCATGGCCACTAAGTGCCATGCTTTGAGGCATAGATTGGAATATGCATTCATCACCTCCGTGAAGTTTGCAGGTAAAAATGTGCAGTTAGCTGATTATCCATTTTTTGTTGGCGAACATTCCAATTTTTGTGCTTCCAATTGATGAAAATGGTTGTAAAATTGAAATTCCCCCCATATAGTTTATGAAATTTCAATTATTTGGAACTAAGTGAAGGTTTGGAGCTAAAAAAACTGTTAAATTTCATCTACTTACTACTCTTCTTTGTAACGTTTCCAGAAAAGCTTGTTTTGAAGCCGGCTTGCCTTAAAACTGACCTTGTTTACTGTAATTACAACTAAGTAGTGTTTTATTTAGGGAAAAAATCATTGTGTACTGTAATTACACCTATGGTAGCTAGATTTTACAGAAAGTAGCATTTGTAAATGGCTTTATGATAATTCATATTGCTTGGATTTTAGGCTCAGTCGCATGATCCGTCACTCCGTGTTTTTGCAAATGAAGGCTTCGCCAATCCCAGGATAAGTGACCATCATCCCAGCCGAGGAACAATAGAAGGACAAGAACCCAAGTTCTACATAATCCAGGGAGAGTCGCAGGGTTCGAACACGCGACCCATAACACGCTGGGAACGATTCAGCTTGTCGATCTCCTGCCAGTACATCAATCAGAAGATATCCTTTTCAAGGCAAGTTTAAATCGTCTGAAACTAGTCCTTTTTGCTTTACCCACAAAAAAATATGCTTCGATTTCCAGTATTTGTATTGTATTTGTTTCGTCTGAATTTCAATATGTGGGGAATTTGTAGAGTGTTTTGGGCCCACTTTGGTAACTGAGCAGATTGTAGAGTGTTTTGGGCCCACTTTGGTAACTGAGGAGGATCATAATGATCGGATTCCGAACATGATATGTCATGATCATCATATGCTGCTACAATATCAGAAATATCAGAACTCATACCTTCATTATCGCTGCTCGAATCTTCTTCTGGTGAAGGCGGTGAATCGGCAGTTTTCTCCTCGACTAGTTGCAATTCTTGAAGCGGTTCTTCAAACTGCACACTGCGCTCTATGAATATCTTTTTAGATCTGATATCCATGAGTTTATATGCTTTTGATTCTTCCCCATATCCTATCAATATGCACTCGATACTTTGTGGATCCAAAGCTCGTCTCTTCTCAGAAGGAATTCTAGCCCATGCAGTAGAGCCAAAAACTCTCAAATTTGACACATCCGGTTTGTGACCAAAGAATGCTTCGAAAGGAGTCATACCTTTCACGGATGAATGTGGAACACGGTTCTGTATATATGCAGCAACATTGATTGCTTCAGCCCAAAGATTTGCAGCCAAACCTTTCGATTCAATCATGCATGTAGCCATCTCTTTCAGTGACCGGTTTTTCCTTTCCGCTACACCGTTCTGCTGGGGTGTGTAGGGAACTGTATGTTGGATCTTGATTCCGCTTTGGGTACAAAGTTGCAGCAACTCGGAATTGATATATTCCCCACCATTATCAGATCTAAGAGCTTTGATCTTGCTCTCAGTGGTGGTCTCAACAGAAGCCTTAAAATCCTTGAATTTTCCAAGCACTTCTGACTTGTTTTTGAGAAAGAATACCCATGTAAAGCGGGAAAAATCGTCAATAAATGTCAAAACATACCTTGAACCATTTAATGACATATGGGGCAGCGGACCACTGATATCAGAATGGATCAATCCCAAAATAGTAGAGGCTCTGCTAGCCTTTCCGCGGTCGAATCTGTGCTCGGGGTGCTTCCCAATAATGCAACCAATGCATATTCCCTTCGAGGAACGGAGTTGTGGAAGCCCATCTACCATGGATTTATTTGATAGAAGCAGCAAATACTTATAATTTAGATGTCCAAATATTTCATGCCAAAGCCTACTAACCTCATTACCATGTGTGCGAAGAGCAGTGGGATTTGCAAGCGGAATAAAGTGCGAAAACTCATAACATTTTGCAGTGTGGTTTGCCTTTCCAACCGCAACTAGTCTTCCACTTTTGATATCAGAAATTTCAACTGTATTAGGGCTGAATGTGACTTGCTTTGGTTCACCAGTATGTGTCATTTGATACACAGAAAGGAGATTCGAAGCTAAGGAAGGCACATAGAGAACATTCTGAAAGCTTCCATGTTCTACATGAATCGTACCTTTGCCCTTTGAAGAAATTTTTGAGTCATCTCCCAAATGGATGGGGATGGAGCTGTTTGGATCGAATGAGGAAAAAGAATCAATATTTGCAGCCATATGATTTGATGCACCCGAATCTATCAAGAGAGTAGTGGGCTTCGAAACCGTTGCCATGAGTGCTTGTCCTCTTTCATGATCTTCATTCCGATCCTTCTTCCTTGCACAGTCAGGAAGGGTTATGTTGTTCTTTTCCAAAAGGAGGGCCATTTGATCTATAGTCTTATTCATACATGAACTTTCGGGATGAAAGCCACGGTTACAATAAGTACATTTAGATTTTTGGTTACCTTCTTTGCCCTTTTGCTTGGATTTCGAACTGGATGGTGCATCCATTTGCTTGCCTTTGTCTTTTTGCTTGTGAGGCTCGAATTTGGGCTTCTCCTTCTTTAGCTTTCCTTTACCATTCGAGATCTTGGGTCCTTGAACAAATAGGGCTGAATCTTTGGAGCTTATGGACCCCATTTTAATCAACTTGTCATGCTCTTTTGTAACGGACTCAATGAAGGCATTCAAGGTAGGCATCTTCCAATTCGGGGTAGTTAGCCGACCGGAATTGAAAGTAGAGACAAATACCGAATAATATTTCCCAAGCTTGCTTAGAATGGAGAGGATCAATTGTTTATCCTCTTTGATAACACCACTGTTCTTCAATTGCAAGTTCAAGTTCTTGAATTTTGTGAAGAATTCATTGATGGTCTCGAAATTCTCAGGATTAAGGCCAATCAATTCATTCTCTAATTGAAAAGCCCTAAGCTCATCCTGCTTGCCGAATAGTGTTTCAAGTTGCTCCCATATGGCTTTTGGAGTCTTCAATCCGCTGAGATGTAAGTGAATATCTTTGGAGATGGAGAGACAAAGAAGACCATAAGCTTCATCAAGCTTGTTGTAGTGTTTGGTTCGATCTGACACATTGTTTGGCTCCAATTCAAGACCAATAGTGACTTGGTAGTAACCTTTTGAACGTAATATGATCTCCATATCATCTTTCCAATCAAAATAATTGAATGGGGTGAGGATAGGCTTTGAAGAAGAGTATTCCATTGCAAGGATTGAGTCAACTGATGAAGAGGAAGCTTGCATGCAGACTATAGCGAATGCAATTGCTGTAGGGAAGCTTGCATGCAAAAGATAGCGAGTGCAATTGGAGGAGACAATAAACCTGCAAATCACATAAAAACAACCACAATAAGGTCGAACAATCCACCCTTTGAGAGTTGCATCACACCTGGGATTGGATTTCAAGCAATGTTGAATAGGTCCAATGTATCAGATCCAGGAATTATGTGGTAACTCAAGCTTCTGGAGTGGTATTGGAATATTTTTCAAGCTTTTGCATGCACAGGAGCGAATGCCCTTGAGATATCTCATGCCAAACTTTTTGCAATTTTTAGCAATTCAGTCAAATCTTCTTGTAGAAACACCTGTAGAAAAGAGATCTTGTCCCTGCAATGGCTCTGATACCATGTAAAATTAGTCACAGCAGATCTAATGAACAAGTAAATCAATCACAACAGATGAACATAGAAAATATGGTGCAAAACTGTGCAAAACATGCAGCAGTGCTGTCTATCCCAGAAAGGGTGAATGAATTACAATACAAACTGTCACAATGACAGAGCAATTCGAATTGCCTAAGGAGGTCATTCAAATCACTGAATGGAGTAGCTTGACTCTATCTAGGAGTCCTCATCAATCATCGGTGGTGCTCATCAATCACAACAACCAGTCATCCAGGTGTCAATCTGAGTCTAACTGAGTGTAATAAGTGTAACTGAAGTGTGTAGCACTGATTTAGGATCTGGAGGCTCAGTGGGGGCGCATGGGAGGCTAACTGAAGTCAGAACAAGTCACCTAATCAAACTGGAGGTCAAACGGAAGTGATACAGTCAGTCGGGAGTGAAACTAGCCTCAAATCAGGGAGAATCGGAGCTAACTGAATGTAACTGAAGTGGAACTGCAGTGGTAGGTGAACAAGTGCGCCCTTCTCTGGCAGTAGGTGAGAAGTGGGCGCCTTTCAGCTTAGGAGGGCTAAAACTCTGTGGTAGGTGGCTCCCGGGTGCTAGAAGAAGGTGGATAAGGTGCTGGAGGCATCAAACTGGTGACTGGGATGCATGCCAGTGCATGCAAACCCTAGATTCTGCATGCAAACCCTAATTTGCATGCAGATCCTGAAAAAGATGATGTGGATATCCGAACAATATTCAGATTTGTTATTATATTCAGATTTGTTATCATATTCAGATTTGTTATTATAAGATGGCTTCTCATTTATTGTATCACTGTTGGTGCTTGATGTTGGCACTCTTATGGCCTGTAAATGACATGCTGGGAATATTCGTTGATGATTAGTTGAATCTCATCACAATCCCTGTTTGATTACTACACTGTTCATTCTTTGGAGGAGTGAATAATATAAGCAGCGTCGTTGTAGTTTTTGTTGCAAGACTGATAAGCATACATGCATACAATGCACATTTTGAATTCAGTGGCTCTTTCTTGAATGCACAGATGATTGAACTTCCAAGAAAAGATGGGATACTTCAATCCATTGTGCCTTTTATAATAATTATAATACTTATTATCTGATTACAGGAGACGAATCATACCATGTATTTCTTATTGGAAAAATAGTTGTTACACAGTGTATTCCTTCATTGGCAGACACCAATCATATACAGGTTTTGCAGCACTACCATATCATTCCAGTGATTAAACATGAATGTTGGAGATAAGTATACTTGCATTCATATTCAGATTTTTCCTCCTTTCCCCTGTACTTGCATTCATATTCAGATTTGTCCTCATTGTTGTCATATTCAGTTTTGTAGCAATGCCAATTTTCTTATGTTTATTTATGACTGAAAACAATTTTAGAGACTATGAGTTTCATTAATTTGTATGTCAGTTATGGCTGCAAGGTATTGTCATTTGGGCTACAGTCAGATCCATGTGTTTGATTAATATCACATGTCTAATAATATATCCACTTAAAAAATAGCATGTGTACTTCATTTTGCAATATCTCATTAGGTGAGATGTACCACATCTCTAATAGTATATCCATTTAAAAATAACATGTATACTTCATTTTGGGCTATCTCATAAATTTACAACACTTTAAAAATAAAACACCAAGTAAGTTGGTTTTGTCTAATTAAATGTCATGATCGAGTTATTCTGGTCCAAATTTCTACTCTCCAAGTCCATGAGATGAATAACATCTCTAACGGTATTTTGGTTCAAGATAAGTTTTTATTTCTATGTACATATATATCTAATTACATGTATTTTAGGTTTTCATGTTTGGTTTCAACCTTCAACACATTCATAAGGAGTTTGGCATCCATTAAATTGTGATAAAGGTAATGAAATGAAGCGCTTTGTCATTTGACATTTTGGTGTAGTTAGATGGAATTTATCTTAATTTGCACACTATCCTTTTCATTTCAATACGATTCTTATTAACATTACTACTTTTTTTTCAGGTTAATGGCAACCGCAGACTACAATCCCAATATAAACCAGATGGCTACACTCAGCCCAACTGTTACTATGCTGATAGAGTTGACAACAAATGTAATCAAAGACAATGAATTTGGAGCATTAAAGTAATTGAGTTGTTGTGTGGTTCAATGAACTTAGGTCAATGATGTGCAAACATATGGTGATCTATCCCTTAGTATGAAATCTTTTTTTCTAAGATTTTGTTTCAAGACAAGTCTTTTGTTCTATGTACACATATTGATGTAAACCAATGTCTTTTGATATAAAGCAAGCATAGTTATTTTTGTTTTTTCTATGAACACGTTTCATTACTTGCCAATACAAGCTCTGTTGGTTATAAAACAAGTGATTTCTTCATATTGTCGTTTTTTTTCCTTTTGTTTTTGAAATTTATTTTATATAGGTTCTTGGGTTATTTAACTAGCCCATATTTATATAATCTTTCTTATTAAAATTTATAGAGTGGAACAATGCAAATATCGCCATTCTGTTAGTGAATTGATAAAAACAATAATGAAATTTTGATGTACTATAACATTTTCAAATGAAAAGAATGATTTATTTTTGCATGTCAGCACTGAAGGGTTCGATATCTCATAGCCCTTCAAACTGAAATGCGACCCTACCCTTCAAATTTGATCCCTGGATTCATCCCCCATGGTTGATATCATCACCTTGAATCCTACTGGTTGATTTTTATAGTACATTTCTTTTGTTTTGAGGCCCATTTCTGACCTCAAAATTTCTTTAATTCTATATTGCAGGATCACGATTTGGGTTTGAGTTCGGATGCACAAGACATTCCACCAATTTCAAAACGTCGTAAGCTCTTATCAGTAGCAATATACCACAAGTAGTTCGTGGAAGAAAATGTGCAACCGCTTTACCCCGCCAATTTTAACATGCCATCTTCAAGCCGCCATCATGGTTCATCGATGGTAATTTGTCACGAGTGGGAACTCTTTTATGACACCCCAGTAGTTTGTGGTTGTTCAAAATGTCAAGGGTTGAAGGATAACCCTCGGCGCATCACAACCACCCATTACACCAATGACATATTACCTAATGTCGATGGTCTAATTCCTCCTACTATAGTAAAAAATCCAATAGGTGACATAGAAAAGACACGCAAGAACACTTCCTTATGCTCATTTTTGAAAAATTTGGAAGCCAAAACAACTATGTGTCATCCTAAATTGATGAAACCCTCAGCTTATGTTCAGTCATCTGAAAGTTATAGTGATCCAAAGTATGATATGAATTCCACCCAACCCATCTCTACTAGAAGATCCAAAAATTTGCATGAGCTGAGAGCAAAACTGTCCAAGTACACACCGAGGTCCGTCTAATTGTTGGAGGGTAGCGATGATTTCTCCCTTGCTATGAATTTGCAAAGTAAATATCAAAATTCTTACAACCACACTTTTATGGCGCTTGGCCATCCTCTCTACATGTGCTTGATGTTGGAACCGAATTCTCCTTTTGTGGTAATCGTTTAATGATTACGAAGTCTAATATAGATGCTGCAAATCTTGGGTTGTTTATCCTTTCACGTGTACTTGTTCCTCCCAAACATTCAGTAGCACTTATGCCATTTTGCAGTCATATCTATTGTCGGTCTGATTACTTGAATATTTTTAAATACAAGCACAACATTTCCAGGTATAGTATGTGCATGAATGGTTATGTTTATGGAAACTTTAACAAGAAGAACCTATTGTATATAGATGGTCGTCCATGCACTCATGGGAACATTGCAAGGTTCATAAATAGTTCTAGGTGCTCTTTATTTTCTCCTAATTGTTCATTTGAGGAACACTTCAATGACCAGGAGTTCTTTATGAAAAGGAAAACATCCATATTTGTTGTTGTACATGCAATACATAGTTTCTCTCATGATGACGAGTTGTTAATAAACTACAACTTCCGTAGACCACCAACCGCTCATCAGAGACGCCCTCATTGGGATTACCTTTACACGTTCCCTTGGGACATAAGACAAAAACACATTGATTAATTGTATTTGTTAATTTTCAATGGATTCACATTAATGTATTTCTCAGTTTGAAATTATGTTTTATAAATTGTTAATTTAATTTATAAACTCAATTTGAAAATGTGTTACTCAATTTTAAATTTTCATATTTAATGTGAAATTGATGTTAATTTATCGCTAAATTTGAACGTCTGCTTTATAAATTGTTTGCAACTTAACATTTTCTACTGGAAGTGATTCTTGTGCTTCTGTAGTAATTCTTTTCTATAATGTGAGATAAAACCAATTGCATTGTGCTTACTAACATCATTGATGCAATGTTCAATATTTTTGAAATCAGGATTCTAATGATGAGCGACCTGCCTACCATCTTCTGCCACACCCTAGTACAATGTCAAATCAAAAGAAGGCTGAAAAAAGAGCACAACTTGGAGAGGAAGCATACCAAGCATGGTTGAATCAACCACCTATTCAATTTCCAAAGCATCCATCCTCACCAATCAGGAATGCCTATAGTGATAGTAGTTATTCACATGTTGGAAATGGAGGCAATGAAGTAGAGGTTGGTATGGACGAGTTATTACGAAAAACGAGTGCCATGGATGCAATGTTGTTCCATACATTCCAGAGCAATGAGCCAAGGGATGCCGCTCATATTACTGGAGCCTTCTTCAAAAGCATCAAATCGGCTTCGACCACACTTCTATTTGGATATGGTCGGTCAAATTCTACACAGTTGGGGACAAAAATGTTACTATACAACTTGAAAGAGAAGTATGGCATGTCATGTCATATGCATGTTTCTTGGCAATGCTGAGGTAACTGAATATCAACTACATTATATTTTGTGTTATCTTGTGACACAATCATTATTGAAAACGGTCTATTTTATGAACGTTAAATGAAACTATACATTTGTATTTCCCACTAACTATAGGTTATTCAAAGATAAGGTACTTTCGAATGATAATTTCTTTCCCAGCAGCTGCGTAGAGGAAAAACAAATGTTGAAAAATTTGGGTGTAGAGTACATATCTTATTATGCATGCCCCAATGATTGTATTCTATATAGAGGCGAATATGCAGACAAAGAGATATGTCCAAAATGTGGGCATGGAAAATACAAAGAATCGAATAACAAGGCAAAAGCTCATGGTCCTCCTCATAAGATATTGAGGCACATGCCTATAATATCAAGGATTCAAAGGCTCTTTCGTTGCAAAGAATTAGCTATGCTGGAGGGATGGCATGCATCAAACCGAAGTGAGGAAGGATTTATGTGAATCCCAATATACTAATATCCATGAAGCATATAGAGGATACATGACCCGATAAATTCAAGGATGAAGTACATAGCCTCCGATTGAGCATAGCGATTGATGGCGTCAACCCATATTCCCAACCAAACAACATCTATACTATTTGTCTTGTAGTAGTGATCAATAACAATAGCTCTCCATTATTTTCCGTGAATAATGAACATCTTATGTTGGCTCTTATAGTCCTTGGTAAAAAACAAGTGAAGAATATGGATGTTTACCTACAACCATTGATTGATGAATTCTAGGAATTATGGGAAGGGATACATGTATATGATGTATCGAGACCCATCCCATCACATAGGAGTTTTACACTGTATGGCATATGTGCGTACACCACACATGATTATCCAGGGTTAGGATTTTGTTCAGGTAAATATGTTGTTTTAATTGTTTTTATATTCAAAGCAACAATTTTTGACATATTTAATTCAATGTGGCTCTCTTCATCCTCAACACTAACATGCTCTCTTTACTATAACATCATAGGTCTTGTAACAAAAGATTATTATGGATGTAAATGTTGTGGACCTTATATGAAGGCTAGGTGGTCCAAAGACCTACGAAAGTCAATGTATGACTTCTCTAGGGTATTCCTCCTAGAAAACCACTCTTATAGAAGAGCAAAATATGCTTTCAATGGTAAATGAGAGAGAACCCAAAGGCCTGAAATAATGACAGCATCTAATTGGATTAGTCCATACGATAGAGAGAAGGAGAAGGAATACATAGAGATGTTCGATTCAAATGTGAATCCTACGATTGATGATTATGATTTCTTCGACACCTATGTTGAGAAAATTCCCACAGGGATGAAAAGGAAATCGATATTTTATGAGCTCCCATATTGGGAGCATATTAAGATTTCCCACTTACTAGATCCCATGCATATATTTAAAAATGTTTCATCTTCTTTGTGGCGTCACATATCATCCAAAAAAATTGACAAGATGAAATTCAGGAAAGACCTTATAGCTTCAAATATGAAAAAGAAGCATTGGCCAAGACAAAAAAATAGAGGATAGTCTGGCCCCTCTTTTTAATTTAAAAAAGGCGATGTCCCATGGATTTTGAAGAGAGATGATCTTAATTTGGAAAAAGAATTTATATTGGGCATGAAGGCACCTTTTTTTTTGGGTCTACTCTACAACGCTGCTTCAGTACGTCAGACGAAATTTTTTTGGGTTTCAAATCACATGACCATCTCAACCTTCTAAGGGTATGTATAATGCCAAAAAATTGTTATTACTATTTGTTTATATCTTTTTCCACAAAAGTTAAAATGCAGTTAACTTTTTGTGTCATTATCCGTTGTTCGTGTGTGGGTGTGTGAACCATGAATTTATTGATGACCCGCGACGTGCCATATCTAGAATGTATACATTTGTACAGTGGATCAAATCAAATGATATTTACATCGCTAGCATTCCACGGTGGCGTGAAGAGATAACTGAGATTGTTTGTATGTTTGAGAAGGAAATGCTGTCGAGTTTTATGGACTTGCAAATTCATATTCTAATTCACCTAGTCTATGAGGTTGAATTAGTCAGGGTGGTCTCCTGTCGCTAGATGTTCTTCTTAGATAGGTTCATGAAAAAAGTGAATGGTTTTGTTCGACAAAGGGAAAAACTTGAGGGGTCTATGGCAGAGGGGTACATAGTATATGAGCCATTCTATTATGCCAGTGAGTACATCAAGCAAATTGATGACACACCAGGTGCAGTGATTTGGGATGATGAACGCGATGAGGACAGAAGGGAAGGGGAGGTACTGGAAACGAATTGTCATGTCCCCTCCCGTGGATTCAACACCAGGAAGGGAGCATGACTGCAGATCTTGGTCTTTTACATAAACTTAGCCCCATTCATTAGATCCATACAAATAAAAACATATGTATGTGCAGATCTATCAAACACAGCGGAAGTAAAATTCTTCTACACACATATATCATGCAAATTCCAGCATATTGATAACATTCATCAAATAATTAAAACATTGCAGAAGTAAATACACATAAGGAATATACTCATCTTGATGTAAAGTTGCCCCAAGCAACTAGCTATGTCGCTGCAACGTTCTACCCAACCATAGGCCAGTTGTGTTCATCAATCTCTCAACATAACTGCCACACCCGAGCTGGGCATGATTTCTACAAGGAAAAGAGGACTCTTAAGCTCAGCACAAACCAAGTGAACATCACATCTAAGCCAAGCCAGTGTACAGCTGGGTTTATCACACTAAATCTGAACCCTCTTCATTTCTGGATACTTGCACTCAAGCTCAAGCCAAAGCAATGGATACCCATAACCCATACCCCAACATACTCTTTATACACACAACAAACACAATCATTGGGCATGGATAAACAATTTTACAAAGAGGATTTTCCAAAACAGGGTTCCCATTGGCTCACCCAATTCGTGGCTCACCCAAAACGAACTATGGGAAGGGGAATTCGACCTCAGGGAGAAAACCCAATTTCTCCCACAGGTTATGAGCATTTCAAAGGGCCAAAATGGCCTCAGTGAAACCCCAAATCGAGCTCCCTTCCTCCCAACAACTCTACAACACCCAAAACTCCTTCTTCCTAGCTAGAAAACAAGGGAAAACCATAAAAACGTGGAGGGAAAACACCCAGGTAGCTCCAAAAACATGAGAGAGGCATAGCTGGTTGATCGGTGATGGCTCAGGGAGCAATTTCATGGCTCCTTTCTTTTCCAAGAAGTCAAACACGATTTTCCATGAAGGGTGGCTTTCCCATACCCGAATTTGGACAGCCATACCTTTCCATTCCCCAAGGCATTAACTATTTGAACCAACTCTTGGAAGAAATGAATGATTGGGTACAAAAGTTAACATTGGTAGTTGAGGGTTTTATGGGTTCTCTCATTGACACTTGGATTGACTTGAATGGCTCCAAGGGTTTGAATATTTCCCTCCCAATTCCTTGTTAAAAATCATGCCCCCATCTCTTGTTGCATTGCATAGCTAGTTGTGGGTATTTTATTAAAATGCATACTTACATGATATTTGCAATTTCATTGTGCCTGGCTAGCACGCAAACCATATGCATCACTAAATCGATGGCGGGGCCTTGGCCTTGAGCTCCTCACCATGATTTTATAACAATATTACATCATTTACATTTTAATGCAATGGGGTCAAACTCGGGATATTACATGAATGGAAAAAAGGCGCATGATAAAGAGCAAGTCACTTATCTTTCGATCTTCAATTTTATACATAGTAACTTATAATCACAACAAACGTAAAAAATTATATTTGATCCCATACGTACTGAATGTGGTTTTGTTTCCATCAATACACCAACAAATTCAGAAATTAATAGAATCAATAAATTCATTCTTTACAATGCGGAGGCAACACATTCGTGGGTCGCATTGTATGAAGAGAAAAGGAGGAAATGGGACATTGACAGAAAATAATTCAGGCGGTTGCACGGTAGAAGCATGCCTTTTCCAGATCATTTAAAATAAAATATGCCAATGATATGTCCCAATAGTTGGGTTGCAGATCAAGTCAGAGAGAAATATGGTGCATCCAGTCGTTACCCTCCTGAAGAGGAGGATGCGCTAAACATTGGGATTGGGTGCAACAAATCAATAATAAAATATTTATGTGCATAATTTCTAACTTTATAATACAAATTTGAATTATAACATTTATGTTTAATATATTAATGGTTGGGTGAATAGACATATGACATCATCATTTGTTAACTTTTCTTAAAAGTGCATTCGTTCCCATCTATGTGGGATTATGGACATCATTTTCGCATCGAGGATGATGATAATGGATGTGTTACACAAGACTGTGGAGTGGAAGTCGAGTTCGACCAATCTAGTCTTGCTAGCCATCGAGATCAAAACTTGGTAAAAGGGATGTTGGGTTATGTCGGAAAGATACAAGAGATCATTCAACTGGACTTCTCATCTTCTCAATGTGTTATTTTTAGGTGCAGGTGGCGGGATACATTTGACAAGAATAATGTCAAGGAAGATCCTGACAGTGGGTTGATATGTATCAACTCTAGAAAGATGTGGGATGAAAGTAAGGAGCCTTATGTTTCCCAAAACACTGCAGCCAAGTGTTCTTTCACCCAGATGTGTTGGATAGAGATTGGTGGTTCATATTAAGATACAACCCTAGATCTAAACATGTTTCTAAGAACAACAATGCTATCATGCCAACCAAGGAAGATAATGAGGGTGATGGCAACACAGAGTGATATGTACATGTTTTATTTTGTCATTTACAGATTGATATATCATTTTTTTTGTTATCTTTGATTGTCTAATTATATTGTTCATTTTTCATTTTATGACGACGAAAATGGAAAGTTGATTACTGGATGCAGTGTTTAAACAATTTCATTTGGTTAAGAATCAATTATATGATGTGAAATATGGTTTATGTCTATGAAGTAATTTATGATTGTATAGAATGATTATATGTCATTGTTCAGATTACTCATATTTTGGTTTATGTATACATATACATACACTATGAACAACTACTTACATGATTCCATTTTATTTTTGTGAACGTAAAAACTAACATATTTATTAATTCTTGACTTGAAGGTGGTGATATGAAATTTCTATATTGATATTTCAGTGCTTGTATTTTATGATGCTTTTGTTATAAATAATGTTAATAATTTTAATTGCATTATTAATTTATGACATTTTTGTTAGACTAGTGTAATGTTTTTTTTCATTATATGATTCAGTTAAATTGAATTTTTGTTATAATGTAATGTTTTTTTTATTGTATTTATAATGTTAACTCCAACATAGAAAATGACACTTTTGCAACCTTGATGGAGAATGAAAATCCAACAATTTTTTTAGTAGTGTTGATCTCTACAATGAATTCATTTATGGCATTGACAACAATGAAATGTACAACAAATTCTAAGGTGCTCTCTGATATCTCCATCAATATTTGAATGCTATTGGGTGTGGCCCAAGTAGGCACAATTTTGATAAGGACATATTTTGGGAGCTACGCAGCTTTTTGGGCTGCAAAGTCAGAAGACACGATTTTGAGGAATGTGCAACTCGGAGTACATATGCAGTTTTGACGCAACAATGCAGGTGCGTAGGGCCTGCACAACAACTACTTTTGGTAAAAGAGTATAGAGGAAGGTCGAGCTGACTGAGCGACCTATTTTGGGTAAGAAGCAGAATGAAGGACAAGGAAAGCGACCTGTAAAATGGAGTGGCGGCAAGCAATTAAGGAGCTAGGCCACTAATTCGATGATGACAGGAAGGCTAAAGGGACGAAAAGTGACAGGCCATGATGCAGTGCAACCGTTTTGTGGTGACTGCGGTTGTCAGAAGGCCGTTAGAGCCATGTGTGGCCGAGTCAGGCGGCCAAAGCAAGTGGAGTGACCTGGCGATGATGACAGGCAGGGTGGCGGGTATCCGCACCAATTTTGGGAACCTTAGGGTTTTTTTCCATGCATTGTAAAGACATGACCTACGAGCATGATCTATAAATAAGGCATATTTGTAAGGGAAATGGTTGTTGAATCTCTGTAGTTGGTTATTATTGAGAAATATTTTGTTAAGAGACAATTTGGTAAAGGCTCTGCAAGTTGTGTGCGCAGAGGCCTATTGAGAGAGAAGAGAGTCTGCAGCTGAGTGCGCACACTGGAACTGTTGTACCCTTCCCAAAGACTAATATAACAACAATTCCTGTAGACATAGCTCCCATCTTGGGGGTGAACCACGTTAAATAATGCGTTGTGTGATTGTTTATATGTTTGCACTTGTTTATTTGCTTACCATCGATGCTTGAACTCATGCTTGTCAGCTTATGTGTTTTACTTTTATATGTATTCGCCAAGAGAATGAGAATGGGAATAATATGTTAAGTGTCGCATATGTAAATGACTGGAAGGTGAACAAGTATTTATAGGTCTGTGAATGTATGAATTGGTTGGATAATCACTTAAGGAAAAGGTCTATACAGTGCGTAGTATAATATGCTTGTCGTATTACATAAATCATAAGATCAATACTACAAGGGAGCAATGGATGCATAATAGTTGTTAAAGTCTCATTAATTGAAGTAGTTAAGTTTCAAGAAGGCAGCGTAGCTATTAGTGGTGTTGTCCTACTATTCAACAAGATCCGCATCGCGCAGCCCTTCAATGCGCGAGTGGCGCAGCATCTTAACCTGTATAAGCGTCAGTCCATAGCGCAGGCTCTATAGTGCATTGTTTATTGAATCTGTGTTAACAACTCATCACATAGTTGTGGAAACCTAATTCTGCAGCTCCCCCATACCTTCGCCTCGGGTGAGACCTCAGTCTGCTTACAGATTTTTTCTGAAAGGGTCGGTGAAAAGGGGTTTTGTTGGTTCCTCGAACCGCCAAGATCCTAGGTCTATATTGGAAACCTCTAGAACAGTGATATAAGCCAACAAATGCTTGTATTTCTTGATTTGTTTGTTATAAATAATGTTAAGATTTATAATTGCATTAATTTATAACTTTTCTATTAGAATGTAATGTTTTTTAATTATATGATTCGATTAAATTAAATTTTAGTTATAATGTAATGTGTTTGTATTTTTTGAATGTATTTATAATGTTAACTCCAACATAGAAAATGACACGTTGAAACCTTGGTGGAGAATGAAAATCCAACAATGTTTTTAGCAGTGTTGAGCTCTATAATGACTTCATTTATAGCCTTGATAACAATGAAATGTACAACAATATCTAAGGTGCTCTCCGATATCCCCATCAATATTTGAATGTTTGTATTTCTTGATTTTTTTGTTATAAATAATGCTAAGAATTATAATTGCATTAATTTATGAATTTTCTGTTAAAATGTAATGTTTTTTAATTATATGATTTGATTAAATTGAATTTTTGTT
This sequence comes from Larix kaempferi, assembly GCA_027924585.1. NCBI lineage: Eukaryota > Viridiplantae > Streptophyta > Pinopsida > Pinales > Pinaceae > Larix > Larix kaempferi. Next base: position 1,596,772 of record BSBM01000969.1, read on the forward strand.
ATAATTTTTGGATTTTGGTTTGTATTTATGATGTTAACTCCAACATAGAAAATGACATGTTTGAAACCTTGGTGGAGATTGTAAATCCAATTTTTTTTTACTAGTGTACTTGACCTCTACAATGACTTAATTATTTATGCCCTTGATAACAATGAAATTTATAACAACAAAAGTTAATGTGCTCTCTAATTTCTACATGATCAATAATTGAATGTTTGTATTTCATGATGTTTTTGTCGTAAATAATGCAAAGCATTATAATTGCAAATGTTTGCAAATGCTTTCTGAATGAGAATAAGAGATAAAAATGGCTTGAAGATCATCAAATCAACTTAATGATTAATAATAATAATATATTTTGAGAATGCAAGTTGTGGCTTTACATTAGTTGAGAGAAATAGGTTGTTCTTTTAATTAACTATTTGTTTTTCTTCCTATTAAAGATTTGATATTTGTCATTGTAAATTGAGATATTGTCAACAAATTAAAAATATTGAATGATACATTGATAGGTCATATTCATGTTCATATAATTTAGATTTTTTTATTATTTATTTTTATTTTATTTTTTTATTTTTTTATTTTTTATTTTTTATGTTCATAAACATGATACTATGAGAAATTATACAACCATTAACATAAATAATATATATAGCTAGTTGTCACAACTTCATCCATTAATATCAATACAAAATTCATAAACATATTTAATTGAATGATAATATTTTTGCAATTATATTATGTAAACATAAACATATCATCATTAATATCATTGTTACCATCTAACAAACATAAAAATAAACACCATCATACCATCATTAACATAAAACTAATAAAAATAAGCATGAACATACCATCATAAACATTACATTGCTGCATATTAATCTAACATATACATATTATAGATTTAAACATCATCTAACACATATGATCTAACAATAACATGTAACAAAACACAAGTTTCAGTTTCTAACATAATGAACATAATCAAAACTGACCTAACATACACAAGTACATCACCATCAACATATAAATAAAAATCAACATAATCATCAACATCAACATCTGCAAAATGGAAAATGATGTATATATATCTATCTATCTATCTATCTATATATATATATATAGCATCAAAATGATGACAAATGTTAGATATAAATGTGTAGTCCACCCCTGGAAGCCTATCATCATCACTATCTGTCGACCCACCAAGTGTATCGACACTTGCAGTGGTAGAGCTAGATTCATGATCAATACCTCTGCTAGGAAATAATCTATTATGTAGATAAGTAAGAAAGAAACGATCTCTAGGAATCTGGATTGTCCCACCCAATATGAGCATCCTCTCCACAACTGAGGGGACTAGTGGATCCATCGAAGGAGGGGGAGTTGGAGGAAAGGATGAAGGAGGTGATGGATCAATATAGGCTGGTCGGTCGGATAGGTATACAATATCAGATTCCGGATCACTTGAAGGAGGGGGAGGTGGAGGATATGATGAAGGAGGTGATGGAGGTAAAGGACATGGTGGAGGAGGGGGTGGATGAGATATCGAAGGTGGAGGAGTAGGAGGTGGATGAGATATCGAAGGTGGAGGAGTAGGAGGTGGATGAGATATCGAAGGTGGAGGAGTAGGAGGTGGAGGCAGAGAAGGAGGTGTAGTGGATGTGGAGGCTCCCCCACCAGTCAAAGCAGTTGATGGAGAAGGAAGTGGACTAGGAGGTCGAGGATCTTATCCCTCATCAGACGATGAAATACCATGAGAGATAGCATCCAAAAGAATGCAAGCACCAACAATGTGCTACATCAAGCTCCTCATATCAACAGGAATCATCCTCCATATCTCAACATATCAGTCCTGCCTCTGAATCTTCCCGACAGGAACAGGTCGAGCCCCTCGATCCGCTAATAATCTATCCATCCTATTTGCGATATCTTGTCTGAACCTCTGGTCAGGCCTCCGTTGAAGGCCAGGTCTAGCTAGATGAGGCATCTGCGGCTGACCCTGCATCTATATGTCATCAACCTCATCAGAATGCGGTGGAGGAGGCCCCACATCACCATCAAAAGTGCCAATATTTGTAAAATATATAGTACACAATAATAGTTAGACAATTTCATTAAACATGAATTGAATATAACAATTTAAAACATATTTCATTTGCAATAAGTATAATTAGAATAAAATGAAAATAGATTAAATTAAAAATATTGCTAAATTTACTTCTTTGATAAGGTGGCTAGTCCCGGGTGAAGAATATGTTGGTAAAACTTCTCCAATCCAACCCCGCATATGGATATGCAAAGATATCTAATCGAGGTTGGTCCTCGCCTCCTAGCATGTCAAGCACATCGGCAGTGATCCTCGCAGGAAACTCTAGCTTCCCCCTCTTGGGCAACATTTGCCCCCACATGCGCATATGCACATATGTCGTCAAGCTAGGAGGGTGCTGGTCAAAAGATGGCCTAGTCGCTGAAAATCTCTCAAAAAATAGACAAAAAAACTATGAAGCGAAGGGGAAGTTCTCCCTCCCACCAATACATGCACAACATTGACTGAGAGCATAAAAAAATTGTCGTAAAAAAATAGTAGACCACCAAATGCATCTAGGTGCTTGCATTAAATAATCAACATAATATAATAAAGGGCAGCTAATGCCCTGCCCATCCGTGGTGTAATGCACGATAGTTGTCACCAACAAAGAGAGGCACCTCACATCCTCTCTACCAAAAGCAACAATGGAAATCTTCCCACCATGCACTTGAAACTGAGAAGGCTCAAGGATTTTGTCATCAACATATATCTGAACATATACCAATTGAGTCGCTGCTACAACTCCGTATGGAACCTCAAGGAACCGAGGAAGGTACTCACCTATCCTAGAGAGCTTGGTGATAAAGTAAATGTCCTCCTCAGTGGGTTGGAACCACTCATCGGGACCAAATCTAAAGGCCCACCTAAAATGATCCCAATGTGCGATCAACTGGGTCAATAAGGTGTTGTTCCCCTTGAGTGATGTCGCCTCCTGATAGAACTTGAGGAGGCCAAAAACTCTTAAGAGGTGTCTATTCTGAGGCATAATGAGAGGAGGGTATAAATATCTCTCCCACTCCCTAGCCTCCCACTCTCCGCGGAAGTTATATTGTTCTACCTCTTCCTCGCACTGCTGCTATGCCTCGCGATGATCACATCTTTGTTTCACATATAATATAAATTAGTCACATAAGCATACATATAAAAGAATTATAACAATATTATATCTACCAAAATCAAATGTTAAAAGTTTTTCTAAAAAAAGTAAACCGGTGCGCCATAAATATTAGAAATGCATCGCCACTGGTGCGTTTATATACTAGAAGCACCGAGAAGTGATGCGCTACAATACCTATGACGCACTGCTTATATATAAAAAATTTTAAAATTGATTTTAACAATGCACTTAAATGTTATTAGCGCACCGTTACTCAAACGCACTGAATTTAAACAACAATAAATTATTTGAAAAATATTCACGGTGTGCCTATCCCACGTCAGGGCATCGTGAACTGATGCCTTGATGTGTCATAGGAGCACCGAAAGTTTTGTGTTCACGAGTTTGTGAGCGGTGCGCTTATATACTGGAGGCATCGATGAGCGGTGCGCTACAATATATATGCCGCACCGAGGGTTATATATCAAAAATTTTAAATTCAATTTGACGGTGCGCCGAAATCTTATCAACGCACCGTCATACAAACACACCGAATTTTTAAATTATAAATTACTTAATATTTATCACCGGTGCACCTTTGCCAAGTCAACACCGTACAACCGGTGCCTTGAATTGACATAGGAGCACCATTAATTGTGTTTTCAAATGTTTATCCGAAGTGTCACTGGTGCACCTATTTCATGTAATTGCACCATTCCCAGTGTGATGATGTGACATGCACACACTGCACAAATGATTATGGGTTTATTGTACCAATACCGATGTGCTAGACAACAACAAGCACCGGAACTCCGGTGGCCTTTATTGAACTAAACAGACATGTGTATTTTATAATTTAGTTTTTTAGCAGATGTACCAATGGTGCACTCACGCCACGTCAGTGCACCGACATACAGTGCGCATGAGTAGCATAAGCGCACCGTTGAATGTTTATTATTATTTTATTAATTTATAAGGTCATCTGTGTGTGTATTACATTTAATGGCACCTGAATGCTGATGCTCTTAAATGTGTAATGCACTGGTGACCATTTGTGCTATTTTTCGGTCTTAGCGGTGCATTCAATTTGTTCGTCTCGTACTGCTAGCGATGCGCTTTGTAAAATTTTACAGGGCATATCGTTTGGCGATGTATGGTAAATTTGATTTTTTCCAAAAAGAATTGGAAAAATTCAAACAAACTGAACTGCCAATAGAATACAAGGATGCGTCCACGTGGACCGCAGATGTTAGGGCGTCCAGATAGGTTAAGGGCTGCACCGGTGTAGAGGGGCCCAGACGCACTTAAGTTTGGTAAAAATGATTTTTTGGTCGCGGTAATTTTTTTTATTAAACCCTGCACTAGTGCGCTCAACTTTAGGACGCACCGTTGCGAGCAATGGCCGCATGCACCAGAATTAACCGGTGTTAAAATAAAATAAAATTTTAATAAAAATGATTTCCGATGCATTATGTTTACACCCACACACCGGTGCGATCCAAGGTCGCATGAACTGGGATTAGTCGATGTTAAAAAAATATTTTTTATAAATAAAATGCTCTTTGGTGCATTGTGTTTATCCAAATGCACTGGTGCAGTATGAAAATTTAGCGCACCAGGAATGGTTTTAAAATTTTTGTTGATTATAATTTTTTTTCTTCGATAAATTGAATGTCGGTGCATTAAGCTCTTGGGATTGCACCCGTGTGTTTAACTAAGGATGCACCATTGTAGAATCTCAAGATATTTTTATAAGAAAATAGATTATAAAATAATGTTCAGTGTGGCATGATTTGGTGAAACACACTGGTGCGGTTATGATTAATGAACGTACCGTGTTTAGTTTTTTAATTAAATGTTTTATTTTTTACATAAAAAAGTGGGTAGTGCGATTGTTTCTAAATAACGCACCGGTACGGGTATATGTGATGTAACACACCGTTTTTGTTATTTGGAAATTATTATGGTTTGGTATCGACGTTTTTGGGTCACGGTGCAACAAAATATGACTCACTAGTGCGCTTATGTCATTGATGCACCGGTGCGATTATGTCAAAAGAACACCATAGTAAAAAACTTCCGCTAAAGCCTCCACCCACTCACATCCGCTACTAACCTCTGCTAGAAACAAATATTTGGGCTCTTGTGTGAGGAGCATACACTATAACCTTTGCTAAAGGGACTTTTCCTTGTTGTGTAACAACCATTAGAATCATGTCATAGATACACACATATCATAGATTCATATTGTAAACAAAACTAATCACATGAACATAGTGATTTTACCTTGGAAACACAAATGAGAAAACCAACATTCAATGGTTACTCAGTTCTTTGTTTTGACATTCTCTAGTTAGAATACAAATCATGGATCTTTGGTATTCTCCCTCCCTTAGCCAACAAACAACAAAAATCCCCTTTGAGAGTGGAATTATAAGTGGTTATACAAGAGTTGGGGGTAATGGGAAGGCCAAGAGGCTAACCTTTCAATTCCCATTTCTCTCTCCTATTTTCATTTTCTAGCTTATTTTTTTCTTGACTTTTTTGTTGCATTGCACTTTAGTATTTTCCTACCCTCATTAATTGTCGGATTACATTTACTCACTGATTCTTACAATGATTGCTTGATGTGGATCCATTTCATATTACACCTCCCCATTGAGAGGATCTCCGGTATCTAAATATTAAAGGACAAATCTAGATCAATGTTCCTTCTATCTACTTCTTTGGAACATGGTTCTATCTCTATCTCCTAGCTACAACTTTGATTCTAGATTTGACATGTGGCTTTGGATACTAGCTCTAGTTCCTAGCTATGGATGTCACTCTGGTTCTTAGGTTGCTTGTTCCTACATTTCCAAAGTCTGCTCATTGATGCTCATCTTTGAGCAGTATTCATATCCGAACACTTTGAATAGAATTCACTCCCATCTTTAGCTTACAAGTCTCACTCATTCTCAGTGTTGGAGATATTCCATCTTGGTATTCAATGAAACCAAGTCAAATTTGATCTTCTTGTTCAATGTGATCCCAACAAGCTATGCCATCACGTATAAAGTACTCAAGAGGATGTGTGGACTACCTTATTATTCTATGATCAATTGCTTCCCCACATGGAAACAACTCTCTATCGCTACACATGTTTACCAACACTCTATATTTGCAACAATGTCACTTGAATGACCTCCTTGTAGTACAATCACATCACCTTCTTTGTTATGTACCTAGGGAGGATAATATCGGATACCTAACCTAGGGAGGATAATATGGGATACCTAGGAAGGTACCCAAGGTGATAATGTATGTAATGTGACCATCATCATGGAACATGCCCACTTGGTAGTTGGAGGGTAATAAATAGGCCCACTAGATAGTTAGAGGAAATGATATAATAATAAGGGGTAGTTGGCATAAGACCCTTAGGAATATTCATGAGAAAGTATAAATATACATGAGTATCATTGTATGAGATATTTTGCATGAATTGTATTGTAGAAATCATGGCTTGTGGAGTGATTCCTTCCATAAGGAGTAATTGATGGTGTTACCTTACCTTAAGGGTCTTTCTCTATATCTTGGTGTTATTATTATGGTAAATATATTTGATTTTTATAGAGTATAAGGGTTCTATATCTTTGTTGTGATTCAATTTTTGGGTTAAGAATCACTACATTCTTCTGTCCAAGCACTTGAGGAATCCTACACATGTATGGTTCTAGGAAGAAATCATCAATAGGATACCATCTCAACGCTGAGGAAATGACTCAATATCTAGTTATTACAAGGACTAGGGAATGCCATTGGCATCCATGTACCCATGTCTAATGCATCTCCAAGAAATAAACCCTCTTCTATAATATTGTAGGTACCAATTGCAATGAGGTTTCCTTTGTTGTCGACATCAACTTGATGTCCTCTGCGATGATCATGCAAACCTGTTGTGCTGCTACAAATCCTTGGACATATTTTACCCCTTGGGTTGTAGATGCATGCCACTCTTCATGCTCTTTCCTCTTCAGTCTCCACACTCTTGCCTTTTAAGTGTAGCTTATGAGTAGAAGCTCTAGATGAATCCTTTGATCACTACACTTCCCAATGTCCACTCAACTTGTAGTAGTGGGAAAAGTTATCAAATTTGATTGGGTTTCTTGGCATGCTTGTCTTCTCCATGTGCCTTTGATATTGTTGATGTTGGTTTTGAGAATTATTTTTTTCATTCTTCCTTGGGAAACAATATAGCTTGTGGTATGCAGCTTGCTTCTCTCAAGAAAATTCCACACAATGGTCTTTCTTCCCACAAAATGAACATGCCTCTTAGTACCAACAATAGTGATCTCTCAAGCCTTTATTCTTGTAGTATTGAAAAACAATGGATGCCTTGCCTAAAGTATAATGTTGATTCCCAACATCAACATGTTCCAAAGTGTCAAAACATAACGACTAGGAAATGCATATTAAAATTTCTCGCATGATCTTTCTAATTGCACCACCATGTCCAAAGTAATGTGCTCTTCCCATTTGCACTTAGTTTGGTCATTTGTATCATCATTTGGACTTAATGCCTTTCCCCCAAAGTGTCGTTGTAAGTATAGTCATAGTAAAGTTGGTGTCAAGCATCACAACTTGTTGTTTCTCTCTATATGATTCGTCATGTCACGGGGTTAGTGTCATTGAGCCCACATTGAAGAGCCAGTGATGCCCATATCTTGTTTTCCAAATTTCGTGTTTGTTTGAACCCTTCGACACTTAGTATGTTGGAGTTTTGACAAGTAAGAGTCTTTTGTGTCTCGTCAATAAGAATTTGTCAAATTCACGTCCTTCGTTAAATTTACAGATGCATCCAATCGTCATTTTTATCACTATGCCTATGCTCCAAAATCTTAAAATACTCCCCGGTTGTCCCTTGCTCAAAAGTGTCGATGACCTTCAATTTAAAAAAAACCTCCCTCCATGTATTAAAAATTCATGTTGTTATTATTTATCCCTTATTCCTTTCTATTATCCCTTTTTTTCAATTATTTCTCCATTGATAAAAAAATAAAGTCCAATATATAAAATTGTGTTCCCCCCTTATCCTTTAAATTCTCAAAGCACCATGCCTCTACCTCTCGAAAACCTACCCTTTCCATTTATTCCTATTTTCCTACTAATATAAAGCTTCATCCCCTAGAGTAATTTAAGGGGGGGAACCCTTCCACCTTCCTTCCCCTAAAAGTTTCCATTACCCATTCGAAACCCCATTCCCATTTATTCTAAAGGAAGTTAAAAATAATGTAACTCCTCTTATTTCAACGAGAACACATGCACACTCCAACGAGACAACAAACAAACATGTAGACACCTAGCATAAGAACGTTCGAACTGTAGGGAAATAATGGACCTTCGACAGAGAAAGCACGCAAGTGACTGGTATTGGAAAAAAAAGACAAAGGTCAGGTGAATACCCATTTGGAAGATCGCAATGGTGACATGACCATCGACAACATGAGAATAATGAAAGAGGTGTTACCCTAATGCATAGCGATGAAAACTATAGGACGCAGCATCGAAGGTCATAGTCCACCGAGCAACTCACTAGAGAATCCCAGGTTTATTACACTGGTGAATTCATAGAGTTTTAGCAAGGGAGATAGGTAACCAATGGCAGAGAGATGAGCGGCTCCATTCACCAGCAAAATAGATGTCTAGTGAGCAGGAAATAAAATACATTGATGGAAGGAAAAAGGCGATAGGAGGAGTTTTCTTTGCATATAGATAAAAAATGCGTGGAGAAATTAAACCGGTTTCAAAACTCTAATACAAACTAACACTGACAACGCAATAGCATATACGTTGGGAGAGCAACATGCCATTTTGACAGTAGGTCATCGGTAGCAATGATAGAACGATGAGGCAGAATGAAGTGCGAAAGGCACAAAGAAACAAAACCCCATCTCAATATCCATGATAGCATATCACGATGATATGAATCAAGGCGAATAACAACAAAAATGCAAACAACATTGACACAAAAAATATGTATATAGCGCAAGAATGATAGCCTCTTCAAACCCTAATCACCGCGCTCAATGTAGGAACCCATGAGACAACCACAACAACGTCATTGTTCCCCGACCAAACAAAGAAGTGACCCCACATAGGAAGAATCATGAGTTTTTAGGGTTGATTCAATTTGTCAACAAACACGCCAACAAGCAATGTGAATTGAAGGCAGATACGAACGTTATTGCATCAACCTTGGTTAGAAGTGAAAATATTATGAATGCACTACGATGGTCCGTTGATGATGATGCTATGGCTGCAGTCGTATACGTTGGTCATGGATTATGATTCTTACATATGACTATGGGTGTTTCTAGGAGTGTCGAATCCTAGTTTGAATGGAAAACGAAAGAAAAAATCGATTTTGTGCGTCTAACAAGAAACATGTCTTGGAGTCTTTCTATTCAGCCACAATATAGAATCTTTTTCTTGTCGGTCATTCTATATGCTAATCAATTACAACTAACACATAGGATGCTCAATATAAATTGTCAACCTAGGTAGGTCTTTTATTTCAAAGGCAATTAGCACAATCTATGCATAAACACTCAAGTAGCTGATTGAATGAATGGAGATAAATTATCCTACCTATCTGCCCAGTCAAACTCATCTCATGGATAAAACTAATCTAACTTATCCATCTAATAATTCAAAGTACAATTACTTTCATACAAATATCAATCCAACAGTTACTGATCTAGGAATAAATAAACTAGACTTACTTTTGCAAGAAGTTAAATCCTAAAAATATCAAACTACAGTATTCAATCACAACCTATCTAATTCAATTAACAACTACTGTAACTCAATGATAACATGTCTAATCTAGTAAATTCTAAGAAAGATAAACAACAGTAAAGAACTAGAATTAAACTTGAACCATAATTTGACTAAATTGAAAATCCCAAGAAAGATAAATGACTGAAAGGAACCATAGCCGAGCTTGAATGTAACAGCTAACTAACACACTTTGCATCAAAGGAAAACTAACCTACACAGTCGACTGTCACACCACACTGTTGCAGCACACCATAGGAAATGCAATTCATAAATGATCTATTGTTGCAGCTAATTGGAAATGTACCTAGTGTAATTCCACACTGAAAATAACTGAAATTAACTACAACATCTACCTAACTCGGCGATCTCTGTGAGAAGGCAGGCCCTGGACTTCTAACAGAGATGCCGTGAATTAACACAAATTAAAACACAAAGATATAAAGAACTCTGCTCCTTGTATTAAAATAGTGAATCACAGTCACAATACTTTGTTATAACTCTCACGATCAAATGTTAATTAGCCAACCCTAGGCTCAGAATGCCTCTTTACATTTATACGAAAATGACATGACTTCGTTCCACAAATATCGGGCAGCCATGAAGATATATGATCTCCAGGATGCCGAATTACAATAGAACAGTTGCAGCCCTAAATGAACTTGAATGAGATTGTTGTGTTCAGTCCTGAGCCGTTACATGCTGTTAGCAGACTGAAATAGATTATAACTGATTGGACTGGATGATTAATTGGATGCTATGTCGTGGCCCAGTCACAGCTGGCCTCGTGGAAGAACACTTGAACTGTCACAAAAATTTGTGGAACCGTACTAAGGAAGGAACAGCTAGCGCCACATATGCCTCTTCTCCAAAGGTTCAACGAGCTGCTACACTTGTGGTCTTTCCAAGGCTTCTGAACTATCTTTGTCAAGTCAATTCATATTAGCATAAATCAAAAGATAGAGTTCATAACCATAAACAAATTAGACATTAATGAAATGAAGCAATAATAAATTATACCTGTTGCAATCCATGCTCTGCTTAGGAAGATATTTGTTTAGGTTATGGAATGGTGAGGCAAAACAGGGAAAAAGGTATAGATAAGTGTGGAAAAAAAGGGGCTATTTTGGGGCCCAACATCTCCCCCCAGCTTTCCAATTACATGTCCTCATGCAACATCCAACTAATCCGAATCCGAGTCTAGTCCTCGTTCATGTTGAGCAGAAAAATTGAAGGAAATCGTAGGTTCCTTACCTACATCCAGAAATCCATTACAAGCAGCCCAATGTTCCCAACATTGTTTCTCTTCTACTTTGGCCAGTGTGTAATTATCCCAGTATTGCCCTGCTGGCCACCATATGAGTGGAAATTTGAACTTGAGTCCCAGCCAGTGAAGTACACGCATCTTCATGCAATTGACATATCCTTCTACTCTGGGAAGAGCTTGTTTAAAATTCTTGAAGCAGTAAGGGTCCTTTTTTTTCAAAGCTGAAGAAGAAGTTTGCCACCCGTGCTTGCTGCCTTCTAGGGCAAGATGTTGTTGTTTGTATATTAGGTCAAAAAAGGTAGAGATAACCTTCTCTTGCAAATTATTCAGATGCTGAGTCTTCATAGGAGATAAGAGATTCCTTCCATGTTTTACAATGAGAACTCGAGAAGATTGAGGTTCACTCCTAATCCATAGATTGGAGCTGGCCTCATTCTTAGAAATTGTCTAAAATGCATCTTCCCACTGCACATGATTATTAACAAAAGAGGCAAAGGCCCTCAACTGAACATCTCCTAAGTAGGGAACAGGGTTAGAGCGAGAGTCCATGAAACAAACTATATTGTGCAAATATAATTCACACAACAGATTCTTCTCAAGGAAATTGCTTTCCATAAAGGTCTCTATGAACTGAAGAGAGGTCATCAATTGATAAGGGCTATCCTCCTTTAAAGATTTCAATTTAAACAGGGTCATTTGTTCATATAGAAACACCGGATAGGAAGGGGATGGGGCTCTAGAACTCAACAGTTCCTGAGAGAGGGCGTACATTTGGTATTTTTATTTCTGCATGGATTTGAATTCCTTCAACTCCAATTCTTTTTGCACCTCTTCCCACTAAGATCTCTGAAAAGTTAATTCCTCTGCCCACTTCTCCCTTAATTCTTTGATAGTCCTTCTATGTTCAAAAAGGGGAACCATCCCTTCTTGACATCGATTAGCATGATATTTCCACTTCTTCACTTAAAGTTTCAATAGTGAAAGCTCTTTTACCAGGACCTGAATCCTTCTATCATCTGCATCTTCCTTCCCATTTGCATCTTTCTCATCATCAAAATCTAAATTAATAATTTCGTGAGATAATTGCATTCCTACCTTGTCACCAGATGTCTCAGCCTTCTCATTTTGTATTGGCAGTGTAACAACTTCCTCTTCTATCAATGATGCAGTGGCCTCTGTCTGTGTGGCAGTCTCAACAAATAATTTTGGGAATTTTGGTTCTTGTGTGACAACATTCCCCTTCTGAATCCCATCCTTAGCAGCTTCAGTATGAGTTGAAATCTCAACAAATACTTTTGGGGATGCTGGTTCTTGTGTGGCAGCATCCCTTCTCTGCAATTCAATCCTGGAAACTTCGGTCTGAGTTGCAACTTCAACCAACATTTTTAAGAATGTTGGTTCTTGTGTAACAACATCCTTCTCTTGTATCTCAATCTCAACAACCTATGTCTGAGTTGCAACTTCAAAAAACATTTTTAAGGACGCTGGTAAATGTCCTGTTTTTCAATTTCTTTAGACTACTGAGGTTGCTCTTGTGTTAATTCAATGTCTTCTGAAAAATGAGACTGTCCCAAAAATAATTCAGTATCCCCGATGGCTGAGATTGCATTTCTTCATCTTCTCCTAGTTCCAGATTAGGGATTATGTCTATTTCTGGCTCATTTCTTTCCATTGGTTCCACTGTAGGTACTTCTTCTCCTTCTTGCCTTGCTTGTGCAGATTTTTGTGCTACTAAATCCAACATTGTGACTTACACCCTACCAATTTGAATATATCTCCACATTCTGGGCACACTACTTCTTCATGTCCTTGATTCCTCAAAACAAGAGGTGAATTCTCTAGCTGGTCTGCAGCCTCCACCAACGTGTTCAAGCTCTTCTCCGCCTGCTTCTTGCATGATTCTTTCCATTTATGCAATTCACCCCGAAGCATTTGCACTTCCTCTTTTAGAAGCTCATTTTCAAAAAGAAGATTTCCAATTTGGGGTCCTTCTACAACAGGTTCTTGTGTAACAGCGGGTGATTGGGGTTTTAGAATGGGAGTTTCAATATTTGCCCCAATCGAATGCACCAATTCTGCTGCAGTAACAACTCTAGTTCTTCTCTTTTTCGCTGGACTGGATGTCTGGCCCTTGTTCCTTGGTCTTTTCCTTCTTTTCTGTCACCCAAAAGTCTCTATAGTTTCGCGAACAGGGATGAATTCCTCCTCTTGAATTATAGTTCCCCTTATTTCAGGGGAGGATTCTACATCCAAAACCTCTATGTCTACTCCTTCCACTGCCTCTGTTTGATGTTCTTCCTCCGCCATTTCAACTTCCGCAGCTACAGCTTCCACTGTCGCAGCTTCTACAGATGCTCCAGTTTCAGCTTCCTCTGCTGCAGTTTCTAATGATACCATCTCGATTGCTTCATATTCCACCCTAACTGCTATTTCTATCAGGTATGTTGCTTCTTCTATAGGGTTTACTGCTATTGCAGCTTCTAATACCACAACCTCATTTTCCACAGCTTCCATCGTGTCTTCTTCTGCAACAGGGTTTGCTGCTGTCGCAGCTTCCCCTATATCTACCTCCTCTTCATCCTCCAATTGGTCTTCCAATACTCCATCCCTACCCCTAGTTGAATATGAGGAGCTTCGGTCCTCCACTATTTCAATACCTCCTACTTCCAAGGCAGGTTCACGGGGTACCGTTGGCCAAGCAATAAATTGTTCCCATGTCAAATTCTGGTGTGCAAGGGCCCTTAAGACTAGCAGTTTAATTAACCCTTGATTTGTGAGGGAAGATAAGGGATGTCGAGCACCTCTGACATAATGAGCCATGATTTGTAGGGATTTTAAAAGATAATATGACATATTTAACAATATGCGATGGCGTAAATGTGACAGGAGGAAAAATTCATATATGTAAACGACTCGGTACCTACCCTTGCAAGTGATGTATTTCTTGAGAAAAATTGCAACCTGGTCCCAAGGACTTGGTAAGGTCTCCAACATTGTTCCTCTACCCCGTGGGCGAACACTTTCTCCTGCTGCCAGAAAATCTTCAGCTGCAGTCAAGTTATGGTGCTTCCAACCAAACCATTTCCTCCCAATTCTGGGCAATCCTGTTACTTCCACCATGATTGCCTCTGTAACATCTATCCTTATAATGTGAACCTTTGAGTGGGTACTAGTCAGGTTTTGAGCAAATTCAAGTGCGATTTCCACATGAAAACCATTCAATGTTGGAAATAATCTGTCCACCCAGCTTCCTGAAAGATAGCAAAAACTTCTCTATTCTTGCGCAGAGATTGTATCGTTAAAGGTTCGTATTTCACAACGATACCCATATTGCTTAGTTTCTACAAATTTTGCTAGCGAGTGCACCAGTTACAGTTTCAGACATTGGAATGACTGCATGCAAACACGGTTGATGGATAACCGAAGTTGATTTGGGCATTTTTGGAAAGGTGGCGCAGTTATTTTGGGGAATTGGCACGGTTATTTTTGGAATAAAATCGGTGGCAGGATTATCGCACGAGTCAGATAAAATGACGGTCACAACATAAGTACAAGTAACAGCTTAAACGTGGTTTTTATTTCAGTTGATTGGCCGCGGATTGATGACAGTGACTAACGAAAAATATAATCATTATTGCTTGCTGCGTCAACGCATGCCTAATCATGGTTATAGTTAGAACCTGTACCTTTGAAATTAATGCTCGAACCGTCACTTGGCCATGGTGGCGCCATCTCACAGTTGCATCATTGGTGGGAAAATAAATGCGCATGTGCTTCCATGAGTTGGTCGTCATCGACTAGGAAGATAAGGTACATCCATGTTGGCGTCAATCATAAGAGTGCACGGTGAAAGTGGAGCAGACTAACAAAGGATGGCGGAGATAGAATGATGTTTCAATTGTAGAATTGGCAGATTCGCAGCCAAAATTGGAAAGATCCGGCGGAGTCGCAGCTGCGAACTTATGAAAATTTGGCAGGATTTGGCGAGATATGGCGGAGTCGCAGCTGCGGAATTAGGGAAAATAGGCCAAATCTAGCGGAGTTACAGCTCTGGAAAATGGGAAAAGTAGGCTAGATTTAGCAGTGTCGCAGCTGCAAAAATAGAGAAATGGGCGGAATTTAGCAGTGTTGCAGTTGCGAAAAAAGGAAAATAGGCCGAATTTAACAGTGTTGCAGGTGAAAAAATAGAGTAATGGGTGGATTTTACCAGTGTTGTAGCTGCAGAAAAAGGGAAATTTGACAGGATTTGGTCGTGTTGCATCTGCAAAGATAAGGAAATGGACGGTATTTAGCAAAATTGCAGCTGCGAAAAAGGTTGGCAAAAATTTTAATTGAGTAATTGGCGCTGCAACATTGTTCACTTTTCTTTCAAGGAGTCGTCCAACGGGGGGAAGATCAACCAGAATCCTGAAATCGTTTGGCATGAACTGCGACTACCTCCATTTGAGTAAATCTTTCCTCTTATACCTGTACATAATTCTAAAAAAAAAAACCATCAAAGCTGAAAAATAAAATAAAAGAAAACAATTATTTATTTATGTACAAAAAAAATTTGTGCAGAATTGCAGTAGTTTTTTTTAATAATTATCAGGGACAGGGAAAAATCCTTGCTCCTGAATCAATTGATAATCTGAATCAGCTGCAACATGCGAAATGAATGCATTCTTTGAAATTGATTTATGATACAGTTGCAGCCAATGACCATTGTCAAATAATGGTGTTTTGTTTTCATTAATGGTGATCAACCGAACTGTTCCATTGTCAAACACCCTGTCTATCTGGTAGGGTCCTAGCCATGTTATACGTAGTTTGCCCTTGAAGTCCCTTTTAAACTGTGAATCATACAACAGAGCCCAGTCTTCTTCACATAAGACTTTCTTCTTTATAAATGTATTGTGCCATTTGGAGCGCTATTATTGGATTAAGGATGTATGATGTACTGTAGTTGTGCGCTTCTCATCCAATTCATTTAGTTGATTCAGTCGGTTCCTCTAAGATTATGTTAAATCAAGGTTTTCTTCTATGGCTGTCTTCAAAGTTCTGATTTCAAATTGAATTGGGAAGATAGCATTTTTTCCATACACCAATTCATATGGGGAAAAACCAGTAGTGTTGCGCCATGTGGTATGGTAAGCCCATAATGCCTCTGGGAGTCTTTCAGCCCAATCTCAGTGGTGGCTCTTCACCGTTTTTGTCAAAATAGCCTCAATTACCTTATTTGTGCTTTCCACTTGGCCATTGTCCCGTGGATGATATGGCGAGGTTATCTTATGCTGAATGTGATATTTCTGCAATAGGGCTTCCAATTTATGAGACACAAATTGTGGTCCTCCATCTGTAACGATCTCTTTGGGCACTCCAAAACGGGTGAATATCTCTTCATATAAGAAATCTATTACAACTTGATCATTAACTTTGACCAAAGCTACAGTCTCCACCCATTTGGTCATGTAATCTATGCAAACCAGGATATAAACTTTCTGGTTCGAGGGGGGGTTGATAGCCCTACAAAATCCAGAGCCCATCTATCAAAAGGTTCAACCACCAGCTGTGGCTGAAGAGGCATTTCATCTAGTCAATTTGGCTGGCCCATTCTCTGGCAGCTGGCACAAGCCTGAACATATTTTTTCACATCTCTGAATATTGTTGGCCAAAAATACCCCATCCTTAATACTTTATGACTAGTTATTTTATCAACAAAATGTCCCCCATAGGGCTCATCATGGCAAGCTTTCAAGATACTGTAAATTTCATCCTCTCTTACACATCTTCTGATTTCCAAATCTGGACCTGTGTAGAAGAGTTGTCCATCTATCCAACAGTATCTAGCACTCTGCTGTATGATCTTTCTTTTTTCTCTCTTTGATAGGTGTGCTGGAAGCTTTCCTGTAGCCAAATAGTTAGCAAAATCTACGTACCATGGGGAATAAGCTGAGACTGCAAACAAATGTTCATCAGGGAAGGAATCTTCAACTGGTAAACTATCATCATTGTTAGTAAGTTGAGATTAAAATTCAGCAAGAACGTTTTCCTTCCCTGTTCTGTCAATAATCATAATGTCAAATTATTGTAACAGTAACAACCATCTAGTTACTCTAGCATTAGTGATAGGTTTATTCATTAAGTACTTAATGGCTGAATGATCAGTGTGCACAAAAGTGGAATATCTAGTGATGTAGTGTCTAAATTTATTGCTGGCATAAACAATGGAAAGGAAATCTTTCTCTGTAATAGTGTAGTTCAACTCAGCAGGGGCCAGGTTCTTACTGATGTAATAAATTGCATTTGGATCATGACCTTCTTGCTGTCCCAATACTGCTCCAATGGTAGTATCTGAAGCATCTAAGGAGATATGAAAAGGAAGATCCCAATTGGGCCCTCGTAAGATAGGTGTTGTGGACAACCTTTTCTTAAGTTCAGTAAATGTTGTTTGGCATGCATCATTCCAATCAAATTGTACATCCTTCATCAACAGGGCGAATAAAGGAGAAGCCAGTTTGGAAACATTTTCTATAAATCTTTTGTAGTAACCAGCATGCCCTAGGAAGCTACGTACCTCTTTTTGTGTTCCAAGAGTGGGTATGTTTTCAATTACCCTAATTTTGGATGGATCTACCTGGATACTATCAGCAGAGATAAAGTGTCCTAGAACTACGCCCTCGCTCATAATCATATGGTACTTTTCAGTGCTTAAAGATAGATAGGTTTGTTCACATCGTTCCAAAACTCTTTCTAAATTTTTCAATGCTTCATCAAAACTACTATCGTATGGAGTGAAGCCATCCATAAAAAATTCTATGCAATTGTTTACCATCTCAGAAAAGATCCCAATCACAGCTCTCTAAAATGTGGCCAGTGCATTACACAACCCAAAAGGAAGTACCCTGTATGCAAAGGTGCCCCAGGGACAGGTGAAGGTGGTTTTGTCTTGGTCTTCGGGAGCAATCTAGATCTGATTATAACCACTGAATCCATCCAGAAAGGAAAAATACTTCTTTCCAGACAAGGTGTCAAGAACCTGATCAATAAAAGGTAGGTGAAAGTGGTCTTTCTGCGTTGCTTTATTCAATTCCATGTAATCTATGCAGACTCTCCATTTCCCATTCTTTTTTGGTACGATCACGAGTGGAGAAACCCGCTCGCTATCTGAAATTCGGTATATAAATCCTTCTTCCAAAAGTTTTTGGATTTCTTCCTTCACAATGTCCCTTAAGTTTGGGTTCATCCTTCATTGTGGTTGGCATACTGGTCTGGAGTCGCTTTTGATGTAAATGTGGTGGGTACATAGATTAGAGGGAATACCCTTCATATCTATGTATTCCCATGCAAAATCTCGCCTGTTTTTTTTCAGTAAAGTGATAAGGCGTTCCAGCTCATTGGGCGCAAGATTCAGATTAATGTTCAATGTTTTTCCTGGCTCAATTTCCACTGGAATGCTTTTCGAATTTTTAAGTACTGGAATTATGTTGGCATCACTGACTAAAGTCTCTTCCGTTAGATTTTCTTGTTCTTTTTCATCTAAGGTACTGTTTAGAATTTGGTAAGCATGTTTAGTGACATATGTAGGCTCATTGATGAAACTATTAATAGTGTCGTCCTCTGTTTCATCCTTAAAGGTTAAGGCTCTCCCTATCATTAATAATGGCTGAACGCCTTCTTCTTCCTCCAGATCCACCCAAAGTGGAGTTTCAGCTTCTAAGCTTCGTCGGTCTGGAGGGTATAAAGTCAGGATTTTAATGTCAGTCCCATCTGAGATAGTCATGGACCCCAACTGATAGCTAATGCAAGCATCTACTGTGGCTAACCAAGGTCTTCCCAGGATTAGCGGGTGTCCCCCCAGCTTTGACTTCGGTTGCAAAACCAAGAAGTCCACAGGGTATTCCCACGAATCAATAGAGACTATGAGGTCGTCCAGGATTCCCTTGGGCTTGATTGTTGATCTTTCAGCAAGTTCTAGTATGGTAGGGTTTGGACGAAGATTAGTGAGTCCGACTTTCTTCACAGTTTCGATGGTCATAACATTGATAGTCGCGCCTAAATCTACCAAAACATTAGGTATTTGAGTGTGTCCAATGTGCACTGTAACAGTAGGATTTCCAAGGTCGTCATATTTAGCCAAAGGGGTCTTTCCCATTATTAATTCAGAAATATTCCCCATTACATGGACAGTGGGAGGATCCCTAGGCTTTCTGCCTGATTTTTTTACACACAAATCTCTAACGTTCTTGGCATAGATGGGCACATCGTGGAGGGCTTGTAACAGTGGAATTTTGACATATAAATTCTTCAATTCCCCTAAGAGATTGAATCGAGGTTGTTCCATTGTCTTTTATAGGGCCAATCGTTTAGGATATGGTGGTTCTCTTGTTGGTTGTGTAGGATGTGTTTCAATGTATATTTCTTCCTGTGTTTCAGCTGGTGTTTCAGTAGGAGTTTCAACATCCTCAATGATGGGGATTGATGTGTTAACTAAATTCTTGAATTGCTAATCCATTCTTGCTTCAGTCACATAGGATGGAACATCCTCAATGACGATGGGTTCCACTACCCTCCCTGATCGTAAGTGTATGTCATTACATGGAATTGGGGAAATGAAATAAGAAGGAATGTTGGCAGTTTCAAATTGATGAACTGCTTTATTATTCGGGTTGGGGTTAGGCTGAGCAGGCAGCTGGGGTCATAGTGGTACGTTCATAGGTGCAGCATTGCTTTGAATTTGAAGCTGTGGCTGCTGATACTGTTGGTGAGGATACTATTGAGGAGAATACTGTTGATAAGGAGTTTGGTGATGAGGAAAACTATTTCCTGGGTAGGAATTTCTCCAGTTGGGAGACCAGGGAGCTTGCTAGTTTGATTGTTGTTCCCATGGCGTCCAAGGGTTAGTATTTTGCATTGAAGTTTGAGATGGATGCCATTGGTTGTTATAATAATGTGAAGGGAATTGTGTATGCATATTATTCCAAAAAGGTGATGGATCTGGGTTCATACCTTGATTCCGAGGTGGCCAAGGCTTCTTCTGAGCGATGAAATAAGCTTGTTCCACATCTGAAGTAGATGCCTGCAGGACTGATTTGAATTTGGGTAATGAAGGACATTCCTTGGTATCATGATCCAATTCATATATCCGACATACCTCTACCTGGTCAAGCGGACATTCTTTCAGTGGGTGCTTCTTTCTGCATTTGGCACAGAATACACCAAGTTCCAAGTCTTCTACTGCTTGCCTCTGTTTTCCTCTCAAGACATCCAACTCCAAGGAAATGGAGCTCATCATATCTATTTTAAAATTCTGCAGAAGGTTTCCAATTTCTACCTGAGTGGCTCCTCCACGAGCTGACTTCTGTGTCCTAGTGAAGACATCTCGATCTAGTTCTTTGTCCCGATTGTTGGTTCTAGAGGATCCCCTCGAATATCTTCAACATAAGTTGACAATATTCTCAAAGGGTTCCTTTGAGATATCCCCCTTTCCCAACAAATTCAGCATATCTAGGCAATCTTCTCTAATCCCACGCAGTAAGATAATCTTGAGTACATATTTCCCAATATCGGCATGACCAGACCTCTGTAAATTGTATAACAATCTCTCAACAAAATCTTCCAATCTCTCCTCTTCCTTCTGAACCATTTTAAACAATTCTTCCTTCCTATCCCTGGTTCTACAATACTCTTGATATTTGGAAAGGAAGGTTTGTTTCATTTGGTCCCAAGTAGTAATGGTCTCACGACCCAAACTCATGAACCAACGCAGAGCGTTTCCTTTCAGGGTGGCAGGGAATAATTTCAGTTTTATGCGCACTGGAGGTGTATTCATAACCATGACAGAGGATGTCAAGCTCAAAAATAAATTCATCTCGATCTTCAGATGACTTACCATGGAAGTTCGGGAGAACCAAGGGTGAAATATTATTCATGGGGGCTGCCCCTGGTGTTTGGAGGATAGGGAATTCAAGTGTGAAAACAATGTCACCATGCTGATTATCTTCCACCTCCTCCTTGTGGTTATTGTGGCATTCATTATTTCCTTCACGTTCTCCATTATCCATGTTGGTCCAAAATTTTAATGCTTCCTTCACTCTTTCTTCCTCTTCCCTTACTTCTTCTTCTCTCCTCCTTTCTTCCTCTCTCCTTCTTTTTTCTTCTTCTTCTTCTTCTTGGTGATGTTCCAACCACTCCTATTTAGTGACTTTGTGCCCATTAATATGATAGATCTCCTCTCGTCCCACTGCACTTGCAGCACTTCCTTTGTCTTCAGGAGGTTTCTTCTCCATAATAGGAGTTGAAGGTCCCGTTGCGTTCTCCACGGTTGATGCAGAAGTTTCAAGATTAGGGAGAACGAATTTTCCTCTTCCTAAAGATGCTCATGGTAGTCTAGTAGAAGAATCAACTTTGGCAATTATATCATCAATGTATGTCTGTATTCCCAAACCTTGGTTATGGCCACGACCTCTTCCACATGCAATGTTAGTATTTGGAGGGGGTTCCCGAGTTTTTCTTCTTGTATTCATGCATGCTTCAAATAATCATAGCTAAAATGAAATCAATAAATCAACTACTATCTATGTCTATCAATTACCATCCCTGGAAACAGCTCCAAAATGTTGGTCACCCTATATGCTAATCAATTACAACTAACACACAGGATGCTCAATATAAATTGTCAACCCAGGTAGGTCTTTTATTTCAAAGGCAATTAGCACAATCTATGCATAAACACTCAAGTAGCTGATTGAATGAACGGAGATAAATTATCCTACCTATCTGCTCAGTCAAACTCATCTCATGGCTAAAACTAATCTAATTTATACATCTAAGAATTCAAAGTACAATTACCTTTCTACAAATATCAATCTAGCAGTTACTGATCTAGGAATAAATAAAATAGACTTACTTTTGCAAGAAGTTAAATACTAAAAATATCAAACTACAGTATTCAATCACAACCTGTCTAATTCAATTAAAAAGTATTGTAACTCAATGATAACATGTCTAATCTAGTAAATTCTAAGAAAGATAAACAATAGTAAAGAACTAGAATTAAACTTGAACCATAATTTGACTAAATTGGAAATCCTAAGAAAGATAAATGACTGAAAGGAATCATAGCTGAGCTTGACTGTAACAGCTAACTAACACACTTTGTATCAAAGGAAAAATAACCTACACAGTTAATTACCCAACCCTAGGATCAGAACGCCTCTTTACATTTATACAAAAATGACATGACTTCGTTCCACAAATATCGGGCAACCATGAATATCTACGATCTTCAGGCTGCCGAATTACAATAGAACAGTTGCAGCCATAAATGAACTTGAATGAGATCGTTGCGTTCAAACTTGAGCTATTGCATGTTGTTAGCAGACTGAAATAGATTCTAACTGATTGGACTGGATGATTAATTGGATGTTCTATCGTGGCCTAGTCAGAGCTGGCCTCGTGGAGGAACACTTAAACTATCACAACAATTTGTGGAACCGTACTCAGGAAGGAATAGCTGACACCACGTATGCCTCTTCTCTAAAGGTTCAGCGAGCTTCTACACCTGTGGTCTTTCCAAGGCTTCTGAACTATCTTTGTCAAGTCAATTCATATTAGCATACATCAAAAGATAGAGTTCATAACCATAAACAAATTAGGCATCAATGAAATGAAGCAATACTAAATTATACCTGTTGCAATCCATGCTCTGCTTAGGAAGATATTTGCTTAGGTTATGGAATGGTGAGGCAAAACAAGGAAAAATGTATAGATAAGTGTGGGAAAAAAGGGGCTATTTTGGGGCCCAACATTTCTGGTTCGTTATGGTATTAGAGATGATTTTTTAGTCGTGAAATACTCTACAACACTACATGAACCTATTGCAAGTACTATCAATACTGTGTCTATCATTGGCGCCACGACCAACAACATAATAATTTCCAGGTTACCAATCCCCACCATATGTTTCTACCAATGCAACATGGGAGCATTTGCAACTATGCAGTAGTATGACAACATTAAATTTATGGTAATATGTTAGAGTTTTGTTTAGATATAACCTTTCCATTTTATGTAAATTGAAAAATGTAAGGGTGTATTCAGATCATTAGTTTTAAGAATTTAACATACCCTAAGACGAAAAATGTTGTGGATCCCAAAACGGTTCATATTTATGGATTGACTAGGTGATAAGTACCATTTCCAAACGTTTCATTCTACGTCCGAGGTTGAGCGTCGGTTACTTGGGACTTACCCTCTTCACGATGCACTCAAAAAACCAAATGACGCGACGAATTTTCAGTTTCTAAGGTAGTTGAAATGCTTTGCCTACCCAACACACAAATTTTAAAACTGAAATGAAGCTACCAAAACAAACATATCACAGTGCAGGTAAGACTACGTTTTAGGTCCATCCATTAGGGTGAAGGAAAAGTGTTCTTCTGATGGAGGTTACCGTCAGCACAATCTAAGCGTGGAGTATTCTCGCTGTCTCAGATTCACTTGGGTGAACCTAATTCATTGAGAGTTGCATAGGGTCTTGTAAACCTCATTTTCTCAAGGGTTGAATAGGTCATGGCCTATTGTACTTGATGACTACTCAAACTCCACTCTTAATAAAAAATATTAATTGGGAATATATGCATATTTCCTCCATCGTTATTATTCAACTTCGTTGCCCTTTTACCTTTTCTTTACAATTCACAAACTACAATTTTATGTACATAGGCTATAAATATTATTTTTGTTTTGTAATCAACTGTACATAAAAATATGGTTTTTTTATATATCTTTACTAGTTAGGTGTCCCCCTGCTAAGTTCTTTAGCTAAAGCAGCCATGATATACTATTTTTCTGATATGTCATATTATACAATCTCCAAATTATATTGAGTTAGATTTTATTGAATGTCAAATCTGCAAAGTTTCATCTTAGTTAATTGATTTTATCGCATCAAAGGAACTTTGATTTCAAAAATCATTTAAAAATATGAATTTAAGTGAAATGACATATTTCCTTTTGCACACTCAAGATGCTTTTAAAATCTACTTAGGCATAAAATAGGTACACATTTTTACTACAATTTTATACTAAGGACTAAAATGCAAAGTTAATGCTTTACTTATTAATAGACCATAGATTTTTACATGCATTTAAAAAATCTGAAATGAAACAAAATTGTGGATTACCTTTCACAAATCAAAAGAATATATTTAATTTCACTTATGTGTCAGAATAGTTTCAATTATTTCTACCATTTTATACTAACGCCTAAAGCATACTTTTTCAAAATTATATTACATAACACATTTTCATTTTGGTAAATATTTTGCATTAATTTATTTTTGTCAATTAATTAATTAATTAATTCCATCTTAAGAAATTAACGCATGCATGGTTAGATATGTTGCATATAATTTATTTAATGGACCAACATTCTTGTTTTGAAAGAATTCTTGCATTTAATCAGGAAAACAATATCCCACTTTCATTTATTTATGAATTTGATGCCATAGATCAAACTTGATAATCCTATCTATCCAAGGGCTCTAAACGCAACCCAAGATTCCATCCCCATCCTCCCCTTGAACAACCCTCCAAGGGTGTTTATCGTGTTGTTTCTTGAACCGTGTCATTTTGGGCTTCAACACAAATTGCGACCATACTGAGGACTCATTTCCTTATCTTTCTTTGAGTTTTCTTGAATCCAGTCCTTAAGTTAATTTTGTCAAATCATTATCTTTGAATTTTCGTCATTAGCCAATCATCACTGATATATGGCACCCTTATGTTAATCTTGTCGAATTTCCAGGAATTCCATATTATAGTCCAGGAGACCGGAATTTGGACGAAAATCTTCCCCGATTCATTGATCAAGATGGATATCGGTGGTCACCCACCTATTCCACTGGCTCAAAACAGTTTCCCATTTTGGCATTTTTCTTGTAATTTTTCTATGGTTTTTCGGGTCCTAAACTTCCAGGGCCGTTTTGAGGTCCTAAACGACGTTTTTTGGCGATTCGGGGGGGGTGGTTTCATATGGAAAAAAGTTATGACCCCGGGAAGTTGACTGTTCAAATAACCACCTTGGGGCCTCAAACTTTATGATGGTTCATCTTCTAGGGTTAGGTTTTTGGATGTTTGGGATTCTTTCCCTCATGCTTATTATAAATACGCCCTTTCGGCCTGTTTTTGTATTCAGTATGGCACAAATGAGCATAGCGGCCACATCTCTTCTCAGAGATAGCTACTACCATTCTAGCTGTTTTATTTTACAGTCTGTTCTATTTCCGCTATTTAATAGAATATGTGTTTACTTTATCGTTGTGTTTCTTGACATATATCTGTGTATGTGAATATATATATGCTCTTTCATTTCGTTCTCACATAAATATGGATCAGTGGTATTAGAACAATATGATCTTTGATTATTTCTCGGTGCATGTCCCCGATGAGGTCAGGTTATAGAGAGTTGGGTCTTAAACTAGTTTCACTTGGGGAAGATCACTCTCGCCGCCCCAAACGGCCTCTCATGGCGGAAGAAAAGAGAGATGAAGGAGCGGGAGATCCTATCAAGTTGTTGCTTGAGGAAGCCCTCACGCGACAGAGGAACGAGATGATGGATAATTTCGCCCAGATCCTTCGACGCATGTCGACAACGACAGATACACCTTCAATGAGCAACCGTTTCGGAGATGCGAATCCCTTCAAGGTACAAGTTGACTTTGATATCCCTTTATTTGAAGGCCATATCGATGTTCATGCCCTAGATAAACAATTGAATCTACTAGAAGGGTATTTCTTTGTCCACAATTTTTCTGATAGGGAAAAGATCACCTTTGCACTCCTCAAAGTTGTCCCCCATGTCAAAAATTGGTGGGAAACTTATTGTGAGCAAAACTCATCAGATGAGTCTGGATTGTTTGAGGCCAATCCCACTTGGGACTCTTTTAGAGATGTCGTTAAGGAACAATATTACCCCGTGGGAAACTATGATGGCCAATACACAAAATGGACCATTCTACGTCAAAAGAGGGACCAAACGGTGTCGGAGTACACCAACAAATTTCATACCTTGTGCACAAAGCTGGGTATCAAGGACTCCGAGCAGAACCTAGTACTGAAATATCGCAGTGGTCTACACCAGTACATACAAACATAGATTGAATTCCTGGACATCTCTTCACTTGGATCTGCCTATCGGTATGCTATCAAAATTGAGCAGAAATTTCAGCAAAAGAACAAGCACGACTTTGGACATGTGCAGAAGTAGGGAAAGGGAAACTCTGGCTCGCAGAACACTAGACAGGGAATGGAAAACCAATCCCAACCACAAGCAAATAAGGGTAACAGAAAAACAAAGAAGGACACTGGGAAGTGGTGCGAGTTCCACAAAATCCCCTAGCACAACACTGATGAATGTCGCTCAAAATTGTCATTGGTGGCTGAGATCAAAGCTTTAGAATCAGATCTCGGTTCCGATTCTAATTCAGAACCCAATGTCATAGCAGCAGACAAAGGGAAGCGTATCATTGATGAAGAACCCAGTGTCACTGTTGCTACCACACATATTCAACCAGAGGAACCTGAAGAGTCGGAGGCAGAGGAGTGCCTCTTCCACTCACAGAAGTGGGTGAAGGAAATTTCCCTACATTTTGTTGTGGACAGCGACAACCAAAAGAACATGATCTCAACAGAAGTCATAAAGAGATTGGAGCTACCAATAACACCACACCCCACAACCATACACCATTGGTTGGCTAATCCAAGGACAAGGTATTCGTGTCAGTCATCAATGTTGCCTACCATACGACATCAAGCCCTTCAAAGATGAGGTATTGTGTGATGTGGCCCCACTTGAAGTATGTGATGTTCTGTTAGGACAACCATATATGTGGAAGCGCCATGTTGTATATGAATCATGACCTCGTAGTGTCATTGTCACTTTTGGAGGACAAATCTATTGGTTACTAGAGATAATTGCACCTACCCCAACCAAACAGTGCAGAAATATAATCTCCCACATTGGGAAATTTTCCCTATTCACAATTTCCACTGAAGGAGAACATCAGATCGCAGATACATCCACAACCTCTGCACATGATCCCTCTACTCAACAGAATCAAGAAAACCACAAAGTCATTGCAACATCGTCTATCTGGGTACCTCTACAGTGCAAGACCACGCATTCAAGGTGATCCTCCAGAAAGAAACCATCCACACCGGTGCAGACCAAGGATAACATGACAACCAAAACTATTGAACAGCTCCAGCGCATCCATCAACAACAATTACAACCCTATGAAGATGTCAAAGTAAGGCAACCTTTTCACTTCAGCAAATGCCGCACCAGGAGCTCAACTCAACACACAGTTTGACATATGATAAGGGATTTGACGCAATGGAGACCATTTCTTCGTAAGGGGGAGGAATGATCCAGAAGGATATCAATGGCCACCCACCTATTCCACTGGCTCAAAATAGTTTCCCATTTTGGAAATTTTCTAGTAATTTTTCTACGGTTTTTCGGGTCCTAAACTTTCGGGGCCGTTTTAAGTCCCTAAATGACGTTTTTTGGCGATTCGGGGGGGCGGGAAAAGGTTTGACAACATTTTGAAAATTCTAAATTTTGAAATTTGCAAATCTTGGATAGACCTTTCCAACGGGATATCGAGCGCCCCAAACGGAGATTGTATGCAAAAGTTATGACCCCGAAAAGTTGACTGTTCAACTAACCACCTTGGGGCTGCAAACTTTATGACGGTTCATATTTTAGGGTTAGGTTTTTGGATGTTTGGGATTCTTCCCCTCATGCTTATGATAAAAATGACCTTTTGGCCTCTTTTTGTATTCATCTTGGCAGGAATGAGCATAGCGGCCACATCTCTTCTCAAAGATAGCTACTACCATTCTAACTATTTTATTTTACAGTCTGTTCTATTTCCGCAATTTAATAGAATATGTGTTTACTATATTTTTGTGTTTCTTTCCATATATCTATGTATGTGAATATATATATTCTATTTCATTTCGTTCTCACATAAATCCGAATCAGTGGTATCGGAGGAATATGCTCTTTGATTGTTTCTCGCTGCATGTCCCCGACGAGGTCAGGATATCGAGAGTTGGGTCTTGAACTAGTTTCACTTGGGGAATATCACTCTCGCCGCCCCAAACGGCCTCCCATGGCGGAAGAAAAGAGAGATGGCGGAGAAGGATATCCTATCAAGTTGTTGCTCAAGGAAGCCCTTGCACAATAGAGGAATGAGATGATGGATAATTTCGCCCAGATCCTTCAACGCATGCTGGCGACGGAAGATACACCTTCAACGAGTAGCCGTTTCGGAGATGTGAATCCATTCAAGGTACAAGTTAAATTTGATATCCCTTTATTTGAAGGCCATATCGATGTTGATGCCCTAGATAAATGGTTGAATATACTAGAAGGGTATTTCTCTGTCCACCATTCTTTCGACAGTGAAAAGATCACCTTTGCGCTCCTCAAGACTATCCGCCATGTCAAAAATTGGTGGGAAACTTATTGTGATAAAAACTCATCAGATGAGTCTAGATTGTATGAGGCCAATCCCACTTGGGCCTCTTTTATAGATGTTGTTAAGGAACAATATTACCCCGTGGGAAACTATGATGACCAGTACACAAATGGACCATTTTGCATCAAGAGAGGGACCAAACGGTGTCGGAGTACACCAACAAATTTCATACCTTGCACACAAAGCTGGGTATCAAGGAATCCGAGCGGCACCTAGTACTGAAATATCGCAGTGGCCTACACCGGTACATACGAACAAAGATGGAATTCTTGGACATCTCTTCACTTGGATCTGCCTATCAGTATGCTGTAAAAAATGAGCAGAAATTTCAGCAAAAGAAAAAGCACGACTTCAAACCTGCGCAGAAGCAGGGAAAGGGAAACTCTGGCTCGCAGAAAATGGGACAAGGAAAGGACAACCAGTCCCAACCATAAGTGAACAAGGGTAACGAAAAAACAAAGAAGGAAACCAGGAAGTGGTGCGAGTTCCACAAAATCCCCTGGCACAACACTGATGAATGTCGCTCAAACAGTCAATGGTGGATGAGATCAAGATTCAGAATCATATCCCGGTTCCGATTCAGATTCAGAACCCAATGTCACAGCCCGTAGACAAAGGGAAGAAGATCATTGATGAACCCAATGTCACTGTTGCTACCACACAGATTCAACCAAAAGGAATCTGAAGAGTCGAAGGCAGAGGAGCGCCTCTTCCACTCACAGATGTGTGTGAAGGAAATTCCCCCTACATTTTATTGTGGACAATGGCAACCAAAAGAACCTGATCTCAATAGAAGTCATCAAGATATTAGAGCTACCAATAACACCACACCCGCAACCATACACCATTGGTTGCCTAATCTAAGGACTAGGTATCCGCGTTAGTCATCAATGCTGCCTACCATACGACATCAAGCCCCTTCCAAGATGAGGTATTGTGTGATGTGGCCCCACTTGAAGTATGTGATGTTCTTTTAGGACAACCATATATGTGGAAGCGCCATGTTGTATATGAATCACAACCTCGTAGTGTCATTGTCACTTTGGGAGGACAAATCTATCGGATACCAGAGATAGTTGCACCTACCCCAACCAAGCAGTGTAGAAAGGTAATCTCCCACATTGGGTAATTTTCCCTATTCGTAATTGCCACTGAAGGAGAACATCAGATCGCAGAGATATCCACAACCTCTCACACATGATCCCTCTACTCAACAGAAACAAGAACAACACAAAGTCATTGCAACATCGTCTATCCCGGGTACCTCTACAGTGCAAGGCCACGCATTCAAGGTGATCCTCTAGAAAGAAACCATCCACACCAGTGAAGACCAAGGATAACACGACAACCAAAACTATTGAACAAATCCAGTGCATCCATCAATAACAATTACAACCCTATGAAGATGTCAAAGTAAGGCAACCTTTTCACTTCAGCAAATGCCGCACCATGAGCTCAACTCAATACACAGTTCGAAATATGATAAGGGATTTGACGCAATGAAGACCATTGATTCCTAAGAGGGGGAATGATCCATATGGATATCGGTGATCACCCACTTATTCCACTGGCTCAAAACAGTTTCCCATTTTGGCAATTTTCTAGTAATTTTTCTATGGTTTTTTCGGGTCCTAAACTTCAGGGGCCGTTTTGAGGTCCTAAACGACGTTTTTTGGAGATTGGGGGGGGGGGGGAATGGTTTTCTATGACATGCATTTTCTCTCAATTAAAAGTTGTAAATCTCAGATAGACCTTTTCAACGGGATATCGAGCACCCCAAACGAAGATCATATGCAAAAGTTATGACCTGGTAAGTTGTCTGTTCAACTAACCACCTTGGGGCCGCAAAATTTATGGAGGTTCATCTTTTAGGGTTAGGTTTTTGGATGTTTGGGATTCTTTCCCTCATTCTTATGATAAATAGGCCCTTTCTGCCTCTTTTGTATTCAAATTGGCATGAATAAGCATAGAGGCCACATCTCTTCTTAGAGATAACTACTACTATTCTAGCTATTTTATTTTACAGTCTGTTCTATTTCTGCTATTTAATAGAATATGTGTTTATGTATCGTTGTGTTTCTTGCCATATATTTGTGTATGTGAATATATATATACGCTCTTTCATTTAATTCTCACATAAATCTGGATCATTCATTGGTCTACCTCATCAAGATCCTAACGATCATATTTTAATATTCGATGGATATTGTCCTGCTAACCACATTTATGACCTCTTTGTGAGATTTTATATGTTTCCTAATACACTTTATCGCGATGCTGCCTATTGGTTCAGATCCTTTCCCTACCATCCAATCCAGTGTTGGGGGGGATTCATTAATATTTTCAAGACCAAATTTGATAATCAAAGTCACCTTTGCTTTAGTGTGATTTCTGTAGTGAACATCATGATCCAAACACTTTCCAAACATTCTTGAAAGATTACTATGAGAAGCAAGGGGGGATATGCTCATAAATGTTTCTCTTGGTGATTATTGTCAACGTTTGAACTACGTTCTTAATGCAATTATAGATATGATTGATGCTCCTAAATTATTCATCACTCATGCTCAAGATATTCACGAAGTTTTTCCTTTTGATGATGATTTTTTCAAATTCAATTTCAAGCAAGTCCCTCATATTTCAATTCCCCACGAGGAATTCATCTTTGTTAGGAACCCGTGTCAACTCTTCTCTTTACTTTGTTAGTATATTGTTGTTGGATGTGTATGCTTTGTAAGTCGTCCCGTAGTATTTTTTGTCGATCCATAGTTTGTATTAGCCCATGGTATCGACCCATAGTATTGGACGCATATGCTTTGTAAGTCGTCCCGTAGTATTATATGTCCCATGGTAGTGACCCATAGTATTGGGCATAGACTTAGTATATAAGTGGGTGTTGAGGCTAATGAAGGTACCAGGAAGTTATTTGTATTGAGCTTTCTCAAAGGAGGTTGGCCCCCTCGAAGTGGCCTGCGATCAATAAAAGCGATTCTGAGTTCTGTTATTTCTGTTATCTCGTGTATTTTCATTAATTAATTTTTGCAGGTTCTTCACATCTGGTATCAGAGCACTTTCTTGGGCTCGTTGGGTGGAATTTCTGCCAATTTTTTTTTCGCATCTGTTGTAGGTTTGGATATGGGAATAATCCCTATCCGCTATACTATGGGAAGTACTTGGGCATAATCCCTAAAACTCATTGTGAGGAGTACCACATGAACCCCAAAGTAGCTTGGCTCATTGAGAGGACCCTGCCAGCGAAAAGGGCAACGACCCCTACCCGATTGAGTAGTTCCCACCCAGTGAGGTAAACCAAGAGCTGTCGTTTGTGGAAAAGCGGTTATCAGTTTTACTTGAGCCGTGGAATGAGGGGTACTGCTCCAATACGCAAGCCGTCAGACAACATTGGTGGCCGAGTGAAACCCTTGAACTGTTAGGAAGCCGAGCACACCTGGGGTCCATATCTATTGTCAGCTGAATTGTTGCCGATCACTTCCGCGTCATTTCAGATCCATCCCGTGCCGTTTCAGATCCATTCTAAAAGACCATTCCCGATATAGCCATTTTAGATCTATTCTGACAGCCATTTCAGATCCTTCTGTTGTCGATCCCTTCCGCGTCGTTGCAGATCCAATTGTTCCGATCCCTTCTGCGCTGTAGCATATCCATTTAAAAAAAAAGTATAAAATTCCATTTTTTTTGCCATATCTCCCTTGTTTTAACTCCGTTTCCCTTGAAACTTCCCGGACACCCCTGCAATCCCATTCTGCATATTTCATTCCTGAGGACCCTATCCCAAATTCTACTTCCCAAATCCAGAAATCTCACATTCGTCTATTTTTAGGGTTTTCCATAACTTCTTCAATTTTCACCCACTCGCCTCCAAATTTTTCCACTGTGTTCATTCCCTATTTATGCTTCTTTGTCCCTCTCTGACAAATTTTCCCATTCTTTCACCCCGCTTCTGAAATCCTCATTTTCTGCTTCCCTGTCCCTTCGAAAGTGTCCAAAACCTAGTCAAACCCTAACTACTCATCAAATTTTTTCCCAAATCCAAATTTCCCTTTACTAAATAAGATTCTATTTGTGTTTTTCTACCCATTCCCCCCCAAAAAAAATCCTGGTTATGGTTGTCACCCGCGTAGGAGCAAAAACCATGGAGGAAGGACTTGCAGCCATCCAAACCAAACTCCAGGATTTGGATGAAAAATTTCTCGGCCTCCATCTTGAGCATTCATCCATGAACAACAAACGACAGTTCGAGTCTTCATCAGCCAATGGGTTCTCTTCTTCTAGCAATTTTCGTGGTCCGAAGCTTGATTTTCCTCGCTTCAATGGTACTGATCCGACTGGATGGATTTATCGTGCATAACAGTATTTTAGTCTGCATAATACATTTGATATCAACAAAGTTCCACTTGCATCATTTCATTTGGAACAGGAATCTCTTCAATGGTACCGTTGGTACATCAAGGCTCATGAATAGCCAAAATGGCCATATTTTTGCCAGCTCCTTTTGCAACGATTTGGTCCTAGTGCTTTTGATGACTTCACAGGAGCCCTCACTAAACTTCGCCAAATTGGCACTGTGAGAGAGTATCAGACAGAATTTGAGAAACTAGCCAATCACACAGAAGGATTGTCTGATGAATTCTACAGGAGTTTTTTTATCAATGGTCTTAAGGATGAAATCCGCTCAGAGGTTAAAATGTTCTGTCCCAACACAATGATGGAAGCCCTGGGGTTGGCTAAGTTGGCAGAAGACAAGATTGTAGCCCAACATCGCTCCAAACCCACTTTTGTTCCCTTCCGAAATATGGGTTCTCAATGACCTCCCATTCCGCCAGCTCCTCAACCAACTCCTATCAAGCATCTGTCTGAAACAGAGATGCAGGCACGCAAAGAAAAATGGTTTTGTTATAATTGTGATGAGAAATTCACTCGGGGACATAAATGTGTTTAGAAAAAGCCTTATCTCTTGGATATGGATTCTCCGCCTGCCTCTAAAATTGGTGAAGAAGTTCCAGATACAATGGATGATTAGGTCGACATTCAGGAGCAACCTATTAACCCCCCATCTCAGGTTGACCAACCAGAGATATCTCTCCATGCTTTATCCGGCGTCACCACCCCCCAAACAATGCGGGTCAGGGGTTACTTCAAGAAGCTTCCTCTTACAATGCTCATTGATTATGGTAGCACTCATAACTTTATTGACCCTCGGATCACCAAACAGGCTGATTGTTTTATCCATTCTTGCTCCAACTTTGAAGTCATGGTTTCCAATGGGGGCACCTTACCTTGCAAGGGGAAGTGTCACAATGTGCGTATCTCTCTGGAAGATTATAACCTGCGCTCTGACATGTTTGCCTTGTCCCTAGGCAGATGTGATGTGGTTTTGGGCGTTCAATGGTTACGCACACTTGGCCCCATCTTATGGGATTTTGCTGAACTTTGGATGCAGTTTTCAGTCAATGGGAAACAACACAAATTTACGGGCTTACAACAAGGGTCTCTTCGCCTCATCAGTTCACATCGCCTGGAGAAGATCCTTAAGAATAATTCACATGGTGTCATCGCTCAACTCCATTCCATTCAGATGCACCCATCAACGGTCTTTACTACTTCCTTGGACATATATGCAGGTGTCTTTGCTGAACCAGTGGGCTTGTCGCCTTCAAGAGACCTTTCCGGTAAGCATTTAGTTGCATCTACATCTCAGTAGGAAATGCTGGCTATTTTGCATGCAGCAACAAAGTGGCAGCCATACCTATTAAGGAATTATTTCTGCATCAAGACTGATCTCCAGAGTCTAGAAACTTTCCTGGAACAACAGGTCTCCTCCCCAGAACACCTGAAATGGGTTATCCAACTCATGGTTTCTGCCTATGCAATCACTTACAAGAAGGGTAAGGACACTATGGTGGTAGATGCTCCTTCTCGCACATTTGATGACCCATTTTCTCTTATAGCTATTTCTTTGATTGTTCGAAATTGGTTGCAATCTGTTCAACATGGCTATCTCTTCTATGAACTCCATGCTTCTTCATCGATAGGGCGCTTTGGGTTCCTCAAAACGTATGACTGGGAACAATGTAACTTCTTTTGGTAGGGACTGAAAATGACAATTCAACAGATGGTGGTTGACGGTGATACTTTCCAGGTCAACAAGGGTGAAACGACACTCCTTTCGGGACTGCTCGAACCCTTGCCCATCCCTACATAGATTTGGACAACTATTTCTATGGATTTCCTCGAAGCGCTCCAGTGGTACAATACCACATCTAAAAGGACACCATATGAAGCAGTCTATGGAAAGGCACCGCCAGTTCTTCTTCCATACACCCTCAGCAGCTCCCCAGTTCAGGCAATTGACTCGGTTCTTCGAAACCGCGATCAGATTCTTCTCATTCCGGAGGACAATCTTCACATGGAAAAAATTCGACTAAAACAACAAGCCGATCAGTATCGTTCTGAGAGCACTTTTCACGCAGCTGATATGGTTCTTCTTCGTCTATAGCCTTCCAATCAATCCTCCCTGAAACTAAAAAGGCGTAAGTGGCCCGGAATGCAACCCGCGGATGCTACAGGGGAATCACTCCTTCAGATTCGGCATCAATTTCCATATCTAAATATTTGAGGACAAAGCTTTTTCTAAGGGAGAGGGGATGTTAGGAACCCGTGTCAACCCTTCTCTTTACTTTGTTAGTATATTGTTGTTGGACGCGTATGCTTTGTAAGTCATCCCATAGTATTTTTTGATCCATAGTTTGTATTAGACCATGGTATTGACCCATAGTATTGGACGCATATGCTTTGTAATTTGTCCGGTAGTATTATATGTCCCATGGTAGTGACCCATAGTATTGGGCATAGACTTAGTATATAAGTGTGTGTTGAGGCCAATGAAGGTACCGGGAACTTATTTGTATTGAGCTTGCTTAAAGGAGGTTGCCCCCTCGAAGTGGCCTGCAATCAATAAAAGCGATTCTGAGTTCTGTTATTTCTGTTATCTCATGTATTTTCATTAATTAATTGTTGCGGATTCTTCACAATCTTGCCTCGTCCTATCTCGCAAAATTAATCCTTAATTAAAGAGAAGCCTATGATTTGCAATACGATTTTTTTTTTTGAGACGAGGTCCTAACAAAAGACGAGCCCTCTAATATTCAATATGATACCTTATTTGATTATAAACTCTCTCTTGAAAATAGCTCTGATAATGATCATTAATGGGAAGAAATCAATCCTTGCGAGGAGATAGTCTATCACGGTCCTGACATTTTTTTCCTCCTCTTTTCAATTAGGGAATTCTAGACTCGGGTGACATTGCGACTAATTCTTTTGTCAATCCATGATTTATATGATGAATATTCTCAAAAGTTTCCAATTGCGGACAAGGACAATGCTTTTCATCACCCTACCCTTGAATCGAAATCTTATATCTTGGAGGAAATCTCTCGTCCATTCATCATGATTTTTTTTATGCTCCCATTGACAACATCTTTCCAACTAATTTCAACCACGATCTTCATAGTTATATTCATCAAGGAGGTGTTGTCCCACCTTTCCTTGATGCTTCATGTTTCTCCAATTCACATAATGAACTATTAATTGAAGACGAGGCATTTAATTTGCAATGTGACATCTAGAAAAAACTTGATCATTTGAAAGGGGAATTCAATCATTTTGAGGAGGTGATTCATCGTGATATTTGTCATGTCTTTTTTCTTATGAAATTTTAAACTTGTACCATGTTGTGATTGATATTTTTGATGATCCTATCATCGTTTCTCTTATTCTCGACAAAGGTGCTCAATCCCCTTTGGTTATGGATGACAATCTTGTTTTCCATGAGCCTACCCTTGATTCTGAATATTATGTTTTTGAGGGAAGTCCTCAATCGATCCATGATAGTTTCTCTGATGAATTTATTGATAATGCTTGTTCGTTTGATAAGGAATTTTAATTTGAGCATTCCCCCGATGCAAACGAGCATATCATTCTTGAAAGTAAAATCTTGTCTTGGGATAACTTGTGATTTGTTCGTGATGAATATCTCGATTTTATATTTGATCATGGTAATCATCAAGAAATCAATGAATCCTTTATTACTGTTTATTTTAAAGAGGAAATCAAATGCATTTTCTTGGGTCAAGCAATGATGAGCAGTTTATCGTCAATGGAAGTTATAATGATAAAGGGATCGATGAGGCTTTAATCAATGTCAATTCAATTAACGTCGATGATCTCAAATGCCTTATTTCAAATCAATATGACATTGTTAATGAAGTGGACAGAGGAATTCCTAGGTTTATGTTCAAGGATTACATATGGGGTTCATGGGTTAACATGTTACTTAGACTCAATAGTACTAACTCTTTTCATTCGCATATCATTTTATCCATTTAAATTAGGACTAACATTTATTTTCAGGTTTTCATGACCATATCCATCTTTATTCTAGGTGGTCAATGCAAAATCTTTAGGGTTCATGGGTTAACATGTTACTTAGACTCAATAGTACTAATTCTTTTCATTCGCATATCATTTTATCCATTTAAATTAGGACTAACATTTATTTTCAGGTTTTCATGACCATATCCATCTTTATTCTGGGTGGTCAATGCAAAATCTTTAACAAACTTCGAAACTCAAGAAAGAATAATCATAGCATTTTAGATGTATTCTTATACAACAAACGACATATTGCGTGATCTTAAGTTTCTTCTTTTGTAGGAATAGGAGTAGCATTGCATGTTAGTCGTAGGCCATTTTTCTTTGTCACTCATGCATTTAGTTTCATTTCACATTTTGTTTTCATTTCATTGGATCAATTTAGAAGTATTCATTTCATAGTTTAGCACTTTGATTTGCTTAGATTAGTTTCATTTCCGTTATTTACTTTCGCAGTTTCCCAAATAAGTTCACATGGAATTTGGCATCTTAAGTGCAATTCACCACTATGCTCTTCACCATATTCTTTTGTCATTAAACTCTAACATGATGGCAATCAATTTTTTTATACAGGAAATAATGTGAAGTGGAGAGAGTGGAACTATTGGGTGGTTCCTAGTGATCAGCCCGGGGGTATGATGAACTGTTATTTGCTTACTGTTTTGGTTTCCCAACACTTCTTCTTATCCCTCTGCTTCGTTCATTGTGGAATACTAACCTCACTTTTTTCACTCCCTACCTTTTTTGGTGATGAAAACAAATACATGTACTTGCTTCATGGTTATGTATTTGTCGTGTCAGTTAGTCATTGTGTTGTCATCCTGTGTCATTGTGTTTCATTTTTCTGTTTTGCTAGATGTTGATTCCCAACATCGATATGTTTGGAAGTGTTGGAACATGACGACTATGACTTGCATATTAAAATTTGTCACATGATCATTCTGACTACACCATCGTGTGCAGGGGATGTGCTCTTCCCATTTGTACTTAGTTTGGTCATTTGTATCGTCATTTCGTCTTCACACCTTTCCCTGAAGTGTCGTCATGGTAAAGTTGGTGTCAAGCATTGCAGCTCCTATGCTTCGTCATGTCATGGGGTTAATGTGATTGAGTTCGCATTGAAGATCCAATCATGCCCATATCTTTTTTTCCAAATTTTGTATCCGTTTGGCCCCTTTGACACTTAGTTGAAGTTTCAACAAGTAAAAGTCTTTTGCATCTTGTCAATAAGGATTTGTCCAATTCACCTCCTTCATTAAATTACCAAATGCATCCAATCATCATTGTTATCAATATGCCTATGCTCCAAAAGTTTAAAATACTGCCTAGGTGTCCCTTGCTCAAAAGTGCCGATGACTTTCAGTTTAAAAATAAAAAATCCTCCCTAGTTGCATTAAAAATTCGTGTTGTTATTATTTATCCCTTATCCAAGTCCATTATCCATTTCCTTTAATTATTTCTCCATTAATAAAAAAATAAAATCCAAAATTTAAAATTATATTTCCCCCTTATCCTTTAAATTCCCAAAGCACCATGCCTCTACCCCTCGGAAACCTAGCCTTTCTCTTTATTCCTATTTTCCCACTAATATAAGACCTCATCCCCTAGAGTAATTAAAGGAGGGGGAACGCTTCCACCTTCTATCCCCTAAAATTTTCCCTTACCCCTTCAAAAGCCCATTCCCATTTATTAAAAAGGAAATTAAAAATGATGAAACTCCTCTTATTTCAACGAGACCGTTGTCACACTCCAGCAAGACAACAAACAAACCCATAGACCCCTGGCATAAGAACGTTTGAACTGCAAGGAAACTAGACTTCGACAAAGAATGCACGCAAACTAGACCTTCGACAAAGAAAGCACGCAGGCGACTGACAATGAAAAAAACACAGAGGTCAGGTAACGACCCATTTGGCAGATCACAGTGGTGACAGGACCATCATCAACATGAGAATAATGAACAAGGGCGTTACCCTAATGCATAGTGATGA
Organism: Larix kaempferi; assembly: GCA_027924585.1. Classification (NCBI taxonomy): domain Eukaryota; kingdom Viridiplantae; phylum Streptophyta; class Pinopsida; order Pinales; family Pinaceae; genus Larix; species Larix kaempferi. The sequence continues at coordinate 1,636,025 of BSBM01000969.1, forward strand.
CAATTACAGGTCACGACATCGAAGGTCATAGTCCATCGAGCAACTCATTAGAGAATCGTAGGTCTGTGAATACGCAAAGTTTTGGCAAGGCAGATAGGTAACCGATGACAGAGATATGAGCAGCTACATTGATCACTAGCAAACCAGATGCTCAATGAGAAGGCAATAAAATACAACGCTGGCAGGACAAAGGTGACGGGAGGTGTTTTCTTTGCAGATAAATACAAAACACAAGATGCGTGGAGAAATTAACTTGATATCAAAGCCCTAAGCTAAGCTACCGTTGACAACGTAGTAGCACATATGTTGGGTGAGCAGTAGGTCGTTTTGACAGTAGGTCATCGACAACAATGACAGAATGATGAGGTCGAATGAAGGGCAAAAGGAACGAAGAAACAAAACCATTTCCCACTCTCCATGCTAGCATATTCACGATGATATGAATCGAGGCGAATAACAACAAACATGCAAACAATGTCGACACAAAAAATATGTATATAACGCAGGAGCCACAACCTCTTCAAACCCTAACCCTCATGCTCAATGTAGACACCTATGAGACAACCATGACAATGGCATTGTTCTCCCTACCACACAAAGAAGAGATCGTCACATAGGTGGCATCAATGAGATGATGATATGACTGTTCGAATGGGCAGAATTGTGAGTTTTCAAGGGTAATTCAACCAGTCAACAAACACACCAACGGGGAACGCAATTGGAAGACAGATACAAATGGTAGTGCATCGGCCTCCGTTAGAAGTGTAAAGCTTTCGAATGCACTACGACGGTCGGTTGATGATGATGCTACGACTACAGTTGTATACGTTGGTCATGGATTATGATTCTTACATAGGACCATGGGCGTTTCCAAGAATATCGAATCCTAATTTATATGGTAAATAGAAAAAAATAATCGAAGAATCCACAATGCCTGAGCTTATCTCGATTGCTGATTCCCTTCTTCCCTTCTGAACTTATCTAGATTACTCGATTGCTGATTTCCTTGAACTTATCTATTTCAATTAATGATTCCCTCCATCGGCATAAAGCAAGGTCAAGGTCAACCTTTCACTTTACTCCATACCCATTAAATGGAGAGATAACTTTACTCCATACCCATTAAATGGAGAGATAAATAGAAGGAATCAACCATCGAGATAAGCTTAACAGTTCACGGCTTAAAAATACTACACAAACCTATTGCAAGCACTATCAATACTGAAGCTATCGTTGGCATCACGACCAGCAGCAATAATTTCCAGGTTACCAATGCCCACCATATGTTTCTACCATTGCAACGTGGGAGCATTTGCAACTACGCAATGGTATGACAACATTAAAGTTATGGTAATGTTAGAGTTTTATTCAGTTATTACCCTATCATTTGATGTAAATTGAAGAATGTAAAGGCGCAACCGAATCATTAGTTTTGAGAATTTAACATACCCTGAAACAAAAATGTTGTGGATCCCAAAACGATTCATATTTATGGATTGGCTCGACGATAAGTACCATTTCCAAATGTTTCATTCTGCATATAAGGGTGAGCATTGGTTATTTGGGCCTCACCCTCACCCTCACCCTCACCCTCACCATCACCATCACGCACTCAAAAAACCAAATGACACAACAACTTTTCAGTTTTAGAGGCAACTAAAACTCTTTGCCTACCGGGTCCATCCATTAAGGTGAAGGTAGACTGCCCTTCTGCTCGAGATTACCATCAGCACAATCTGAGCGGGAAGTAAATTCTCGACTTTCAAGATTTTACCTGGGTGAACCTAAGTCGTTGAGAGTTGCCTAAGGTCTAGGGTTGAATTGGCCAGCTGTACTTGAAAACTTTTCAATTCAAATTCCACTCTTAATAAAAAAAAATTATTTGAGCATATCTGCATCTTCTTCATCGTTATTATTCAGCTTCACTGCCCTTACCTTTTTTTTACATTTCATATAAAAATATTTTTTCTTTTTTTCTTTAGATATTTAGTAGTTAGGTGTGCCAATGCTCTGTTTTGTTTTTTAGCTAAAGTAGCCACTGTTATCTCTGCCATATTATACAATCTACCAAACTATATTAAACTAGATTTTACTGGTCATCAAATCCTCGAAGTTTCACCTTAGTTAATTGACTTTATCAAATCAAAGAAACTTTGATTTCAAAGTGCATTTACAAATATGAATTTAAGTGAAATGACATATTTATTTTTTGTGCACTCAAGATGCCTTTAAGATTTACTTAGGTCTAAACAAGGTACAAATTATTACTGCAATTTTATACTAACCTCTGAAATGCAAAGTTAATCTTTTCTTAGTGAAATTGTTTTAATAATAAACAATAGATTTTTATATGCATTTAAAAAACCGTAAATCAAACAAATTTTAGGTTACCTATTACGGATTGAAAGCAAGAACAATTTCAATTATATCTACATGTTTATACTAACACCTAAAGCATACTTTTTAAAAAAAAATTAGTACATAACACATTTTCATTTTTGTTAATATTTTACATTAAGTTATGTTCGTCAATTAATTAATTAATTTCGTCTTAAGAAATTAAGACATGCACGGTTAGATAGGCTGTATATAGTTTATTTAAGGGACTGGCATTCTTGATTTGAAAGAATTCTTGCATTTAATTACTAAATCATATCCTGCTTTTATTTATTGAATTTGATGCCATTGATTAATCTTGGTAATCCTGTCTATATGAGGGATCTAGACGTAACTCGGGATTCCATCCCCATCCTCCCCTTGAACAACCCTTCAATGATGTTTATAGTGTTGTCGCCCAAACCGTGTTGTTTTGAGCATCAACTCATACCTCTTGTTTTTCTTCTTCATGTGGCTAAGTTTCATGCTACTTCTCCTAAGTGCTAGTGCAAGCCAAGTATTTCCACTTTTCTCATCATTGCTCTTTTCAATCTACCACAAGAATGATGGAGTGGCAATGTGTTTCCATCTCCATTTGTTGTTTCTCTTTCTTTTGATGAGTAGAGAAATTCTACCATGTTTTTTTCCTTCACATAAGTGGTCTTGGAGTTTGAGGCATTTTCCTCTCTACTATTGAAACCTAGGCCTTCATGCTTGATCCTTAGTTTAGCGACAATGGGACTTAAGATATTTTGTCTTCCCTTGCCTAGCCCTTGCCCATCATAGGCTATATGTCTTAACAATTTTGATCGAATGCCTTTGGTATGCTTTTCAAATTCACCAAAGGTTGTTGGCAAAGGTTTGAACAAGAGCAACTTACCATGTTGGTCTCATTCATGGTGCTAACTTCGACAGAGGAAATGGAAAGAGCCTGCTCGACTTCTTTGTGCTCTTGGACTGATGTTTGTAGCTTCACCAATGCTTCTCCCTTCTCTACCAACTCTCAGTATAGCCGACCCATCATTTGAGTGAGCCAGTCCTCTTGCCAACGATCCATTTGGATGACTTTCTCTCCCAAGTCCACTACTTGAACTTTTTGTTTGTCCCACTCTGCCATGGCAGTGGTGAGGGATCCTTGACATTCATTAAATCAATTCTTGATCAATGGCATCAATTTTGTTGTTGTATTAAGGTTTTTCTCCATCTCCTCTATGTGTCGGTCATACCTCTAGACCTTCTCCTTCAAGTGCATGTTCTCTTCTTGAAGTTAAGCATTGATGGCTTGCAAGTCTTTCAACCTTCTTTTATTTCCTTTACCAATGCTAGGTTTGCAAAGTTCTCGTAGCGACATCACAATCAAACATTCAACTGCTTTGATACCAATATGATTAATAAACAAGGGACTTGTAGCCGACTCACTTCACCAACACAGATACTTCCCATAATTAAGTTCTTATCTCTATTCTCAATCTTGTGCGAAGGTGTCAATTGATGGCAACAAGGCTTATTCAAACACTGCAATGCTAAGTGCAAACTTCTCTATCAATGTTCTCCAATAGGAATGTAAGGCTGCAATATGTCAATCAACTACTCACTATTGCTTAGTGTAACCTGCACATGAAACAACAAGTTGAAAAATAATAATCTTCAACCAAGCACACATGACTTGACCTTGCTTGTTGGCTGCAAAAATTGTTCTTGGTTGTTGTCTTTGTAGACTAGACAAGTACTAAGCATCTCTGTTAGTTTAACTAAATACATTCAACCTTTGTTTTAATGCCACCAATATTATCCAATATCAAAAGTGCTAACTCTTGCTCTATTTTATGGTTTATCCAATATCGACAACAACTCATTTCAACGACAATATTTATAGTTTCGTAATAGTGTTATTGTAATCATAAATAACTAACAACTTGTAAAACTCTAATTGTTCTGAGATATCATACTTTAGATAAATTCTGTTTAATAATTTAGTGTTTGTACTAATTAGCTTTAAATGTAAATATCTCAACCAACCAAGTTCACTTCAAGTTGGAATCTAATCTCATTCATTTGTCACCCTTATATTCATAATCTCATTTATTTGTCACCCTTATATTCATTTGTCAATCTAATCTAATACATTTTCTTATAAAATAGTTTTAAATGCCATGGGAATAATCATTAGTAAAAGTCATTTAAAAGATGGCACTATGAGAAGTCGACCATACCATGTGTTAAAAACATATGTAATGGCTTGTTTTCAAACATATGAAAGATGCGCTTAATATATGAAGAATGGAAATAAGACAAACTCTCCAACAAAACGGTTTTAAAGCGAGACCAAAACCACAAAGATGCCAACACATGGAGGTTGGCAGACTTATAAATACTTCTTTTTGACAATGGAGTGAAAGAAAGGTGATTATCTTTACTGTTCAATTAAGCAATGAATTTGTTCACTGCCCACCATGTAAACAGCCTCTATAAGAGAAGTTACACGCCTAGCCAATGAGAAAATTGCCCAGCATCTAATACGCATCTGTATGGCCCAAAACAACGAAGAATTGCTCCTCTCAGCCCTGCGTACGGTTCAAGGAAGAAGAAACGTACCCAACAATTGTGAATGCACTGAGCCAATGATGATAAAATCATTTAAATTCACAAATAAAATTCAGCCAACAGTGGATAAAACTGTAAACTCTTTATGGAATTGCAACAGCTCCGAGATGGCAATCATGGATCTCTATTGGATATTGAAAACCATGGGAATAATAGCATTGTTGTAATTTTTGTTGGATAGAGAAAACCATGCGATGTAATAAATTTATTATTTTCATTAAAAATTTAAGTCTCACGTTATTAATATTCACTAGAATGATACAGTAGTTTCAAAAAATATTTTAAAAACTCAAATGAGAAAACTAGCATTCAATAATGGTTACTCAATTCTTTATTTGGGGCATTCTCTTATTACAATGTAATATACGGCTCTTTGACATTCTCATTCTGTTGGCTGGCAAACAACCATAAAGTTCATTTAGTGAAATTACAAGAGTTTATAGAAGAGTCAAGGGTAGTTGCTTAGTTCTTTGTGCACGGCTCTTTGACATTCTCATTCTGTTGGCTGGCAAACAACGATAAAGCTCATTTAGAAGTGAAATTACAAGAGTTTATAGAAGAGTCAAGGGTATTTGCTTAGTTCTTTGTGCAACTCATGCTAATTCACATTATCATTCTCTTATCCAACAAACAATCAAAAAGCTCATATGAGAGTTGGGATAATGGAAAGGCCAAATTTCCATTTCTTTCTCTCATTTTCGTTTTCTAGTTTATTTAATTCATTTATTTGCAATCATTAAAATTTGCATTGTACTTTATAATTTTTCTATCCTCATTCATTACCAAATTAGATTGTAATTATTAGGTTTAACAACTAAACTATTACTTGGTTTAGAGAAAATATCAAACATCAACAAATCTTATAACAATGTCATCACAATACCCAACAAGGCTCTAGGATTGCTTGTGCAAAATATATAAACATAGATTTAAGCATAATTGACGCAAGACACCTTAGGTGATAAGGTTATTGCTTAACAATTACATATTACACATATTCAAATAGACAAGATGTAAACAACATGCCACAAGCTGACTTATATTACTTCCACCAAATCGGTTACAATGCAACTGCAAAGAAATGAAATAACTAATTAACTGTCGGCCTCAGCCGTTACAATACAGAAGTAACTGTGTGCTATCTCAGTGTGTCGACCGTCACCCTCTCCTGGTTCACTCAGAACTCTGAGCTATGGCTCGATCTTCTCAACTCTGTAGATGTGTGATTTTCCTATCCAATCTACCAAACTTCTCTTGAGCTCTGCTTGATTCTTCCAAAAAATGCCAAGTCCCTCAGCCAAGTGATCCAACTGATCTGCACTCCTCGGCCTTCTACTCTGCTGCCGCGGTTCCTGAGATTGCTCCGACCTCCGAGACACGCATCCTCTGTTTGTCGATCTCCTCAGATCCTGTAGACCTTCAATTGTCAGCGCCACAACCATGTTGCACAATCTTTTCCTGTGTTGACATCTGTCACGATCCCAACTACTTTCAATAACTGCTCTTAACTTCCATAGCAACCCCGAACTGTGGCCAAGTACTCTCCTTAACTTCTACGTGTCCTTCTGACAGGCTACAGTGTTTCGTCAAGTCGGCAATACCGTATGTCAGCTTCCTTTCACTACCCAAGGCTTCACTAGTCTGCCCCTTCCTCCTCGCTTGGCTCATGCCCAAACCTGTCGGAGTCATGGTTTGACACATGTCGACCATCGACGCTCCACTCAACCTGTCGTTTGTCGACCCCAACATGTCGACTCTCGACTTGCTCTGCATCAGTCGGTTACATACCCGACTGCTCATGTTCGACTTATTGACTTAGACAAGTCAATCTGCTCTCCGCACCAGTGGTCATCGGCACTCCCTCTGGTCGGATTTCCTCTTTGTCGACTAACTTCGATTGATCTGCCTAGGCCCCGATGCTCTTGCATCAGACTCCCCAGGTGAAAAATAACTCAACTGCTCCGTCAATCTCCTGAACTCTTCTTCGGAAATCCACGGCGCCTCCTGCAACTCATCATTTACCCATCGCACTAAGTATTCCTTCCTTTGCGAACTGCACGTACGCCCGACTTCGCGTTCCTCTATTACTTCTGCGATTTCTTCTTTCTGTAGATTTGGAATCTACATTGTCCAGTCAATATCCGACACTTCCACGCTTCAAATGCTGCTTGAACCTTCTTCAAACTTGTACAGATCTGAGACATTGAACATTGGTGAAATGTTCAAGTCATTCGGCAGCTTCAACACATAAGCATTGTCCGAAATTTTCCTCAGAATCTTACATGGTCCAATCTTCTTCAATTTCAGCTTGTTATATGTCCCTGTCGGAAATCTCTCCTTCCGCAAATGTGCATAGACCAAGTCTCATTCACTGAACGACTGTAGTCTCTTCTTCCTGTCGACTCTCAACTTGTATGTTGCATTACTCTTTTCTATGTGATTTCGCACATCTTCATGCACTTCCTTCATATGCTCTGCAAATGATTCTGCATCTGCGCTTTTCCTGGTTTCTGTCGGTAACTCGACCAAATCTACCACTCCATGTGAGCTTCTCCCTTGAACAATCTGAAATGGGCTCAGTCCTGTCGACCGATTCACAGAATTGTTATACGCAAGCTCTGCTTGCGTCAACACATTCTCCCACTGCTTGGGTCTGTCGGTCGTCAAACATCTCAGAAGGTTTCCCAAACTTGTGTTCACCACTTTGGTCTGTCCGTCTGTCTGCGAATGATATGCCGAGCTAAACTGCAACCGCATGTCCAGTTTCTTCCATAGGGTTCTCCATAAATGTTCCATAAACTTGGTATCTCTGTCCGATGTGATACTTTTTGGAAACCCATGCAATCTGGCTACTTCCTTGAAGAATAGTACAACAATTCCTATGGCGTCACTTGTCTTCCAACACGGAATAAAGTGTGCCATTTTCGAAAATCTATCGACTACAACAAAAATTGAGTCGCTCCCTTATTGCGTCTTCCGCAATCCTAGCACAAAATCCATGCTCAGATGCTCCCATGGGGTATCTGGTACAGGTAATGGTGTTCTGACTTCTCCCTTTTGCCAACTAGCAAACTCTACATTGTCGAACCCACTTTCCGACATCTCCTGTCATTCCTGGCCAATAATACTTCTCTTCGACCAATGCCCTGGTCTTGTCGATGCCAAAATGACCTGCTAATCCGCTGCTATGCAGTTATTGGATTAGGTTCTCTCTTAGTGATCCTATGAGAATACACAATTGTTGTCCCTTGAAGAGGTATCTCTCTTGGATAAAATAATCCAAGTATGGAGTTCTGTCGACACTCCATGGTTCACTACAAGCTTCCCATGCTTTCGCAAAATCCTCGTTGGTCTCATACTCTGTTTTCATCGACTCTATTCTTGTTCCCTGAATGGTCGTCGTGTTCAGCAATGTAACCCTTCAACTCAGCGCGTCGGCAACCTTGTTCGACCTGCCCGACTTATGTCACAACATGAATGTATATCCCTGTAGGAATTCGACCCATTTCATGTGCCGCTAGTTCAACTTCGACTGAGTATTCAGATACCTCAGCGCTTGGTGATCCGTGTACAACACAAATTCCTTGGGCAACAACATAGAATTCCTGGTCATAGGCCAAATATTTTTGCTTCACATCATCCAACTTTTCACTGAAGAATGCAATTGGTCGGCCCTCCTGGCTCAACACTGCTCCAATTGTTATTCCACTTGCGTCGCAATTGACCTGGAAAACTTTGTCGAAATCTGGGAGCTTTAACACTGGGCTCTTAGTGACCTTTTCTTTCAACTTGTTGAAAGCTCGTTGGGCTACTTCTGTGCACTTGAATTCGCCATTTTTCATGCACTTTGTCAAAGGTGCACAAATCCGACTGAATCCCCGAATGAACTTCCTGTAGAAACTGACAAGTCCATGGAAACTCCTCACTCTAGTCGTACTTGTCGGTTCCGGCCAATCTAATATTGCCTTCACCTTTTCTGGTTCCATCACCAACTCTTTACCCGAGATTACGAATCCCAAGTACACCAGTTCTTCCTTCATGAAGAAACACTTTTGCAGGTTCACCATCAACTTCTCTTCCTGCAACTTCTGCAATACCTGTCGAATGTGCTCCAAGTGTTCTGCCTTGGTTTGACAGAAAATCAGAATGTCGTCTAGGTAGACTACGACAAACTTTCCCAAGAATGGTTTCAGTTTCTTATTCATCAACCGCATGAATGTACTGGGTGCATTAGTCAATCCGAATGGCATGACTAACCACTCATAGAACCCTTCTTTTGTCTTGAATGTTGTTTTTCATTCATCTCCTTCTCTAACCCGAATCTGGTGATAACTGCTCTTCAGGTCTATCTTCGTGAAGTACTTCGCTCCACTCAAACAATCCATCAAGTCGTCCATTCTCGGCAATGAAAACCAGTACTTGATCGTGATCTTGTTGATAGCTCTGAAGTCTGTACACATCCTCCATTCCCCACCTTTCTTTGGCACTAATACTGCTGGTACCGTGCACGGATTCAGACTCTCTCTGATCAATCCCTTGTCTAACAACTCCTGGACCTGTCGATTGAGTTCCTAACCTTCTGTCGGACTCATCCTATGCGGTGCTTTGTTTGGAAGATTCGACCTTGGAATTAAGTCGATCTGATGGGATTTTCTCCTTGTCGGCGGCAATCCCGTCGACGTCTCATTGACTACTATGCTTTGAAACTTGTCAAGCATCTTTCCGACTTTGACCGGAATCTTCTCCATTGTCAACCTCTCGACACATGGTCCCTTCAGAATGATAGAAAAACACCAAGACTATTTTTCCTCTTCCGCGAGGAATTCTTTCGCTGAGCACATCAGCACTCGCTTCTCCAAAAAGTTGATCTCGCCGTGCTTACCGTCGGCCCGCTCCTTCGGTTTTGGCTTAAGAGTCATTTTCACGCCATTTTTCCACACTGTGACTGTGTTGGCTCAACCATCGTAAATCATTTTTCGATCATATTGCCATGGTCTCCCTAACAACATATGACACGTGTCCATTGGGATTACGTCGCACAATACACTGTCTTCAAATCCTTCACATGATGTCCTTTCTGCAACCATGAGATCTTGTATGAGTGTGGATGTTCTTGACATTTTAACTTTGCTTTGTCAATCACCTTTGTCGACACAAGATTCTCAGTGCTTCCACCATCAACTATGGTCTTGCAACGCCATTCGCCGATTCGCACCTTAGTTCGAAAGATGGCATTTTGCTGTGTCGACTCTTGCTCGTCGCGTCTGTCATCAAAAAACAGTGTCTTCCTGGCTGTCATGGCCCAACTCTTCTTCTTACCATCCTCAGTGCTGTCGGATGTCGATTCTTCCCTCTCGTTGACTTACTCATCCCTTCAACGTATGAGTTTTGACTCCTCTGCATCATGTAGGTTCTCTGGGAATTCATATGCCTTGTGTCCCGCTCCACGACACTTGTAATAGATTATGGCTGGTCTATTAGCTCCTTTTTTGTCGGATGGACCACTTCGACCATATGCACCTCGACCGTGGTTCTCACGACCATTGCGTCTGTTCTCTTGCACTTTCTCCCTTGTCGATGTCCCTTCCGTCCGTCGGTTTTCTTCGACAGATTCCTTCCTGTAACCGCTACTTTGTCCTTTCGCGGAAACAGTCTTCACACCCCGACCAGTCATCCTACCTCTGGTCGCTGCGGATTTCCTCAACAGTTTCTCTTCTGCCTTCAGAGCTAATTGGTAGGCTTCACCCACTGCTCTGAATCTTGACATGCTCAATTCATACTGAATAGCATATTTCAAGTCGTTTCTCCTTCGTCGATCTGACCCGACCTTATCTAGAATCTATAGAACTTTTCTGTGTACTCCTTCACGGTCATCTCTTTTTGTTGAAAGTTCTGCAACTTCTGGAACAAAGAAATCACATAGTCATTTGGCAAGAGCTTCCCCTTCAGCTTGGCAACCATCCTATCCCAAGACTTGATTTTCTCCTTGCCCTTCTTGACTCTGTCAGTCTGCACATTGTCCCACCACCATGAGACATGACCCTTCAACCTCAAACATGTAGTCTTTACCCATTTAGGATCCTTGATCTGCTCTGTGTCGAATTATTTCTCCATCTCTCTGAACCAGTCGATCAAGTCTTCTGGGTCCGGACTTCCTGAGTAGGTACGTACATCTATCTTTGTCCGACCTCTCATATCCGTCATAAGTTTGATCAGTTTCTCTTCTGGTTCTTCTCCCATAGCTTCCCGTGGTTCCACTTCTTCAACCTCCTCGTTGTTGTAGTCTAATGCATCAGGAATACAACCACGTCTTTGGCTTTCTTTGATCGATGCAACTTCATTTGTCAAAGTTTGCATTGTTCGGACGCACTTGTCGAACATCTCACGATCAACTGTGACTTGCTGCGCCACGCGCTCTTCGTCCAATTTCTCGAACGTTAACACCTCTGTGAGCCATTTTCAACATCGGCTGAAACTCTCACTTTGTCCAATCGCAACCGGACTTCAACAAGTCGTGTACAACTCTACCCAACCTTGGTTGGAGCTGTAAACACACTTGTAGGGTTAATGCCACCTGATGTTCTTTTGCTCGCACGATTCCTCCCGCTTTACTCGACCGGACTCTCTTTTGGGCTCTGATATGGCTATCCTTCAAATCTCAGGATGTTATAGCTCTGATACCACTTGACACAAGGCACCTTAGGTGATAAGGTTCTTGCTTAACAATTACACACTACATACATGTTCACATAGACAAAATGTAAACAACATGCCACAAGTTGGCTTATATTACTTCCACCGAATCGGTTACAATGCAATTGCAAAGAAATGAAATAACTAATTAACTGTCGGCCTCAGCCATTACAATACAGAAGTAACCGTGTGCTATCTCAGTGTGTCGACCGTCACTCTCTCCTGGTTCACTGCAGAACTCTGAGCTACGGCTCGATCTTCTCGGCTCTGTAGATGTGTGACTTTCCTATCCAATCTACTAGACTTCTCTTGAGCTCTGCGTGCTCTGCTTGACTCTCCCAAAAAATGCCAAGTCCCTCAGCCAAGTGATCCAATTGATCCGCATTCCTCGGCTTTCTACTCTGCTGCTGTGGTTCCCGAGATTGCTCCGACCCCCGAGACACGCATCCTCTATTTGTCGATCTCCTCAGATCCTGCAGACCTGCAACTATCAGCGCCCCAACCGTGCTGCACAATCTTTGCATGTGTTGACATTTGTCACGATCCCAACTACTTTCAATAACTGCTCTTAACTTCCTTAGCAACCCTGAACTGTTGCCAAGTACTCTCCTTAACTTCTACACGTCCTTCTGACAGGCTACAGTATTCCGTCACGTCGGCCATACCATCTGTCAGTTTCCTTTCACCACCTAAGGCTTCATCAGTCTGCCCCTTCCTCCTCGCTTGGCTCATGCCCAAACCTGTCGGAGTCATGGTTCGACACATGTCGACCATCGACGCTCCGCTCAACCTGTCGTCTGTCGACCCCAACAGGTCAACTCTCGACTTGCTCTGCATCAGTCGGTTACATACCCGACTGCTCCTGTTCAACTTATTGACTTAAACAAGTCAATCTGCTCTCCGCACCAGTGGTCTTCTGCACTCCCTCTGGTCGGCTTTCCTCTTTGTCGACTAACTTTGACTGATCTGCCTAGGCCCCGATGCTCCTGCATCAATAACTACAAGAAGATAGTTGCCCATTTTTTAAGTTTGGCTAACCATGGAATTAAGACCTACCATTTGTTCAAATAAACAATCATGTGGCTTCATCTTCAAGAAACTGTAATTGCCAACTTAAACTGAATATTTTTCCATTACTAACTATATTATAACTTTGTAAGAAAACTATAAATGCTAAATAATTTGAATATTTTTTCATTATTAATATAACCTTGCATATTTCAAGATTCATTTGATTATTTAAACATTTTAAATTGTTACAACTATTTTTTATAGGTAAATAAAATTAACTAAATATTATAATGATTATTTGAGTATCAACAAGTTATCTAGACTAAACATTACTATTTATACAAATATTTATAATTTTGTTTTTTTGCTTTTTTATTTTATTTTTATTATTGTGAGTTTACTATTTCCTAAAAATTAAAAAAATGATAAATAATATAAATAATTTACATAAAACAATGGAAAAACATTAGAATCAATTGACCGAGAGTCAAATGTATTTGGAGATTAAGCAAGCATAATATTTTTTATAGGTAGGTGATTAATCTTTTGCCTAGTGAAGACTTTGTTGTGGCTCCTACTCTATCAAAATTTTTAATTAATTATTGGATTTATTGTTTTTATGTAAATATATTTGTTTAGTTGTTATTTTTTCAAACTTATCAAAAATTTATGACTACTACAAGGAATAATCGATGTGCTAAATCGTTTCATAAGGTACTTCCTAATAACTTGAATAACTCTTGAAACCCTATTGGTAAGTGTTGGAGTCACTCAACCATGCTTTGATAAATCACAAATATGAATAGAGCCAACCAACTATGCATAATGATAAATTACAAATATAAATAGAACCAACCAACCGTGCATAATGATAAATCACAAATATCCCTAGATGCGGGTGGCAATAGTGACAGCAACACGCAAGCCCTGACTAGCACAACACCTGGGCATGAGCAACAGTCCCGTGGCAAAGCTAACGTCAAGCCTACAAAGGAAGCAACGTCGGGTCGCTGGCCTCATTAAGCCTTCCGCTTGCGACGTCTTCTCAACCAGCCTGGCCTGGTATGTCGTGCACCATCCCCATGTCTCTCCGGCGTGCGGTGTTAAGATTTCCAGCTGAGTGGCACTCCAATCTCTTCAACAGTATTTCGCCTCAGCCTTCATCCATGATCGTCACTCTGTATTGGGCTCCTCTTGCTCCTGCGCTCCATGAGCTCATGTTTGCTTGCATTCGCTCTATCCTCTAGATTGATTCCATGGGTCGACTGAAGGGCATTAGAGGGAAAAAGAAGAACGACATCCATCAGGAAACAAGGCAAACCAAGAAAGGCTATGGCGCAAAGGTTTCTATTCCGGTTCGCTTGCTCGTCGATAATTGGGAAGCAAGGCTGATTGCAGACAATCTCTCAAGGGGAGTCAGGAACAACCTTGGGATTCTTACTGGTTGGTGAAGAATATGTTGGGCAAACTCATGGATGATATGCTCTCCAATTGGGACACTGCAAAACATGCTACTCAGACCCTGAGAGCTACCCTGCCAAACATGGCAGCCACACTCAACAGTCTGGAGAACACCCTCAATTGGGATTCTTACGCCCCTACTAGACACCTCCGCCGCGACTTCTATCCAGGAGAAAACGCTCACAAAGTCACCCCCTTGGTTGCTAAAGCCAACGCGACACCTGGTAACCGAGTCACTCCACTTGTCAGGGAGATGGACAAACAGAGAGGCAAGGACCTGGTCACTCAACTGGGCAGGGTGATGGACATACAGAAAGGCAAGGAGCCGGCTCATCTCTCCTTCCCCATCCCCTCCACCATGGGCCCTGTTCTCACCAAAAGAATCCGAAGCGAACAGGATGGAAATGCTCCTACCAGTCGAAAGACTGCGCCCCTACTAGTTAAACTCCCCGGGAAAGACACTCAGCCACATGTGAAAGACTCGGAGGACGAAGAATACTATGGTTTCCCTATCCTAGAAGAAACTCTCTTCGATGCAAAAGCACCTTTAGCACCCCGATAAGGAGGTTCCTCCCTGTGTTTTTCAGCAGCTTTACTTTAATATGTTTTTTAGTATGTTTTTTTTTTTAACCATGGGAATAGCAACCTCCCAAGGGTATATCCAACAGCCCGCAAGCCAGATATACCAGAAACTTATGACTCAGCAGGGGCCAAGACGTCCCGAGACCCTTTATCCCAAAGGGAGAGCCTCTATCCTAGGGGTCACCTACCCTTCGAGCCTTGTCACAACGGGCCAATGAGCAACCCTACCCCCCGCCAGTTTTGAACCTGTGACCTCCTCAAAGCTAACACATGTTCTTAACCATTAGGCCCACTCAGGTGCTCGTTTTTAATATGTTACACAGTGCACTAGACTACTGGTTTTTAGGCTTTAATGGCTATGACATTACTACTAGTTTACCCTAGTCTCCCTATATTGAGCAGGGCTTTTTGCATAATTTTGATCATACCCTCTATGACCCTGTTGATCTCCATGGGTGGTGGCTCTTTCTAATAAGACCACCACAGACTGTACTTACTATTGTATTTTTATCTCTTCTCGTTTAATAGAATTTTGCAGCCTTACAAAGAAAAATTGATAAATCACAAATATGAATGTTATTAAAAATAATGTCATGCTAATCACCGATCACTCCGCTACTTCTGAAAATCCCATGTCTTACCAATATTCATTTTAATTCAATTTAAAAGCTAAAACCCAAAATATTGTTACCATTTCAAGTGAGATTAAAATGTAAATGTCCCTACAAAGAGTTTGATCAATATTTTAATTCAATTTAAAAGCTAAAACCCAAAATATTGTTGCCATTTCAAGTAAGAGATTAAAATGTAAATGTCCCTACAAAGAGTTTAATCCTTCTCAGCGGTCCTCCTCAACATTCGCTCTCTCAAAGAGAGGTGACGTTTATACATAAATAAAGCAGAAATGTAATCTGTATAAACAGTCTAAACATAATTAATTAAGCAAAAATTTAATGTTTAATTTTTTTCATTTAATTGAAGTTTTACATATGACATCATTTTCCCATATATGACATCACTTACTTATATTGAACTGTAGAGCATCGCTTACTTATACTGAACTGTAGAGCCCTTCTTGACTTAGTAAAGATATCAAAGTCTTCAAAAAGGCAAACTTTGCTCTGCAACCAGATCTCAATTAACAAATAAACAAAATCTTTCAACTTTAATGATTCTAGAATCAGAACAGAATGCTGTTTGTTTTCAACAGTGTTAAGCATTATTAATGAGAGACCTGATATGAACAATTAATAATGGAGGAAAATCCAACTCAAAATCATAGAAACAATGAAAGAATGTGAGAGAACATCGTGATCATTTGACAGATGGTGAAACAATGGATTAAGAATGTACTTCGGAGTTACATAAGACTTCTGACAACCTGATAAAACCAATTTGTTCTGCTATATGTTATAAATAGAATAAACTTCAGCGACACTGCTCTTCTTCCATACAATAGGGAACTTAAAACAAAACTAATATCAGTGGTGTGAAACGACAAAACAATGTGGGGGCGTCGGGAGGCATCCACACAAACAAAACAAATTACATTGGGAGGCATGTACACACAAACTTCAAAACATTGGGAGGCCTATCTAACACTGTTACACTGTACACATTGAAAGGATAATTTCAACTTGAAAAGCTGGCCCAGTAAATTAGGTCATTACCTTTTTGACAGTTGTATTATGATATCTTCCAATGCCATTGTAGGCTTTGTTGCACCTCTGTAGAAAAAAACTGCTTCCCTATAAATCAGATAAATGCAGAAACCTCTTCTGCATCATTCATATACCCGTTTGCTAAATAGTATGATGCTTATAACTCCTTTAATTTTCTTATTAAATGTTTGTACTTTTCTTTTTAAATTGTATTTTCTTTATTTTCAAAATCTTTAAAGCCCCTGATATTTTGCTAGTCCAAGTCAACCTAACTTTGGGCAGTCACTTTGTTAATAAAACTAAAGAGTGACAAAACAGTAAAAATTCTCAAAGGATGCTGAAAAAATAGTTTAAAAAGGTCGTACATAGTATAAAGAACATCCAGAGTTTTCATATTTTTATGGATTATAAACATACAATATATTTAAGGGCATTTGTAAGGAGCAGTGGCTTGTCCCTATTTAGCTGTGTAAGGTTACACGAGTAGATTTATTTTCCTACAGCTTGCTTCGTTGAGTTTATTTCTGTGGGGATGTTTTCTTGGTGATCAGATGCGTTGTTTGTGGATGGCCACATATGGCTTTGCACATCTGTGGTGCTCTCTCAAATTCAAGAAAGGAGGAAAGCTATCCCGGGAAGGCGCTAGAGTAAATACAAAGGGTAATGGCCATTACTTCTAGTCTTCTACTGTATTTTTTAAAGGCAGTTTTTAGTAGAGCATCTTTTCAGACTTGTAATTGTGCCATTCATAAGTAGAAATCAAATTCTATATATTCAGTAATTACCTGTACTCTTTTCAAGCAATCTTCATAGGAAATCAACACCATAAATTCAAATTTAAATATTTGCAAGCATACTAAAGAGACGATATATGTAACTCTAGCTACTCTACAGTCGTTTTCTAAAAGGTTGAAAGATAAAAAGATGGGATAATGCACACTAAACATACAGACAAATCCCAGGATATATGCCATAGCATTCAGAAAAAAGATGCAAAATAGAACTCAATATCATTCCCAATAATATAAAGCAAGGATAGCTGATAATGTATGCTTGGTTTAATTTATTGTTCAATATTTGCCAATACGTCTAATGCAGATAGAGGTGCATATATGTCTAAATGTCGAAGTAAATGGCTGTAACCTGCGCTTTTCTCTTTTATCATCATTGTTCTGTTCTCTACTTTTTCCCTTCTCGTTGCTTGTGATTTCTAAGTTTAGAAACCCAAGACCCATTGGGTTCTACGCTGGGTTTGCTCGGGTTTTCTTCTGGCAAGCACTGGTGAGTCCCAATCACACTCGAAAGAGATTAAACCCAATACTTTAATTTCTTCCAAGTAGTAGAACATGGTTCCACAATTTTTAATGGCCGGTTGTGAGACCCCAGCTACTAGAATATATACACATGGAAATACCTGGAAATAATAGTGTCCATATTCATCGATGACAGGAAATCTATTTTTTCCATGCATATTCAAGCGTCAAAACTTCACTGTTCACAGTAATCACTGCGTTGCTTCACAATACAATCCACCGAAGAAAATGTCATCTTTTCAACTGAGATAAATTACAATGAACATAAATCAATGGAAAAGACTCTACTGCATAAGGCCACAAACTAGGAACCTAACTCATAATATAATAACATATTATTATCAAACTTTGACATTCTCAACTTTTACAGAAGGAAAACAACTTTAGCGTATTCCAGAATGCAAGTATGCTTGGATAATCTATTATTTAAACTATAATAGAAGCCAAAGTGCATTATCCAATATTTGCTTACCACTCTAGGAGAGCAGAATGTTGTATCCTATACTAGACTGTACAACTTACGGCCAGCACAGATCTTCTAGCCACTGCATTTTACAAATTAGAGACTCCCTCCCCTATGAGGAATGGCAGCTAGTTTACCTCAGGATTAAAAAAGTTATAAATATAAGCCCCACGTACCAAAAGTTTGTACTTCTCCATTCAATTCCATGACATGTACTGAAAGTATGTACCATTCCATTCGATTTCCAAACATGACAATAGTTTTTTCCACTCTTGAAGTTATGGGCTCCCCTCCCTCTCCCAGCTCTGGCACAGCTTAACAAGCTTTATCAGTATCTTCAAACATCAAAGATTTGACAATCCAACCTAGCTTGTTAATATCTTCTTCATGCCTAATTTCTGCTCAGCAGTTAATCTGCTTGGAAATTTGACATCAAACTTGATTCTTAGGTTTCCCTTCTTTCCAGGCTCCTTTGTGAGGGGCATTCCCTCATTGGGAACTACTTTCTCATAACCAGGCTTTATCACATCATTGATTGGAATATTCAGGTTCCTGCCATCTAGAGTGGTCAAATTAACAGTGTAACCTGTGAGAGCTTCATTGAGAGATATCTTTTGTGTAACAACTAGATCATTACCATCCCTCTTGTATACATCATGTGGCTTCTCATCGACAACAAAGATAAGGTCTGCAGGAACCACATTAGGCTCCTCATGTCCTTTCTCAGGGAATGTAATCTTTGTCCCCTTCTTCCAACCAGGCTTTATTTTGATTGTCAGTATCTCCTCCACAGGTAACGATTTGCTGAACAAAGTCCACATCAAAAATTTAAATTAGTAATCAAAGTTGCATGCATCAAAAGTGTGCCAGGTTTCGGTCATAAAAAAATAAACACCGGTAATATTTTTTGATCCACATGGAAATACAAGGATGAAATAAGTTCAAATGTCATTTTCTATTACATGAAATGAAATAATGGCTTACATTTGAATGTATGACTCTTCTATGGGCGCAATATATGCAATGGATATACAAACATTTCTCTATTACCTATATCTACCATGTCACATGTGGATAGTATAAATATGCATGGCATGCATTACTGTTAAAATTAAAAACCATATCATGCAATAAATACTAAAACCATCACAGCACATACAAGCTTGCTAGTATCAAAAGACCACATGAATGCATGACTCTGCTATGGCAATGAAAATACAAACATTTCTATATTAGCTATATCTACCATGTCACATGTGGACAGTATAGATATGCATGGCATGCATTACTGTTAAAAACCATATAATGCATTAAGTACTAAAACCATCACAGCACATAGAGGCTTGCTAGTATCAAAAGACCACATGAAAGCGAGAGGAGATATTTTTAGAATGTGGATTGATTATTGTGTTAATTGAGCTACTGTTGAAACCAAACAGAATGAAAATGGTGCCTGCAAAAAGACAATGCTCAACCAATATCAGTGTACAGTAAAAAATAGCTGTCAATCATATAACAAAAAACAAAATGAACTGCCAATCATATAATAAAAGACAACGAACTGCCGATCATGTAACATAAAAAAAAGGCGCCACGATTGCAGTGGCTAGTAGACAAGACATGGACTGAACCAATTTTTCATGCATTCAAGATCAGGGTTGCCGAAGCGTCCCCCCCCCCATGGTTCAGGCTCCAAATTCGTGCTCTGAGCGAAAGCGCTGCCGAAGCGTTTTTGGAAGCTCGCTTCCGAATTTTGGAAGCTCACTTCGGGCAGGAAAAAAACGCTTCCTGCCACTGTGCGAAGCTTTCTCGCTTCCGAAAGCTCCAAGCGCCGAGAACTTCGCTTCGCCGTCGAACTGCCCGCGCTTCAGACAACGCTTCGGCCACGCTCTCACATCGAACCCCGAGAGCTTCCGCGGGCAGCCCGTCGAACCCGCAAAACCGGCGGAAAAGTGGGTTTTTTTATGTTTTTTTGTTTTTGTTTTTTGGCTATGTGGGTGGGCCCTAGGACGTTTTTAGGGTTAGAGAGGGGAGATAAGGCACAATCTCTCCCTCTTCTTCCTCATTGTTTCATCTTTGAGTTGGAGTGGAGAGGGAAGGAGCTCTTGGTGTTGGCTTGGTGTTGGAGCAAAGTTGGAGAGCTTGAAGAGGATTTGAGAGAGCTTGGAGGAGACAACAAAGGGTTCCATCTTCTTGCAAATCAAAGGAGATCAAAATAGGTATGCCCAATGTGTATTTTTGTTGAATATTGTTCACAAAATGTCTTGTTTATTGTTGTATTTTTATCTTCTCCTACATTTTCCCATTCCCTCTTCCTCCTCATTCTATTGCAGGTTGTTCATCTAAAACTTGAAGAAAATGTTGTTCTTGTGGTGTTTGCTTCCATTTTTGGTTCTCATGGTGTTGGTTGGGAATAGGCGTGTGAATGAAGAAGAAGATAGTGGTCATTCTCATAGTGACCCAATGAATGAAGGAGAGGAGGGTGGTGAAAGAGGTGATCTTGAAGCTGATAGTGGCAAAGCTTCATTAACCCCCTTGTGGAGGTTTGTCACAAAAGTTGAGGAGGGTAGAGGTGGTGGAACCTCTAAGTTTATATGCCCACATGGTTGTCGTCCAAATAAACCTTATAGCGGTTCATACACCCGCGTGAGGAGGCATCTTTGTGGGGTATTAGACAGTGATGATAACAAAGGGTCCCTTGGTATTACAATTTGCCCCAGGATAACACAAGTAGAGAGAGAAAACTAGCATTAAGATAGAGGAAGCTGCACAAAGAACGAATGCTAAAAAACAAAAGGTTCACTCTGATGCTTCTTCTAGCTTTGGGAGCCCATTTTCATCTCCTACTTCACCTGGCGGAAGGTCCTCAACTGGTAGTGGAAGTAAGAGAACCATAGAAGATTTCCTTGATATTAGTGGCAGGGAGGATGTGGATGCAAAAGTGGTGAGGTTTCTTTATGCATGTGGTGTGCCATTCAATGTTCTCTGCTCCCCTTATTGGCATGCCATGGTTAAAGCCATTAACAAAGCCCCTGCTGGATACAAGGCCCCTGGTTATGAAAAAGCTAGAACTGTGTTACTTGACAAGGAAAAAGCAAAAGTCAAAAGAGCTCTTACACGGTTTACAGATGGGTGGGCAGATACTGGGGTATCCATTGTATCTGATGGTTGGACAAATGTTAGAAACCAACATTTGATAAATATCCTTGGTGTTTCGTCTAGTGGCGCAGTGTTTCTTGGAGCGCAAGACTCCTCATCAATCATGGCCTCTTCTCAGAACATAGCAGACATCTTACTGAAAACTATTGATGAGGTTGGTCCTACTAATGTAATTCAAGTAATCACTGATAATGCAGCGAATTGTAAAGGAGCAGGAAAAATCATTGAGGAAATATACTCACATCTTTTGGTCCGGTTGTTTGGTGCACACATTGAACCTTTTAATGCATGATATTATCAAGCACAAAGAATGCACATGGATAAATGATTTGTACAAGCGAGGGAAGAAACTCATTAAATTTATCACTAGGCATTCAAGGGTCAATGCCTTTTATGGCACTTACTCTAAGTTGCAATTACTTAAGCTTGCACAGACTAGATTTGGTAGCTATTTCCTCACCTTCAGGCGCCTATTGAGGGTAAGACAGGCTTTGGGTGCTATGGTGATGAGTGATGAGTGGGATGAAATTAGCACTGATAGAGATGGCTTGGATGCAGCAAAGGACATTGTTCTTGATAGCCATTTCTGGACATGGGTCAAGTATGTTTTACAGTTCACCAAGCCAATTTATAACATGCTTCGGCTTGCAGATTCTGATAGACCGATTATTGGGGAGGTGTATGAACAGATGGACACTATGCCAGGACAAATTAAGGACATTGTTCAACCTAGAGATGAGAATTTGTATGATTTCATCCGTATAGAGGTGTAAAAATGATGGGAGAAGCTGAATATTCCACTACATGCCTTAGCATATGTGCTTACACCAAAATACTATCATATATCATGGCTTTCAACCCCAGCACCAGGTGGTGAGGCAAAGAGAAAACCACACCAAGATACAAAGGTTCAAGCTGGTTATATGCAAGCATTGGAAAAATTGTACCCAGATGTTGAGGAGTGTGATAGCATTCGGTTATAGTTGAGTCGGTACATCAGTTGCACTGGTACCTTTGGGAGCAACCATGCAACTAGAGATCAAGGGAATTTGCCTTCTCTTCAATGGTGGGACATGCATGGCACTAGTTGCCCACAACTACAAACTATGGCAATGCGGGTGCTTTCACAGGTGGTGAACACTTCTTCAGCAGAGAGGTGTTGGAGCACATACAGTTTCATCAAGAAACAGGTTGAATGTACAACGAGCAGAGACCTTGGTCTATGTGCATTACAACTTGTGATTGTTGTCGCATTACTATGAGGATCCAACTATAGACAAATCAAATAAGATGTGGGACTACAATCCAGAGGAGGACAACTTGGAGGATGGAGCATTGGTTTTGGAGGAGTTGGAGAATGCTCTTTTGGATGAGGATGAGCGTGTTGAGATGCCACCTCCATCCAGTCACAGTGTGAGGTCCCATGGACGAGGTCCCTTCACTAGCACTCTAGCAGTACCTGCATTAGAAGGACCTTCATAGTCACACTCAAATACACATGCTTCATCTTCACTACCACCATGCGTACCCTCACGAGGCAATCGTGGTGGTGGAAGGAGGAACTAGGAGAAATAGATTTTTTTGCATTTTACTAGATAGGATTTAAATCATAGCTCAGTTTAGTGTTTTGAACTTTTGAGACCTTTTAGTCTTTGTATGTCAGTTTAATTTTCATTCCGGTACTTATAAGTTATGCTTCATGGCACATGCAGATAGCCAATTTTTGTAAACAAAACTATTTGGTACTTCCATAGTACTTCCCTATTTGGTACTTTGCTACTTAATGATGTACTTCCATAAGTTAATGATGTACTTCCCTATTATATGGTTCTAAAGGTTGTATGTTTCTAATTGATAGAATCTAGATGGTTTGTATTTGTATTTGTATTTGTATTTGTAAAATGTATTTCAATTTGTAACTTTGTATGTTTATAATGGAATCATGAATTATGGAATTTAGATGGCATTTCATATATTGGAAGTAGCACAAACATACATGTTTCATAAATTTTGCATCTAGTTTGGTACTCTACATGTTTTTTTGAATATATATATATATATAAGCACTTCTGAGACGCTTCGCTTTCGACCATTTTTTGAAAAATGCGCATCCGCGCTCCCGCTTCGCTCCCACGCTTCGGCAACCTTGTTCAAGATCTTCGACCATAACCTAGATTGAAGCGAGAATTTTCTACGATGCACATCCGCGCTCCTGCTTCGCTCCCACGCTTTGGCAACCTTGTTCAAGATCTTCGACCATAACCTAGATTGAAGCGAGAATTTTCTACGACTTGAGCATGCAAAATGAAATAGGCAGTATGACCACACAATTAACCTTGTAACTTGATGACTGCTGTCTTCCATACCACTTACTGGTCATCTGACACCTCTAATGCCCCCCAATATAGGGTGCCTGACAGCCGAGACCTCTCCTTATACCTCTCCTTGTAATCAACACAAGGGTACATGCAGAGGTTCAATACAGGCAATGGTTTGAATCATCATCAGAGTAAAGCTGAAGGAAATAGTTAGATGGGCTCCAAAGTCTGTCCAAAATAAAACATTTTAAGGACGTTTGCACATAAATTTATACTTGATTGACATGGAAAGAAACTTGTTTACTGAAAGTGAGAGTGTTGTGTTATATTACTAATTTTAAGTTACAGTTAGCTAGACATCAACATCAGATGTATAAGATTTAATATAAAATCAATGAAAAAAAAGAAAATTTGATCATAGTCTACAAAAACATCAATATCAAATTAGCAAACTGATTTATTAAAACCAATAAAAAAAGAAATTTTGAGAATAGTTGGTGACTATATATAAAATTATTAATTTATTAATTGACAAAACAGATGGTATATATAAAGCTAATTCAAAAAAAGGTTTACTTTTACAATGGCAGAGCGATGTAAGGAGTAGCTGGGGATGTCTCTGTACATACCCACTAATATCGGCGATATTTCTTGATATTTTCATTTTCTTTGTAGTGCCCTTATATAGCTCTTCCAATGTGCATGGTAACTTGTTTTCCACAGCCTTAGCTTTGCGAGGTCCCATAGTAGCTCCTCCACCAAACCCTTCACCGTATGTACCAAACATTTTCTCTGGGCCACCAAAACCTCCAAACATGCTATCCTGAAACCTTGAACCCCTAGTGCCCATTCCAAACCCACCCATGCCCCCAAACGGGCTTGAATCGCCAAAAAACTCAGCAAATATGTCTTCTGCATTTCTTGGATTAAACCTCACATTTGGCCCACCTCCACCAGCATAGGACGACGCCCCAGGTGGAGGAACCTGCCCCTTCAATCCCTCTTCTCCATATTGATCGTAAATTGCACGCTTTTGGGGATCGCTGAGAACCTATGATCAATAGAATATTGAAACTTTAACAACATTCTCACTGTTTAATCGTGAATAGCATAAGATGCACGCTGATTCTCAGGGCACTGAATTAAGAAGAGGGTCTAAATAATCTAACATTATAAATTACAAAAATAAAAACTACAATTCTTATAAAAAAACCTGTATACTTGCATCGAAATTGCACATTCTTTTCTGGTCAAAACAAATGTAACAGAATACAGTACCAATGCAAGCTTACACAGGTATGCAGATTCTCGATAATACTTAAGGTTCAATGAAGCTTCATAAAGATGGACAAAAAAGAAGAAAATGGTCACTAACTTACTATAGAAAGCATCCAGTTTTAAAGGCCAAAGAAAACGTCCAGACGAGTTTGGATACTCTAGATATCAACCTAACCTGAAAAATTAAAAACCAATCGAAAACCTGAAAAGTGGCGGTTTACCATGGGTCTAAATTGCACACTCCTAGGTTTCCAGGTATTGCCCGAATAACATTGGATGACTTTTATGGAAAATGCGGAGTATGCAGCTTTCGAAAATAAAATGTTGTACATAAAGGTCATTCAATTAAAAATTGGTAGAAGGCATAATGTTTAAAAGAATTAGTACTAACTGCATGAAATGTTTTTGAACTCGACAATTCAAGTGACTCTTCAATTAAAATTTATAACAAATGTGGAGTAAGCGATAAAGCATTAAATGTGGAGTATGAAATAGAAAACCAATGAACAAATAAATAAGAGAGAAAAAAATAATAATTAAAATTGAAATAAATAAAAAATTAATAATATAATATAAAAACAAAACAAATCAGAGATAAAGAAAGGTACCTTGAACAATGAGGGAAGTAAAAATTAAAAAGCAATACAAACCATTGACAAAAAAGACAGTGAATTGAACCTTTAAGTAAAAAATGGGTCTAAGTGGAGAGACATAGATAAACATCAAAATGGTAAGAACGGGACACAATAAGCGGGTAATAGGGAAGAGGATCAAAATTAAAATTAAAAATAATACAGAATTGAAAGCAATAAAGAGAGGGATGCAAATGAAAGAAGCTTAAAGGAAAAATAAAAGTAAAAAAAATAAAAATTTATTGTCAATTTATCAGGAAAATAATTGAGATATGAAAGTAATGATCTGAATCAAAGATAAATCTTTAAAAAAGCTCTGGGGTGTAGATCAGTTGGGATTATGGTGTATTGTTGAGGCACTCTTTGTTAGTGTGCACTGTTAAGGCATTTTTTGTGATATCATTAGTTCAAACATCTAATAGTATGCTGAAGCAATGGGGTCAACCCCAATAATAAAAAAGAATCACCCAAATAGAAGAAAATATCTATTAAATTGAATTGAATAATTATATGAGAAAGCCTCAATTTATAAGATTGAGGAGACGAAAATATCTATTAAACTGAATTGAATAATTACATAAAAAAATCTCAATTTATAAAATTGAGGAGAAGAAAATATCTATTAAACTGAATTGAATAATTATATGAGAAAGGCTCAATTTATAAGATTGAAGAAGCCCATAGCCGGTTGGTTGAGAATGGCTACTTACGCTTATAAATTGAGGCTTTCTCATAGAATTATTCAATTCAATTTAATATATATTTTTTTCCCATTAACATAAACTCAATCAGGCCCAAATCATTACAGCTATGTATGGTTGAGAATGGCTACTTACGCTTATAAATTGAGGCTTTCTCATAGAATTATTCAATTCAATTTAATATATATTTTTTTCCCATTAACATAAACTCAATCAGGCCCAAATCATTACACCTATGTATGGGTGGTGTGGGTGCACCCACCCACCTGAAGGTTATAGTGACAACATACAGTTATAGATTCCTCGATATACACTAAATTTAATATAATTATTAAAAAAAAAAAAAAAACTTGGCAACATAATGTTATAGATTCCTCCAGATACACCTTACATTTTATATAATTATTAAAAAAATCCTCACAGAAGATCCAAATGATGGATGCTCAAAACAAATAACAAATGATATTGGGTTTCAACCAAAAACCCAAGATGCCATATCAACGCATTTTGTTTGGTATAATATCTGCCTTTCCTTGAAATTCAATCCAATCCATGAAAGTATATATAAAATTGTAGCGATTCAATCCAATAAATTATTTATAAAGTTGTGGCAATTCAATCCATGGAATTATGGAATTATATATACAGAAGCAAAAATTCAATCGATGGAATTATATTTTAAGTTGCAACAAGTCAATCCATGAAATTATATATAGAGCTGTAACAACGCGCAAATATCTTTGCAGTTCAATATGTGGATATTAATATTTAATCAAAATGGGACGACAACAGATTTTGTAAGATACCCACGTTATTAATAAAAATTCAATCCGTGGAACATATATAGCGTTGTATCTATGCACAAACACCTTTGGAGTTCGAACTCAAAACCTAGGATAAAACCCTGTTTATAGTCGCCCGGGGTTATGAAAAATAAATCAAGACGAAAAAGATAAAAAGCCAAAGATGCATGAAACCAAGCATATGGGTATCACTGAAACTTCAAGGTTTCAAACCTCGAAAACCACTGGATATTTCAGTACAGCAAGCCATCCATCGATTTTTTCAAACACAATTAAAGTCCGATGATCGGATCTTACCTCGTAAGCCTCGGAAATCTTCTTGAACTTGGCCTCGGCCTCCTTTTTGTTATTTGGGTTCTTGTCGGGATGCCATTTCATGGCCAATTTCCTGTAGGCCTTTTTCAAATCGTCCTCCGATGCACCCCTCCCCACATTCAGTACGTTGTAGTAGTCCACACCCATTTCTACCCCTTGTCCCTGCACACAGTTCAGCTCCAAATCAAAATAAAATACACTCTCGAAATCTGCTTGCTGTATTGTAGAAACCAAATCGTTGCCCTCATACTTAAATTGAACCCCACATAAAACTGTGTGTGAGAATATACCTCTCTCGTCTGGAAGGAATAAGAAGGAATAAGAACGCACTTCCCAAGGGCTTTATAGAAGCTTCTAGGCTTCTCTTTTGCTCTCATATAAAATCGAGTTACCTTTTGGTAATGTTTGTGTTGTAACTAGCGTTATTCTCTCGGTTTGCATTAAATTTTGTAGAAATATCCCCTGCAATTAGGTGCCCACTTGCCATTTCAATCCCCTTCACATTCTTGGTCTGTCCCCTTCACCTCTTTTACTTCTCACCTAATCTGATTCTTTTTCTTTAAGAATCAAGAATGCTTTTTTATATATTTTTATAAGGTTTAAAATGTATTTGTATTTATATATATAATTTAGTGTATCTTATTTTAAAATATATATAATTTATTTTCATTAACATATCTTATTATTTGGGTGGATATAATTTGTTATTATGATTTGAAAATTTTGAAAATAATAATTTTTTTAAAGATATTTTGTAACTTATATTAAATTTTAATTTCAAATATTTATTACAATATCTATCTTTTAACTTATTAAAATTATGGTGATTTAAAAATGTTTATTTTAAAGCTTTTAAAATACATAAATAAAATTCTAAAAACAAACTAAGTAATTTATTTTTTTTAATTGGAGAAATAAATATTTTATTGAATGTTAATAATCATCATGAATGTCCTCAACTTACGCTAGCTCATTTGGTTAAGAAGTGGGTACCCGAGTTCAATTCTCCTTACAGGTGAGCTAGTTGGGAGGAGACAACCAAAATCCAACCACTTGAGGGCAGTTGAGGGTTGGTGTAGATCAGGATGCCCCTAGGTCATGGTTTCTTAGAACAAAGGCCACTCCTTCAGGAAGATTCTAGCAAACAAAAAAATTCATCATGAATGTCACCACCACCTTAAAATTAATTTCTATTTTCTCAAAAAATAAATTAATTATTATAAATTCTCAACAATTTATTACTCTATCCAAACGGTAAATAAATCTAACTCAAATTATTGACACTTAACCCTAGGATTTGAAATCACACCATGGGAAATGATATAATGAGAAATCAAATCAAATTATTGAAAAGTGAGGTAAGTGACACTTAACCCTTTTCTTTCAATAATGAAAAAAACAATACTTTATTTAAAATTATAAATAACCTTACAAATTGCTTATCTTGATTACTCCCAACTGTTATACAATTATTTGAAAACAACACATCTACCAACCAGATACTTAAAGCCATATAGACCATAAATGATTACAGAAAGAAGACGATAGCAACCATGTATGACCTATGTATTAAACCATCAATTTTTTGAAGACCAGTAAGTCCAAAAGATATAAGTTACAGTCATCTAGAGAAAACCTGTCCATTGCAACAATTTTTGCTTTTTACTCCATTGACTCATAAATGATAAATTTGTATGCGCTCTTCATAAATAAATTTTGCATTACAAAATTCCTCGATATAAATGTATCCTCTTAACACATGAAGATCTAGTTTGGATAATCTGTTGGCTTCCTCAATATATTCCCTATATATATGTTGGAAGGAGATCCCCCAAAACTCTGCTTGTAAACTTTCGTTTTACCCATCCAACTTTCAAGAACTGTTACATGTAAGAGACAATTTAATAGAGCCCGACCAATGATGATCTTCGAATCTCCATCTATTTGTAGGAATAGTATATTTAGCCAATTCCTTGAGCCAAACATGATTAAATTTAAAAGGGTAAAATTTCCTCTCTCCTTCAGCTTCAATTTGGAGAACTATGGGAGCATGATCAGATACTAGGGAATTTTCCACCCATGACCGATATATTACCAGAACCTCTGCTAAGTTCTAAGCTAAGAAGAACTTGTCAAGTCCTTTTGCTATCTCCCCTTCCCCTAAATGCCCATTCCTTCATGTCGAAAAAAGAGGAGTAGGTTGAACATCAATCATATCTACTTGCTAAAATAAATGCTTGAAGAATAAATCAAGAGGATATAGTCTCATTCTATAAATCCAAACCTAAGTCTGTAGCAGACAAAGTAAGATTCATGTCACCTCCTAAGATCAAATTCGGCAAATTTAATATACCATCCTCCACCACTTCCTCCCATAAATTCCTACACTCAGTATACGGTCCATAACAGTTGACCAAATTTAGAATATGGGGAATTTCTAAGAACACACCTTCGAGTAATATCCCCGCAGAAGTAAAAAAGGGAGTGAAATTAGGGCTCTCTTGGGATTCCAGGTTGAAAGGAGACCATCATACTATCCCACTGAATCCATTGTACACATCCCCCAACCAAGTAATAGCTTGGAAAAGGTTTCTCTCGCTCTCCCTCAGCGAACCATTGTTTTTTGTATAAAGGTAATGTCTGAACCAACCCTCTAAAAAATTATTTGAAGGGCCAAGAATTTGGGATGCCCCCCCACTCCCCTTACATTAAAATAAAGTAAAAAATTAATCTCTTAGAGTGCGCAAGGGATTTCTAATCTCTAAGATCCCAAGGACTAACATTTAGACCTTATCTCGAGGAACAATCAGTGAGGAAACACCTTTCAGTTTATGAGAACTTCTAGTCTTGACTGGTGAAATGTCTGGGGTCAAACCCCCTTTTGCAACTCCTTTTTGCACTATTTGCTTGGAGATATTGATCACATCTACACCCTCCTTCAAAACAACTTGAGAGGATTCCTGAGAACTATCCTTGTCTCCCTTATCTAACTTGAGGACTGTGCCAGAAAAGATCTGGAGCGGAGCCTTTTTCAATATACCCTTGTAGGATGGAACGGGGGATGTGAGGACCTCCATCTCTAGAGGTGTAGACACAAAGTTAGAATCCAAGGAGTTCTAAATCAAACCCTCTGTCACTGAAAGAATCTTCTTATTTGAAAACAAGGCTTTGCACCGCTTGACACCAGACAAGCCCTTAATGCCCCCATCCGAATTTATAACAACCTTCTCATCAGCTAAGGACCCGGTGGGAAAATATTGAGACTATTGTACTCAATCCATCTACTCATGTGTTATACCTTTACCCCTCATCGCACCAAAGAAAACAGCTGAATCCCCCCTGTCTCCTCAGACACAAGCATTGCTTTACCATCAAAGGGAAAAGAAGGTGTGGACGTTGGTACCATAGAACATGACTCACCCATAACAGGTGTACGATTTCCTTCTAGTGAAACCTCCCTCGAACTTAGGTTCACATGAAAACAAAGAGGAAAACCCTCTTTCAAACCATTCCTCGTACCTTCCTTTGAATCCTCAACCGAGGAAGAATTACAAATCCCACCCTTGCTCCCGCCCCCCCAAAAAATGATTCTACACCTCCATTTTTTTAATAAAATCAAGTTCTAAATCATTGAATGAATATAACAAAGATGGGGCTAGGGATTTCAACTTACCAAGGATTGAGTGGCTCGGCCTTAGAGAATTATATGAATGTGCAGAGGGTTGCGAAAAGTCCCCTTTCATAAGCCCACAACCATTTTCCTATTTAGTGCTCACGTCCGAAGACCCAACTGTCGCAAATCCTGACATACCATCCTTTGTCAACACCGACCTAGTTACACATCGCACTGCTTCCACAAGTGCCCCGCCGATGTACAATTCGAACACTTGAAAGGTATCCCCCAATAGTCCAAACCTGCAAATAAGTCTTCCCTCCCCACACAATCTCAAGCTTATCTACCAGACCTTGGGAAATATCAATCTCGACCAACATTCGACCCACTCGTTTGTCCATACCCATGATATCTTCTTCCTCTTCATGTAGAAAGCGATTGAGCTCATTTCCTACTGTGATGAATGCCTCATGATTCCACAGCTCTAGTGGATAGCCTGGCATCAAGACCTAGATGTGTCTATAACGCAAGCTTCTTTTTTTTTGGGTCGAAGGCCAGATGCCATTTTTTCAGCATCAAGATCCCCTTCCCTTTCATCTAGGCCCCCTTGAGAATAAGAGACACATCCTCCTCTCTGTTAAAGGAGAAGTAGTACTAGCCTTTAACTGATATAGATATTTTGGGACAATAGCCCAAAATCGGGCCCCAAAGCTCCTCCACCCAAGAGACATTATCCCAATTGTGCATTGTTCAATAGCTAAATTTACCCACAAGTTGTCAAAGAAAGA
Source organism: Larix kaempferi (assembly GCA_027924585.1). Classification (NCBI taxonomy): domain Eukaryota; kingdom Viridiplantae; phylum Streptophyta; class Pinopsida; order Pinales; family Pinaceae; genus Larix; species Larix kaempferi. Next base: position 1,667,796 of record BSBM01000969.1, read on the forward strand.
CCAACAACATCCATTAATCCTACATCGTTTCCTAGTACCATCCTTTTTCATCTAGGTCTAACTTTCCATGGCCCGTGTCGATTACCGCCATTATTACCCCTTACTTCTAGATCAGATCCCTTCTTAACAACAATTGCATAACTAGGGTTGTCATCGCCTCCACTCCCCTCATCACACTAAGATCCCGACTGTGCACCATCCCCAAAGCCTTCCTTGAGCCCCTCCACTCCGATACCCTCCACACAAGGACCCAATCGATCAGACAAAAGCACTTCACACCCCTCCTCAGGACTAGACTGCACCCTAACTCTCTTCACGAATGAGAAATCCCATAGAGTACACTTCCTCCCATCCGTCACTTCGTCTACCTTGGAGTTACCGTCTAAACTCCCCACTGAAGCTCCACCTATCGGTTGGTCGTCAATCAAGTTTATAGCCTCCAATGCACATGACCTCACAGTGAGTCAACCTTGCATGTTGGAGTAACCATCGATATTCATCATCGGATTGGAAAATTCCTTCCCAAACCCAAATTTCATCAACAGACGGATCAACCAACAAATCCACCTTAAAGCTGAGTTGTTCCCAGGTATCAACAATGTCACCAAGTAGTAGTAGTCCACATTCAATACGTTGTAGTAGTCCACACCCATTTATACCCCTTGTCCCTAAACACAGTTCAACTCCAAATCAAAATAAAACACACTCTCAAAATCTGGTTGTTGTATTTGGTAGAAACCAAATAATTTCCCTCACACTTAAATTGAACCCCACATAAAACTATGTGTGAGAATATACCTCTCTCGTTTGGAAGGAATGAGAGCGCACTTCCGAAAGTTGAACCCCACATAAAACTGTGTGTGAGAATATACCTCTCTCGTCTGGAAGGAATGAGAACGTACTTCCAAAGGGAAATTTAGAAGTTTCTAAGCTTCTCTTTTACCCTCATGTAAAATTGAGTTACCTTTTGGGGAATGTTTGTGTTGTAACTAGCTTTATTTGTTGGGTTTGCATTAAATTTTGTAGAAAATATCCCCTACAATTAGGTGCCCACTTGCCATTTCAATCCCCTTCACATTCTTGGTCGGTCCCCTTCACCTTTTTCTTCTTACCTAATATTGATTTTTTTTCTTCATGAATCAAGAATGATTTTTATATTTTTTATTAGGTTTAAAATGCATCTGTTTATATATATGTAATTTAATGTATCTTATTTAAAAATAGAAATAATTTAATGTCATCAACTTGTTTGGGTGGATAGAATTTGTCATTATGATATTAGAAAAAGTTGAAAATAATGATATTCTTTTAAGATATTTTGTAACTTACATTAAATTTTAATTTCATATATTTATTACAATATCTATCTTTTAACTTATTAAAATTATGGTGATTTAAAAATGCTTATTTTAAAGCTTTTAAAATACATAAATACAATTTTAAAAACAAAGTAAGTAAATTTTTTTAATGGAGAAATAATTTTTTTATTGAATGTTAATAATCATCATGAATGTCATCAATTCCTACTAGCTCAGTCGGTTAAGGTGCGGGTCTCGTTAGCAGGGCGGCCAGGGTTCAATTCTCCTTAGGGGTGATCTAGTTGGGAGGAGACACTCAAAATCCAACAAGTTGAGGGTTGGTGTGGACTAGACTAGGTGCGATCCTTTGGTGATGGCTTAGATGCCTTGGGTCATGGTTTCTTAGACCAAAGGTCACTCCCGCAAGTAAGGAAGATTCTAGCAAACAAAACAAATCATCATGAATATCACCACCACCTTAAAATTAATTTCTATTTTCTCAAAAAATAAATTAATTATTATAAATTCTCAACAATTTATTACTCTATCAAAATGGTAAATAAATCTAACTCAATTCATTGACACTTAACCCTAAGATTTGAAATCACACTATGGCAAATGATATAGTGAGAAATCAAATTATTGAAAAGTGAGGTAAGTGACACTTAATCCTTTTTTTCCAATAATGAAAAAAAACCAATATTTTATTTAAAAGTATAAATAACCTTACAAATTGCTTATTGTGATTACTCCCAACTGTTATATAATTATCTGAAAATAACACATCTACCAACCAGATACTGAAAATCATATAGACCATAAACGATAACATAAAGAAGACAATAACAACCATGTACAACTCGTGCATTAAACCATCATTTTTTTGAAGACCAAAAAATCCAAAAGATATAAGTTACATTCGTCTAGAGAAAACCTGTACAGTGCAACGGTTTTTTCTTTTTACTCCATTGACTCATAAATGATAAATTTATATGCACTCTTCAGAAATAAATTTTGCATTACAAAATTCCTCGATATAAATGTATCTTTCGAACATATGAAGAGCTAGTTTGGATAATATGTCAACTTACTCAATATATTCCCTATATATATGTTGGAAGGAGATCCCCGGAAACTCCACTTGTGAACTTATGATTTCACCCATCCAACTTTCAAGAACTCTTACCTGTAAGATACAGTTTAATAGAGCCCGATCAATGATGATCTTCAAATCTCTATCTACTTGTAGGAATAGTATATTTTTAGATCTAACGAAGTATAACATACACCATAAAGCCGTAAGTTCACCCTTGGTGTTTGTACCTCCCCCATAGTTTAATTTAAACTTGAAGACCCTGGAATTGTTTACATAGAGGACAACCCCTGCCCCACACCTCTGAAAATTATCTTGAGATCCACCTTCAAAAAATCCTTTTGACCATTCATTGTTAAACATGGGAACTCTTACCCTTCTTAGATGATTGATCTGACTCGTTGGTTTCTCCTTCACGATTTCCTTAAAAGATGCAACAACTTTTAAACCCACTCTCATCACATTTTTTACCCTACCTTCAAAGAGAACATGATTCTTATGCTTCCATACTTCCTAGCATACAAAACAGGGCAATTCTTTCAATCATTGTTCACTGGAAATCCAAAATTTGAAACAATAGGATAAAGTTTGATGAGACCAGTTTTTGGAGAGCTGGGAAATCCCTTTCACCACCTGCCAAACCTACTTTGTGAAATAATATCAAATCAACAAATGATTCATTGTCTCAGCATCCTTATTACATAAAATACAACCATTTAGACCAAATCCCCCCCTCAGATAATTATCTCAAGTAAAGATTCTATTCCCCAAAGCCAATTGGATAAACAACTTGATTTTTAGTGTCACATTCCATTTACATAATGGACGATACCACCAACATTCCTCCACTTCCAAATCATAAAATAAGGCTTCATATGCTAATTGTGCAGTGACCTTACGTATCTTCTCATTCCAGGACCACACAAGGGAGTCCTCATTTCCTAAGAGCTTAAACCTACTACTCTATAGCCCCACTAGATACATGTTCCACACTAGATACATGTTCCATTCATCCATAAATGACCCTTGTAAACCTATTTCCTAAGCTTGTATCCACCTTGTACCAGTACCAAACCCCCCATTTGTTGATACCACTTGGGCTAAAGTTTTAATTCATTTTTCTTGAAGGAAGGACACAAAATCCTAAGATAATTTGAAGAAACTAGATCCCCCATTGAGAAGATCCTCACCTAATCTAATCAGTTGTCCATCCCTTGGAATCCAGGCTAACCAATCCCATAGGATGTGAAAGGAGAAAACCAAGCAATTCCAAATATTGGATACCCCCTTGACTCTTTTGTCTTTGGTACTAATCCACTCCAAAACAAAACAATCTTTTATGTACTTTCCTTTTATCACACTGCTCCACAAAATAGCTAAGAATGGGCTTCTCCAAATAATTTTTGCTGATAAGGCTTTGGCACAAAGAAAAATGTTTTTAGTAGCCCATCTCCCCAGCTTTTTTGGTCTAACTATTTTTTCCCAAATTACTAAATGAAAACTCTCCTTGTTCTTGTAACATGTCCACAAAAAATTGAAAACTTTCCTCCGAATACTGTTTAATATGGATTTCGAGATCTTAGATACATAGATCCAATACACTGGAATATTTTCTAGTACATATTTTACTAGGTTTAATCTCCTACCAAGTGATATCCATCTTCAACACCAATGACTAACTCTCTTGTCAATTCTTTTTAAAATCCATGACTAGTTTCGAGATAGGTAATTATTTCGTTTGATGAAATAACCGATATATTTTATTCCAACATTGAGGGAAGAGAACTAAAAAGGAAATATAAGACTAGTTTGAGCTAGAACAACCTCATTAAATTCATTTTCTAAGAAATTCGACTTGGTCTCATTAATTAGCAAACATGTAGCATTGAAAAATAGATCCATCATAAATTTGTAGAGTTTCTATTCCCGAATTGAACCATTCCCAAAAAGCATAACATCATTTACAAAAAGTAGATGGGTTATTCTAATGTGAGTAGATACTTCTAATTTGTCTTTCTCAATCAATCTACTCACATTATCGGACTTGAGGAATGTGCCAGAAAAGATCTGGAGTGGAGCCTTTTTCAATATATCCTTTTAGGATGGAACGGGGGATGTGAGGCCCTCCATCTCTAGAGGTGTATATGCAATGTCAGAATCCAAGGAGTTCTAAACCAAACCCTTTGTCACTGAAAGAATCTTCCTATTTGAAAACAAGGCTTTGCACTGCTTGACACCAGGCAAGCCCTAATTACCCCCATCTGACTTTATAACAACCTTCTTATCAACTAAGGACCCGGTGGGAAAATATTGAGACTATTGTACTCAATCCATTTTCTCATGTGCTAGAACTTTACCCCTCACCGCACCAAAGAAAACGGCTTAATCCCCCCTGTCTCCTCACACACAGGGATCACTTTACCATCAAAGGGAAAAGAAGGCGTGGAAGTTGGTATCATAGAACATGACTCACCCATAACAGGTGTATGGTTTCCTTCTAGTGGAACCTCCCCCGACCTTAGGTTCACATGAAAACAAAGAGGAAAACCCTCGTTCAAACCCTTCCCCGTACCTTCCTTTGAATCCTCAACCGAGGAAGAATTACAAATCCCACCCTTGATCCCCCCCCCCCAAAAAAATGATTCAACAACTCCATTTTTTTAATAAAATCAAGTTCTAAATCATTGAATGAATATAACAAAGATTGGGCTAGGGATTTCAACTTACTAAGGATTGAGTGGCTCGGCCTTAGAGAACCAGATGAATGCGCAGAGGGTTACGAAAAGTCCCCTTTAATAAGCCCACAACCATTTCCTATTCAGTGCTCACATCTGAATACCCAACCGTCGCAAATCCTGACATACCATCCTTTTCCAACACTGACCTAGTTACACATCGCACTGATTCCACAAGTGCCCCACCGATGTACAATTCGAACACCTGAAAGGTATCCCCCAGTAGTCCAAACCTGCAAATAAGTCTTCCCTCCCCACACTATCTCAAGCTTATCTACCAGACCTTGGGAAATATCAATCTCAACCAACATTCGACCCACTCGTTTGTCCATACCCACGATATCTTCTTCCTCTTCATATAGAAAGCGATTGAGCTCATTTCCTACTGTGATGAATGCCTCATGATTCCACAGCTCTAGTGGATAGCCTGGCATCAAGACCTAGATGTGTCTATAACGCAAGCTTTTTGTTTTTGGGTCGAAGGTCGAATGTTATCTTTTCAGCGTCAAGCTCCCCTTCCCTTTCATCTAGGCCCCCTTGAGAATAAGAGACACATCCTCCTCTCTGTTAAAGGAGAAGCAGTACTAGCCTTTAACTGATATAGATATTTTGGGACAATAGCCCAAAATCGGGCCCCAAAGTTCCTCCACCCAAGAGACAATATCCCAATTGTGCATTGTTCAATAGATAAATTTACCCACAAGTTGTCAGAGAAAGACCAACAACATCCATTAAGCCTACATCGTTTCCTAGTACCATCCTTTCTCATCTAGGTCTAACTTTCCATGGTTTGTTGTGTCAATTACCGCCACCATTACCCCCTACTTCTAGATCAGATCCCTTCTCAACATCAATTGCATAACTAGGGTTGCCATTGCCTCCACTCCCCTCATCACACTAAGATCCCGACTGTGCACCATCCCCAAAGCCTTCCTTGAGTCCCTCCACTCCGATACCCTCCACACAAGGACCCAATCGATCAACCAAAAACACTTCACACCCCTCCTTAGGACTAGACTGCACACTAACTCTCTTCACAAATGAGAAATCCCATAGAGTACACTTCCTCCCATTTGTCACTTCGTCTACCTTGGAGTTACCGTCTAAACCCCCCTCCGAAGCTCCACCTATCGGTTGGTCGTCAATCAAGTTTATAGCCACCAATGCACATGACATCACAGTGAGTCAACCTTGCATGTTGGAGTAACCATCAAATTCATCATCGGATTGGAAAATTCCATCCCCAACCCAAATTTCATAACAGACAGATCAACCAACAAATCCACCTTAAAGCTAAGCTATTCCCAGGTATCAACAATGTCACCAAGTAGTAGTATTCCACATTCAATATGTTGTAGTAGTCCACACCCATTTCTACCCCTTGTCCCTAAACATAATTCAACTCCAAATCAAAATAAAACACACTCTCACAATCTAGTTGTTGTATTTGGTAGAAACCAAATCGTTTCCCTCACACTTAAATTGAACCCCACATAAAACTATGTGTGAGAATATACCTTTGTCGTCTGGAAGGAATGCGAGCGCACTTCGAAGGTTGAACCCCACATAAAACTGTGTGTGAGAATATACCTCTCTCGTCTAGAAGGAATGAGAACGTACTTCCGAAGGGCTTTTTAGAAGTTTCTAAGCTTCTCTTTTACCCTCATGTAAAATTGAGTTACCTTTTGGGGAATGTTTGTGTTGTAACTAGCTTTATCCTTTGGGTTTGCATTAAATTTTGTAGAAATATCCCCTGTAATTAGGTGCCCACTTGTCATTTCAATCCCCTTCACATTCTTGGTTGGTCCCCTTCACCTTTTTCTTCTTACCTAATATTGATTATTTTTCTTCATGAATCAAGAATGATTTGTATATTTTTTATTAGGTTTAAAATGCATTTGTTTATATATATCTAATTTAATGTATCTTATTTAAAAATAGATATAATTTAATGTCATCATATGTTGGGGGGATAGAATTTGTCATTATGATATTAGCAAAAGTTGAAAATAATGATATTCTTTTAAGATATTTTGTAACTTATATTAAATTTTAATTTCATATATTTATTACAATATCCACCTTTTAACTTACTAAAATTATGGTGATTTAAAAATGCTTATTTTAAAGCTTTTAAAATACATAAATACAATTTTAAAAACAAAGTAAGTAATTTTTTTTAATGGAGAAATATTTTTTTATTGAATGTTAATAATCATCATGAATGCCATCAATTCCTACTAACTCATTCGGTTAAGGTGTGGGTCTCGTTAGCAGGGCGACCAGGGTTCAATTTTCCTTAGAGGTGAGCTAGTTGGGAGGAGACACTCAAAATCCAACAAGTTGAGGCCCGAGGGTTGGTGTGGACCAGACCAGGTGCGATCCTTTGGTGATTTTGATGGCTTAGATGCCTTGGGTCATGGTTTCTTAGACCAAAGGCCACTCCTTCAGCAAGTCAGGAAGATTTTAGCAAACACAAAATTTCATCATGAATGTCACCACCACCTTAAAATTAATTTCTACTTTCTCAAAAAATAAATTAATTATTATAAATTCTCAACAATTTATTACTCTATCCAAATGGTAAATAAATCTAACTCAAATTATTGACACTTAACCCTAGGATTTGAAATCGCACCATGGAAAATGATATAATGAGAAATCAAATCAAATTATTGAAAAGTGAGGTAAGTGACACTTAACCCTTTTTTTTCAATAATGAAAAAAAAAATACTTTATTTAAAAGTATAAATAACCTTACAAATTGCTTATCTTGATTACTCCTAACTGTTATACAATTATTTGAAAACAACACATCTACCCACCAGATACTTAAATCCATATAGACCATAAACGATTACAAAAAGAAGACGATGACAACCATGTACGACCTATGCATCAAACCATCAATTTTTTGAAGACCAGTAAGTCCAAAAGATATAAGTTACAGTCATCTAAGGAAAACTTGTCCACTGCAACCATTTTTGCTATTTACTCCATTGACTTATAAATGATAAGTTTGTATGCCCTCTTCATAAATAAATTTTGCATTACAAAACTCCTCGATATAAATGTATCCTCTTAGTACATGAAGAGCTAGTTTGGATAATCTGTTGGCTTCCTCAATATATTCCCTATATATGTTGGAAGGAGACACCCAAAAAATCCGCTTGTAAACTTATGTGTTTACCCATCCAACTTTCAAGAACTATTACATGTAATAGACAATTTAATAGAGCCCGATCAATGATGATCTTCGAATCTCCATCTATTTGTAGGAATAGTATATTTAGCCAATTCCTTAAGCCAAAGATGATTAAATTTAAAAGGATAAAATTTCCTCTCTCCTTCAACTTCAATTTGGAGAACTATGGGAGGATGATCAGATACTAGGGAATTTTCCACCCATGACCGATATATTACCAGAACCTCTGCTAAGTTCTCAACTAAGAAGAACTTGTCAAGTCCTTTTGTTATCTCTCCTTCCCATAAACACCCATTCCTTCATGTCAAAACAAGAGGAGTAGGTTGAACATCAATCATATCTACTTACTAAAATAAATGCTTGAAGAATAAATCAAGAGGATATAATCTCGTTCTATAACTCCAAACATGAGTCTGTAGCAGATAATGTAAGAATCAGGTCACCTCGCAAGATCAAATTCGGCAACTTTAATATACCATCCTCCACCACTTCCTCCCAGAAATTCCTACGCTCAGTATACGGTCCATAACGGTTGACCAAATTCAGAATCTGGGGAATTTCTAAGAACACACCTTCTAGTAATATCCCTGTAGAAGTAAAAAAGGGAATGAAATTAGGGCTCTCTTGGGATTCAAGGTTGAAAGGAGACCACCATAATAGCCCACTGAATCCATTGTACACATCCCCCAACCAAGTAATAGCTTGGAAAAGGTTTATCTCGCTCTCCCTCATCAAACCATTGTTTTTTGTGTAAAGGTAATGTCTGAACCAACCCTTTAAAAACTTCTTTGAAGGGCCAAGAATTTGGGATGCCCCCCCACTCCCCTTACATTAAAATAAAGTAAAAAATTAATCTCTTAGAGTGCGCAAGGGATTTCTGATCTCTAAGATCCCAAGGACCAACATTTAAGACCTTATCTCGAGGAACAATCAGTGAGGAAAGACCTTTCAGTTTATGAGAACTTCTAGTCCTAATTGGTGAAATGTCTAGGGTCAACCCCCTTTTGCAACTCCTTTTTGCACTATTTGCTTGGAGATATTGACCGCTGTTAAATTTTCAGAATTTACTTCAATCTGATATAGGATCTTAACTGAGAGAACAACTTGTACAACAAATCTACAGCATATCAACCATGGACACAATAATGCAAGCACACAAGAGACACAGAGTTTACTTGGGGAAAACCATAAAGGTGAAAAACCGCAATAACTTCCTCAGAGATAGATAGAGCAATGATACAACCAGAATACAAGAGATAGTCTTCTCCTAGTAGCAGAGCCTCCTCCTCCACAAGTGCGCCACTCTCCCAAGTGTGAGTGAGAATAGAATGTGTAAAATGAGAGAGACACACTCTCTATTTATACACTAACTTGACTTGACCTTTACTCAACTAGGTCGGCCTCAACTTAACCACTTAACATAATGCTGACTGGGCCGACCCCCACTAGGGTGGTCTAATAACCCTTTGACCCACATGGCCGACCCCCAATAGGGTGGTCTAATAACCCTTTGACCCACATGACTTATATAGGGCCGACCCCAACAAGGTGGTCTAATAACCCATCGAGTATAAGTTACGACACTTACAATATAAATGATGACACTTCCGTATAGAGGAATAATAACATCTCTATAGGAATACAACCACTTCCGTATAGAGGAATAATAACATCTCTATAGGAATACAATATACATATATGTGAAATACATTCTGAAGTTACATATACATCAACACTCCCTCTTAACTAGGAAGGTATTTCTCGACACAGATCTCTTAGCACAAGTCATCTTCTCTGGATCATCATCACTGGATAATCATCATCGAGTCATCATCATCGTCACTGCTGCTGCTATCTCAATCAATCTTTGAATCTACTCGTCATAGGAAGTTCTACAGAGCCATTCCCTTTTCATACTGGATGTAGGCCCACCACCTGCAGGTCTTCGTCATCACTAGCCATACTGTGGAAATCTCAGGACTTATTACGTGCGTCACAAAACCTTAAAAGAGTCTCTTGACTAGCAAGAACTCTAAAGAGCATCTGAGGCCTTTTTCATCCTGTCCAGATCTCCAGGACTTGTTACATGTGAGCCCACCACAAAACCTCGAAAGAGAATCCCAGGACTGATTACGAGCACAAGGCTCAAACTATCGGATCTCCCAGGGCACAAATTACATGTGGTCACCACAAAACCTTGAAAGAGCATCCCAGGACTGATTATGAGCACAAGGCTCAACCTATCGGATCTCCCAGGGCACAAATTACATGTGATCATGGCAAAAGCTCGAAAGAGCATCCCAGGACTAATTACGAGCACACGGCTCAACCTATCGGATCTCCCAGGGCACAAATTACATGCCATAGGACAAAACCTCGAAAGAGCATCTGCCAGATATCCCAGGGCACAAATTACATGCCATAGGAAAAACCTCGAAAGACTATCTACAGATCTCCTAGGGCACAAATTATATGTCCTCCCAAGCAAAACCTCGAAAGAGCATTTGCCAGATATCCCAGGGTACAAATTACATGCCATAGGCAAAACCTCGAAAGACTATCTGCAAATCTCCCAGGGCACAAATTACATGCTTATCTGCACAACCTGTTCCACGGCCACATAGTATCAACCTGATACTCACCATACATCATCCTGATCATCATCACTGCAACATCTTGCTGCATGTCATCTGGAGCAACATCCTGAAGCTCGTCATCCATGATCATCCCGATCATACAATGCATCTACCTGATGCATACCAAGTATCTACCTGATACATATCATCATACATGATCCACCTGATCACACAGTGTATCCACCTGATACAAATATAAATACATGATACATATCAACATACATGATCTACCTGATCATACAATGTATCCACCTGATACATATACAGATACATGGTCCAAGCATCCAACATGATGCTTATACAAAATACATACACATGATCCAACCTATCATATCCAGCATCCAACATGATGCGTACATACATATAAATGATCCAACTGATCATATCCAGCATCCAACATGATGCGTACATACATATACATATAAATGATCCAACTGATCATATCCAGCATCCAACATGATGCATACATACATACATAAAAATGATCCAACTGATCATACAAAGCAGAAACCAGAACATCATCCTGATGCTCATCATCCAGTGCTTACATCCACAGCCATGTGAAGGATCCTCCTTCCAACATGCTTGGAATGGCTTCAGCAAATGTGTCCATCACTTCTTCCTCGAAGTGTCATCAATACGAAGAACACCAAGCCTCTCTCTGAAGTACTCGAACTTCACCCTGGCTAGTGGCTTCGTTAGCACATCTAAAATCTGCTCGTCCGTCGCAATGTATAGGAGCTTCACAGCTCCTCTCTGCACCATATCCCTGATATAGTGATATTTGATGTCTATGTGTTTCGACCTGTCATGAAACACTGGGTTCTCGGACAGCTTCACACAACTCTGGTTAAAACAAATGATACCAGTAGCATCCAACGAGAGATCAAATAACTCAGACAGTAGCTTTCGTAGCTATACTGCCTCACAACTAGTTGAACAGGATGCAACATACTCTGCCTCAGCTGTACTCAGTACTACGCAGGATTGCTTCCTGCTAAACCAAGAGATCACACGTGATCCCATACTGAGGCAGCACCCAAAAGTGCTCTTCCTATCTGCAGCACTGCCTGCCCAATCTGAATCAACATAACCCTACAGGTTAAACTTTTGATTCGCATCATATTTGAGCCCATAATCAACTGTACCCTTCAGGTACCTCAGAATATGCTTTACAGCAACCAGGGGAACACTCCTCGAATCTGTCAGGAACTGGCTCAATGTGTTCACCGCAAAGCAAATATCTGGTCTCATGTTCGTCAGGTACATCAAGGACCCAATCATCTGACGATACATAGTGACATCAACCGGTTCAGATGAAGCATCACACAGAAGCTTCAGGTTCGATGCCATAGCCTCGCAGTCCATCATCCCGAACCTCTTCAGGATCTCTACTGCATACTTCCCTTGTCCAAGGAAGATTCCATCTGCACTCTGCCACACCTCCATATCTAGAAAGTGGTGCATCATACCCAAGTTTTGCACATATATGACTCCCTGTCATGTGTCTCAGAACCAAGTGGCTGCTCCACATACACTTCTTCTTCAACTACACCATTCAAGAAAGCTGTCTTGAAATCCATCTGGTGTATCTTCTATTTCATCACTTTTATATTTCTCTATGTTTCCATCTGCAGCATGCTTGATCTTGATAGATCCATATGGAAGTCATAACAAACTTCCCTTCAGGTCTTGGGACTACATCCCAAACATCATTCTTCATGATCGACGGATCATGGCATTCTTCCCATATCCTGAGAACTTCAATATCTTCAATAGATAATTTTGTTGCTGAACAAATGTTGTAGTTCTTCTTTTGTAGGTGATGGCATACGATCTTTCCTACACAACAAGTTAAATTGCATGATTGGAAAACATCTCATAGTTTTCAGAACAAATTCTTACACATAAAGAAAAATGTCATACAGTCATGCAATTATCTTAGCCAATGCTTCAATACAACATTTATCCATATCCCGTAACTTTCTAGATGCCTTCGAATCTCTACCAGAACATTATTAAGAGTGTGCACAACTCCCAACATGTCAGCAAAGAGGTTTCATTATAGATAAGTAGCAATGGAATGTTGTACAGTGCCATAGGCCACTTACCCATGCATATTAGTAGTATACTGTTCATCAATGCAACTATTCTAATATGCATAATACACAACCTGATTCTAGGAACATCAGTATATACATTATTGAACAGTATTATTTAAACAATAAAATATGCAAGTAATGACAATTCAAATACTTATCTTTGTTTGTTTGTTGGGTTGACTCCCTCTCAGTCTTTGATTCTTTTCTGCAACTCCATTCTTATGTGGATTGTGAGAAGTGGTCAACACCCTCTGAATATCTGCATCCTTGCAGAAACTACTGAAGTGTGCTCCTTTGCTTTCTTGCAGGAACAACTGGAGTGTGCTCCCTCTTGATCTTTGCTTCCTGGATTACCTGTCCTTGAACTTACATCCATCCTTAATCACTATGCATGCTTATTAGTATCATCATTGTGTTATCCTTGAGGTCTCATACATAATCACACATTTATTAGTATAATCTTAATACTATCAAAACACAATAATCTTAAACATGTATATTCATGATCATTCACAGATAATAAACATTAGTATTCAAGGTTTTAGGGAAGTCTTCTTTTACTCATACACATTCTTATTTGATCATAGGACTCTTCTGGTTAGTTGAATCATCAATCAAGATAAGAGATATAATATGCATAAAACCCATGATTATTCAAACCTATACCTTCATGATTCTTCTGGTTAGTCATATCATCAATTATGGTAAGAAACATAATATGCATACAACCATGATTATTCAAACCTATGACTTCATGAATAATCATTATCAACAACACAACAGTATAAGATCCTAACACAAGGTAGGATTATAGCTTGATATAGGAAAAACATACCTGGATTAGCATGCTAGCTAGTTATGTCTAACATACCCGCATAATGTCTTCTGGTTCTCTTCAATGACTTGTGCTAGTAACCTGCATGTCTCATAAGTTAACCATTGTAGAACCAAGTTATACATACCTCGAAAGTAGATCTTCTATGTGATCCATGACAATGGATGAATCTTTGTCTTCATGTCACCATGAGCATATGTTCTTGAAGTAGAACATGATTTGACTTTCTTGGTGTACCTTTTGTGTTAGCAAACAACATAAACCTCATACAACATCACAATGCATTAGTACAATCATAAGTGTCAAAACCTTAATCAATGAATATCTTCTATTAAGGTGATACGACAAGTCTAGTAATTAATCAAGATTGTACTGTAATGATATGAAGACAAACATATGATAAACTTAACCATGAAACATACCTATAAGCCATACCTGTCAAGATTGCTTGTAATCTTCTTATGGAAGGCCTTAGCCTCATCTCCCTATGAGACAAGAACTTCTTCACTTATGCAGGTGACCAATCCATCTTCTTCTAGGATTAACCCAATCCACTTGATTTGCAAGAACTGGACATGGAGCTGGATTAGGGTTTGTCAAAGAAACCCCAAAAATTCAAACTTTGAATTTCAAACTTTTGAAAGGATAGAAATATGCGCCTTGATGAGCTGATCAAGTTGGTATATTCAAAATTTGAAAACTGCAAAGTTTCACCCCTCGAAATTGCCTTTTAGATTTCCGGATTCACTGGGGAGGACCCTGAATTAGGGTTTGAGTTTCCCAGAGCTTCACCCAACCAAAAGATTTGATTCAAAACTCTAAGCTTCAATTTTTCTGAGGATCTTCCAGCCGTGGTCACAGATTTCCAAAATTCCATTTTTTCAGAAGCCCTAATTTTCCATCTTTCCGATCAAAGTCCCGAACTGGGGTTTGATCAAGCCCGGCCTTCTGCCCAACCAAAAAATCTGATCTTGGTCTCTAAATTTCGATTTTGATGAGTAGCATCCAGCAGTGGTCTCCGATTACAAAAATTCCAACTTTCTCCGAAGCCATAAATTCCGGAAGCCATGAATGAAGGTACTAAAAAATAATTCTGTTTTGACAGAAATATGTACCTGATTGTTTATGGTGTAACTCCAAACTTTTCGATCCACAGGGTCTGAAATTTTTTCCTGAGATAGCCCGACCTGTTATCTTTCCATCCCGATAGGTCTGACTTCAATTGGATTCCCTGAGAGAGAGTTATGCCAAGTGTCGCAACGTGACCTGTTTATGGGATAATATAGGAGAGCGAACTTGTATGGTGTGGCATGTGTCACTGGTTCAACTTCGGCCTCTAAAAAAATTTCCTGAGATAGCCCGACCTGTTATCTTTCTATCCCGACAGGTCTGACCTCAATTGGATTCTCTGAGAGAGAGTTATACCAAGTGTCGCAACGTGACTTGTTTATGGGATAATACAGGAGAGCGAACTTGTATGGCGTGCCACGTGTCACTGGTTCAACTTCGGCCTCTAAAAAATTTTCCTAAGATATTACAGTCTGTGTACTACCTGTCACTTTTTACGATATTTCATTTGGAGCTTCCTATCCCAAGTTATGACCTTTTTCCCAAGGTCACCTGATTTTGACTCAGATATGGAAGAGGCAGAAACCCTATATTGTACAGATCATAAATCACAAAGTACAATGAATTAGAGGTTGTCCTTTGGACACAAGGTACATGGGGATCTGATCTTCGACCTGTAAAAGTTTTCAGATCAGAAAACTTCGCCAAAATGGATTTATAGCGAAAGTGCTACGATGACTGGTTTTTGCTATATCAAGCCCTAGCATCGTAAGTGCAACAAGTGTCATACATGCCATATCATGCCTTCTTTCAGGCTAGCTCTGATACCATGTTAAATTTTTAGAATTTACTTCAATCTGATCTAGGATCTTAACTGAGAGAACAACATGTACAACAAATCTACAGCATATCAACCATGGACACAATAATGCAAGCACACAAGAGACACAGAGTTTACTTGGGGAAAACTATAAAGGTGAAAAACCCCAATAACTTCCTCAGAGATAGATAGAGCAATGATACAACCAGAATACAAGAGATAGTCTTCTCCTAGCAGCAGAGCCTCCTCCTCCACAAGTGCGCCACTCTCCCAAGTGTGAGTGAGAATAGAATGTGTAAAATGAGAGAGACACACTCTCTATTTATACACTAACTTGACTTGACCTTTACTCAACTAGGTCGGCTTCAACTTAACCACTTAACATAATGCTGACTGGGCCGACCCCCACTAGGGTGGTCTAATAACCCTTTGACCCACATGGCCGACCCCCAATAGGGTGGTCTAATAACCCTTTGACCCACATGACTTATATAGGGCCGACCCCAACAAGGTGGTCTAATAACCCATCAAGTATAAGTTACGACACTTACAATATAAATGACGACACTTCCGTATAGAGGAATAATAACATCTCTATAGGAATACAACCACTTCCGTATAGAGGAATAATAACATATCTATAGGAATACAATATACATATATGTGAAATACATTCCGAAGTTACATTTACATCAACAACCGCATCTATACCCTCCTTCAATACAGCTTGAGAGGATGCCTGAGAACTATCCTTGTCTCACTTATATGACTTGAGGACTGTGCCATAAAATATTTGTAGTGGAGCCTTTTTCATTATATCCTTGTAGGATGGAATGGGGGATGTGAGGACCTCCATCTCTAGAGGTGTAGACGCAATGTCAGAATCCAAGGAGTTCTAAATCAAACCCTCTGTCACTGAAAGAATATTCCTATTTGAAAACAAGGCTTTGCACCACTTGACACTAGGCAAGTCCTCAATGCCCCCATTCGACTCTATAACAACTTTCTCATCGACTAAGTACCCGGTGGGAAAATCTTGAGACTATTGTACTCAATCCATCTTCTCATGTGCTAGACCTTTACCCCTCACTGCACCAAAGAAAACAACTGAATCCCCCATGTCTCCTCAGACACAGGGATTGCTTTACCATCAAAGGGAAAAGAAGGTGTGGACGCTGGTATCATAGAACATGACTCACCCATAACAGGTGTACGGTTTCCTTCTAGTGAAAACTCCCCTGACCTTAGGTTCACATGAAAACAAAGAGGAAAACCGTCTTTCAAACCCTTCCCCGTACCTTCCTCTGAATCCTCAACCGAGGAAGAATTACAAATCCCACCCTTGCTCCCCCCCCCAAAAAAAAATGATTCGACACCTCCATTTTTTTAATAAAATCGAGTTCTAAATCATTGAATGAATATAACAAAGATGGGGCTAGGGATTTCAACTTACCAAGGATTGAGTGGCTCGGCCTTAGAGAACTAGATGAATGTGCAGACGGTTGCGAAAAGTCCCCTGTTATAATCCCACAACCATTTTCCTATTTAGTGCTCACGTCTAAAGACCCAATCGTCTCAAATCCCGACATACCGTCCTTTGCCAACACTGACCTAGTTACACAACGCATTTCTTCCACAAGTGCCCCACCGATCTACAATTCGAACACCTGAAAGGTGTCGCTCAGTATTCCAAACCTACAAATAAGTCTTCCCTCCCCACACTATCTCAAGCTCATCTACCAAACCTTGGTAAATATCAATCTCAACCAATATTCGACCCCCTAGTTTTTCCATACCCATGATATCTTCTTCCTCTTCATGTAGAAAGCGATCGAGCTCATTTCCTACTGTGATGAATGCCTCATGATCCCACAGCTTTAGTGGATAGCTTGACATCAAGACCTAGATGTGTCTATAATGCAAGCTTTTTGTTTTTGGGTCAAAGGCCGGATGCCATCTTTTCAGCGTCAAGCTCCCCTTCCCTTTCATCTAGGCCCCCTTGAGAATAAGAGACACATCCTCATATCTGTTAAAGGAGAAGCAGTACTAGCCTTTAACTGATATAGATATTTTGGGACAGTAGCCCAAAATCAGGCCCCAAATATCCTCCACCCAAGAGACAATATCCCAATTGTGCATTGTTCAATAGCTAAATTTACCCACGAGTTGTCAGAGAAAGACCAACAACATCCATTAAGCCTACATCGTTTCCTAGTACCATCCTTTCTCATCTAGGTCTAACTTTCCATGGTCTGTTGTGTCGATTACCAGCACTATTACCCCCTACTTCTAGAATAAATCCCTTCTTAACAACAATTGCATAACTAGGGTTTTCATCACCTCCACTCCCCTGATCACACTAAAATCCCAACTGTGCACCATCCCCAAAGCCTTCCTTGAGCCCCTCCACTCCGATACCCTCCACATAAGGACCCAATCGATCAGCCAAAAACACTTCACACCCCTCCTCAGGACTAGACTACACACTAACTCTCTTCACAAATGAGAAATCCCATAGAGTGCACTTCCTCCCATTCGTCACTTCGTCTACCTTGGAGTTACCGTTTAAAGCCCCCTCCGAAGCTCCACCTATCGGTTGGTCGTCAATCAGGTTTATAGCCTCCAATGCACATGACCTCACAATGAGTCAACCTTGCATGTTGGAGTAACCATCGATATTCATCATTGGATTGGAAAATTCCTTCCCAAACCCAAATTTCATCAACATACGGATCAATCAACAAATCCACCTTAAAGCTGAGTTGTTCCCAGGTATCAACAATGTCACCAAGTAGTAGTATTCCACATTCAATACGTTGTAGTAGTCCACACCCATTTCTACCCCTTGTCCCTAAACATAGTTCAACTCCAAATGAAAATAAAACACACTCTCAAAATCTGGTTGTTGTATTTGGTAGAAACCTAATCGTTTCCCTCACACTTAAATTGAACCCCACATAAAACTATTTGTGAGAATATACCTCTCTCATCTGGAAGGAATGAGAGCACACTTCCGAAGGTTGAACCCCACATAAAACTGTGTGTGAGAATATACCTCTCTCGTCTGGAAGGAATGAGAACGTACTTCCGAAGGGATTTTTAGAAGTTTCTAAGCTTCTATTTTACCCTCATGTAAAATTGAGTTACCTTTTGGGGAACGTTTGTGTTGTAACTATCTTTATCCTTTGGGTTTGCATTAAATTTTGTAGAAATATCCCCTGCAATTAGGTGCCCACTTGCCATTTCAATCCCCTTCACATTCTTGGTCGGTCCCCTTCACCTTTTTCTTCTTACCTAATATTGATTATTTTTCTTCATGAATCAATAATGATTTTTATTTTTTTTATTAGGTTTAAAATGCATTTGTTTATATATATCTAATTTAATGTATCTTATTTAAAAATAGATATAATTTAATGTCATCATCTTGTTTGGGTGGATAGAATTTGTCATTATGATATTAGAAAAAGTTGAAAATAATGATATTCTTTTAAGATATTTTGTAACTTACATTAAATTTTAATTTCATATATTTATTACAATATCTACCTTTTAACTTATTAAAATTATGGTGATTTAAAAATGCTTGTTTTAAAGCTTTTAAAATATATAAATACAATTTAAAAAACAAAGTAAGTAAATTTTTTTAATGGAGAAATAATTTTTTTATTGAATGTTTATAATCATCATGAATGTCATCAATTCCTACTAGCTCAGTCGGTTAAGGTGTGGGTCTCGTTGGCAGGGTGACCAGGGTTCAATTCTCCTTAGGGGTGAGCTAGCTGGGAGGAGACACTCAAAATCCAACAAGTTGAGGGTTGGTGTGGACTAGACTGGTGCGATCCCATGGTGATTTTGATGGCTTAGATGCCTTGGGTCATGTTTTCTTAGACCAAAGGTCACTCCCGCAAGTAAGGAAGATTCTAGCAAACAAAACAAATCATCATGAATATCACCACCACCTTAAAATTAATTTCTATTTTCTCAAAAAATAAATAAATTATTATAAATTCTCAACAATTTATTACTCTATCAAAATGGTAAATAAATCTAACTCATTTTTTTTTATAAATTGCAGACAGAAATTTAATTAACATAAACAAAATATACATCGAGAGCGGAAGAGTTTGTTGCAGATTGGGGAGGCCTCAGGTAATGAAGCCACCTTCCCAATTGCTCAGAAAAACTGAAAAGACTGACATAATACAAAATTTAGACCCTCTGGGTATGGTCTGCCTATGAAAATATTGGGACTTTCTTCAAAATTAAATATCCATAATGTCCGACAGTGTTATAAACTAGACCATACAGGAAATAAAAACAAAAAAGCTGATAATCACAGAGATGACCCAGAGCTATGGCAGCCCAATTAGTTATTTGCAGGTGGCTCTCTTGGTTCTTCTTCGAGGATGGGTAAGGCAGCATAGAAGTCCTCAAAAGTCCCCCGGGGGGGGGGGGGCAGAGTTGGAGAAGGAGAACCTGGAGTGCACATACCATCCGGAGCGGCGTCACGATCAAGGGTTGTAGGAGCCGAGCCTTTGTCTTTCCTAACCTTGGATTTTTTCTTTGCAGAGCCAGTGGACAGGGCTTTAGGAGCAGCAACGTCATCATCATTTTCCTGCACGACTGGTTCAGAGTTTCTACCAAGGGAGAAAATATCCCAAGTCATGTTGGCATCCAGAGTGTTAGAGTGGTCTGTGACGTCTTTCAAACTAGCATTAATATTTCTAATAATGCTGGAGCTGGCTTGCCAGCTTGCTTCCATCTCTTCAATTAGGGTGCTGATCATGTTCTTGAGCAACCAGTAGTGATTAATAGCACCGCCATTGCTGCCAAAGGCAAGAAGGGCTGCCACCCTGCGAGCCTCCCACCTGTCAACAAGGCTGCGAGTCCTCGCAGAGATGCGTTCTACGTAACCGTCCCTTACCGTCCAGTCCATGGAAACCTTGGGCCTTCGAATAGAGATTTTTCGGCCACTGCCATGACGTGATACACCTCTGTTGTGAATCGTCATGGCTCTGAGAATAGCAGGGGACACCACACAGAGAGTCCCAAACTCAGCATAATTAGCAACGGAGAATAACCAAAACTCGAGCTTGACGGTGGGAGCAGAATACATGCCGACTGAATGTTTTAAAGAGCCGAGACCATAAATGATACAGTCTGTCATCCTCGTTGAAGGTGGCGGAATTAATTGCAGGTCACGCTAGCCGAGGGAGAGCGACATTCTATACGCGCGAGAGGGGATCGTTAATATCACCCTCGTCCTCCAGCCTTAAATAAGCATCGACGTCCAGGGTGGTGTGATAAATCTAACTCAATTTATTGACACTTAACCCTAAGATTTGAAATCACACTATGGCAAATGATATAATGAGAAATCAAATTATTGAATAGTGAGGTAAGTGACAATGAATCCTTTTTTTTTTCGATAATGAAAAAAAACCAATATTTTATTTAAAAGTATAAATAACCTTACAAATTGCTTATTGTGATTACTCCCAACTATTATATAATTAATTACAATAGAGCAAAGGGAAAGACACTCGCGATGAAGCCCGGCGAAGCTCTGCGGCTAGGGCTCAAACCCTAGCCGCCTCACGTTCGTTTGTTTGCAGGGACGTGGTTTCAGGGACGCGATATCGCTCGTCTCCATTGCTTGCAGAGCCAAGCGAAGTTTGCCTGCGATTTTACTGCTCGCTCTGCTGCGTTTGCTGGTGGTCGCCGTCACAATGGCCTCAGACCGGTTTGCAGAGATGGATAAAGACTCTCTGGAAGCTTTCACAGCATTAGTCCGTTCGGCAGGACCTAAAGCCAAGCCTTCTCTCTCGTCTAAGTTTGTTAAGAAGATGGAGGAGATCCCCTCTTTGGAGCTATCTCCAGAAGAGCCATGCAGTCTTGCCCTCCTTCTAACAGAAAAAGCCCTCATCGGAAAGTTCACGGGGTTATGGCCTAGCCCCAAATCGGTGGAGGCTTGGATGGATGAACGCTGGAAATCGTTGATACATGGAAACGTTTCTCTATGTGCAGTAGGCAGGGGCTTTTTTGTTTTCAGCTTTTCCAGCAAAGCGGATCGAGATCTAGTTTTCAGATCTGGGCCTTATTTCATGGGGCCGAGGGGGCTGTTCTTAGCCCCCTGGACTCTTGACTTTAATCCCGGAGCTGAGATTACTGCAGCCCCTGTTTGGGTTAGGCTGCCTCATCTCCCCCTGCATCTATGGGGGAAAAGTTCTCTGGAGGACATTGGAAATAAGCTTGGGCGTTTCCTGGACAGTGTGGAGCCGAAAGGGGATCAATTTACCTGTGCTCGTGTTTGTGTTGAGGTTAACCTCGAGAAAGGACTCCCGGAAGCCATTCAGCTCTCCCTGGGGGAATGGCGCCATATCCAAGAGCTGGACTACGAGCAGATTCCTTTTAAGTGCCTTCGGTGTCACACTTATGGTCACTTCGCAAAATGCTACCCCAAAGCCTCAGAAGAGGCAGAACCAGCTAAAGGAGATGATTTTCAACCAGTAACCTACCGGCGAAGGCAGCCAAAGCGAAAGGAATCACTAGCCCAGGTTCCGAAGGTCACTCCTTCAGCGGAGGCAACTCTTGAAAATAAAAACAGCTTTGAAGCACTGCAAGAAGAAGAAGCCCTAGACCTTGAAGCAACAACAGTTATGGAAGACCCTCCGGTAGACGAAAGACTTCCGGATCCTGCCCTACCTGGCTCAGTAGAAGCGAAAGAAACCAGGGCTTCAGATCCTGAACCCCCTGCCCCTGCAGGTCAGGCTGTTTCAGTCCCCTCCAGCGGCTCGGTGGGAACTATTGAACCTGAAGACAATTCAGTCCCGTCTCCACCCCTTACCAGAGGGCGAAGGACCAACAAAGCACGTAGAGAAAAGGAGACGGCTACCAACATCTCTTTTGGATCTCAGAAAAAGTTGGATCCCTACCTTAAGGGGCTTTCATCCCCCTGAGTCTAAATGTGTTGCTTTTGTCTTCTACTTTGCTCACAGTTTGTGAGAATTTACCCTTGTAAGCTCATTTTGTCATTATCTCGAATTAGCTCAAGAAACAGATGGGATTTGTCTCCCAAGACTTTTACAAGAAGGTTGGCAGCACTGTTAGAGGTCTCCAACCTTCTTCAGATTTGTAACTCTTTGGTTCTGGCTTGCCAGAACGCAGATTAATGCAATCTAACCGTTCTTGTCAAAAAAAAAAAAAACTATTATATAATTATCTGAAAATAACACATCTACCAACCAGATACTGAAAATCATATAGACCATAAACGATAACATAAAGAATACAATAACAACCATGTACAACTCGCACATTAAACCATCATTTTTTTGAAGACCAAAAAATCCAAAAGATATAAGTTACATTCGTCTAGAGGAAACCTGTACAGTGCAACAATTTTTCTTTTTACTCCATTGACTCATAAATGATAAATTTATATGCGCTCTTTAGAAATAAATTTTGCATTACAAAATTCCTCGATATAAATGTATCCTTCGAACATATGAAGAGCTAGTTTGGATAATATGTCAACTTCCTCAATATATTCCCTATATATATGTTGGAAGGAGATCCCTAGAAACTCCACTTGTAAACTTATGATTTTACCCATCGAACTTTCAAGAACTGTTACCTGTTAGATACAATTTAATAGAGCCCGATCAATGATGATCTTCGAATCTCTATCTACTTGTAGGAATAGTATATTTTTAGATCTAATGAAGTATAACATACACCATAAAGCCATAAGTTCACCCTTGGTGTTTGTCCCTCCCCCATAGTTTAATTTAAACTTGAAGACCCTGGAATTGTTTACATAGAGGACAACCCCTACCCCACACCTCTGAAAATTGTCTTGAGATCCACCATCAAAAAATCCTTTTGACCATTCATTGTTAAACATGGGAACTCTTACCCTTCTTAGATGATTGATCTGGTTGGTTGGATTCTCCTTCATGATTTCCTTAAAAGATGCAACAACTTTTAAACCTACTCTCATCACATTTTTTACCCTACCTTCAAAGAGAACATGATTCTTATGATTCCATACTTCCCTGCATACAAAACCAAGCAATTATTTCCATCATTGTTCATTGGAAATCCAAAATTTGAAACAAGAAGATAAAGTTCGATGAGACCTGTTTTTGGAGAGCTGGGAAATCCCTTTCACCACCTGCCAAACCTGCTTTGTGAAAGAATATCAAATCAACAAATGATCCATTGTCTCAACATCCTTATTACATAAAATACAACCATTTGGACCAAATCCCCCCCTCCTTAGATAATTATCTCAAGTAAAGATTCTATTCCCCAAATCCAACCGGATAAACAACTTGAGTTTTAGTGGCACATTCCATTTACATGATGGACGATACCACCAACATTCCTCCACTTCCAAATCATAAAATAAGGCTTCATAGGCTAATTTTGCAGTGACCTTACCTATCTTCTCATTCCAAGACCACATAAAGGAGTCCTCATTTCCTAAGAGCTTAAACCTATTACTCTATAGCCCCACTAGATATATGTTCCACACTAGATACATGTTCCATTCATCCATAAATGACCCTTGTAAACCTAGTTCCTAAGCCTGTATCCACCTTGTACCAGTACAAAACCCCCCATTTGTTGATACCACTTGGGCTAAAGTTTTAATTCATTTTTCTTGAAGGAAGGACACCAAATCCTAAGATAATTTGAAGAAACTAGATCTCCCATTGAGAAGATCCTCACCTAATCTAATCAGTTGTCCATCCCCTGGAATCCAGGCTAACCAATCCCATAGTATGTGAAAGGAGAAAACCAAGCAATTCCAAATATTGGATACCCCCTTGACTCTTTTGTCTTTGGTACTAATCCACTCTAAAACAAAACAATCTTTTATGTGCGTTCCTTTTATCACACTGCTCCACAAAATAGCTAAGAATGGGCTTCTCCAAATAATTTTTGCTGATAAGGCTTTTGCAAAAAGAAAAATGTTTTTAGTAGCCCATCTCCCCAGCTTTTTTGGTCTAACTATTTTTTCCCAAATTACTAAATGAAAACTCTCCATGTTCTTGTAACATGTCCACAAAAAATTGAAAACTTTCCTCCGAATACTGTTTAATATGGATTTCAAGATCTTAGATACATAGATCCAATACACTGGAATATTTTCTAGTACATATTTTACCAGGATTAATCTCGCACCAAGTGATATCCATCTCCAACACCAATGACTAACTCTCTTGTCAATTCTTTTTAAAATCCATGCCTAGTTTCGAGATAGGTAATTATTTCGTTTGATGAAATAACCGATATATTTTATTCCAACATTGAGGGAAGATAACTAAAAAGGAAATAGAAGACCAGTTTGAGCTAGAACAGCCTCATTAAATTCATTTTCTACGAAATTTGACTTGGTCTCATTAATTAGAAAACATGTAGCATTGCAAAATAGATCCATCATATATTTGTAAAGTTTCTATTCCCGAATTTAACCATTCCCAAAAAGCATAACATCATTTACAAAAAGTGGATGGGTTATTCTAATGTGAGTAGATACTTCTAATTTCTCTTTCTCAATCAATCTACTAAGACCTTCAGTGATTAATAGGAATAGTAAAGGGGACAAGGGACATCCCTGCCTAAGTCCCCTTGAACATTGAAAAAACTTAGTTGGATCTCCATTAATTAAAAGAACAAAATTAGCAGAGGCCACACATGCTATCACCCAAACAGTAGCTTCAAGACTAAGTCCTATCCGGAGCAAAACCAACCTTAAAAAGACACAATTAACTCGATCATAAGCCTTAACCAAATCCAATTTTAACACCAAATCCTTCATTTCTTTTAACTTGATACTATGAAAGCACTCTTGAGCCGCTCCAATGGCATCCATGCTCTAGTGATTATCAAGAAACCCAAACCGCTCCTTTTAGATGAATTTTGATAGAAATGGCTTCATTATGCTTGCAATTATCTTCAAAATGATTTTATAAACCAAATTACATAGAGATATTGGTCTAAAATCATTTAAGGAAACATGTTTTGAACCCAAACCGCTCCTTTTAGATGAATTTTGATAGCAATGGCTTCATTATGCTTGCAATTATCTTCAAAATGATTTTATAGACCAAATTACATAGAGATATTATTCTAAAGTCATTTAAGGAAACATGTTTTCAACATTTAGTAATTAGTGCAATAAATGTGGCATTCATATCTCCAACTACCCTTCTAATCCTTCTCGACTCCTCCGAAGCAACCAATAGATCAGACCCAATAATATCAAAAAAATCCATAAATAGTTCAACAGTCCACCCATCCGAGCCTGGACTTTTTGATATACAAAAACATAATAGAACTCTTACCTTCCTCCTTAGAAAAAACCTAAGATATCCTTGAATGACTCTCATCTAGTCCACAATTGATGAATTCCCTGGATCTTTAAACATGTTCTACAAGTGATTCATCGCTTCAATTTCCAATTGCTTGGCTTCAGTCAACTGCCTTCCATCAAAACTATATAAGCCCCAAATAGTATTTTTGATTCTTCTCCTTTCTGCAAATATGCGAAAAATATTTATGTTTAGGTCTCCTTGAGCCATCCAAATGGTCTGACTCTTAAGCCTTCATGAATCTTCTTCAACTTTAAGGATCTTTGACCTCCTTACCTCAAGATCCGTCAACCTGATTTGTTCCTTCTCAGAGAAGATACATGAATCATTACTATTATATAAATCATCAATATCCACTTTCAAACTAAACATTTCCTCCCTTAATGCCTTTTTCCTCTCTTTCTCTCATCTGATCACAATTTTCTTAAGTACCTTAAGCTTATAGACTAAACGCTGTATCATCAATATCTACTCAATTAATTCCATATAACTCCATTTATCTTTTATTAGTTTGATGAAACCCAACTCCTTGAGCCAAACATGATTAAATTTAAAAGGGTAAAATTTGCTCTTTCCTTCAGCTTCAATTTGGATAACTTTGAGAGCATGATCAAATACTAGGGAATTCCCCCCCCATGACCGATATCTTACTAGAGCCTCTGCCAAGTTCTCAGCTATGAAGAACCTGTCAAGCCTTTTGGATATCCTTGCTTCCCCTAAACACCCATTCCTCTAGGTTGGAACAAGAGGAGCAAGTTGAACATCAATCATATATGCTTGTTGAAATAAATGCTTGAAGAATACATCAAGAGGATCCAATCTTGTTCTATTACCCCAGACCTAAGTCTGTAGAATATGATGTAAGATTCAGGTCACCTCCCAAGATCAAATTAAACAACTTTAATATGCCATCCTCTGCCACTTCCTCCCAGAAATTCCCACGTTTAGTATACGGTCCATAACAATTGACCAAATTCAGAATCTAGGGAATTTCTAAGTACACTCCTTCAAGTAATATCCCTGCAGAAGTAAAAAAATGGATTGAAATTAACTCTCTTGGGATTCCACGTTGAAAGGAGACCACCATATTGACCCACTTAATCCACTGTACACATCTCCCAACTAAGCAATAACTTGGAACATGTTTCTCTCACTCTCCCTTTGCAAACCATTGTTTCTTGTATAAAGATAATGTCTGAACCGACCTTCTCAAAAAGTCTTCGAAGGGATAAGAATTTGGGATGCCCCCCCACTTCCTTTACATTCAAATAAAGTAAAATAATCTCTTGGAGTGGGCTTTCTGATCTCTAAGATCCCAAGGACCCAAAGTTAAGACCTTATTTCAAGAACAACCGGTGAGGAAACAACTTTTAGTTTCCAATAACTTCTAGTCTTAATTGGTGAAATGTCTAGGGTCAGACCCCCTTTTACAACTACTTTTTGCACTATTTACTTGGATAAATTGACCACATCTATACCCTGCTTCGAAACAGTTTGAGAGGATGCCTGAGAACTATCCTTGTCTCCCTTATTTGGCTTGAGGACTATGCCAGAAAAGATCTAGAGTAGAGCCTTTTTCAATATATCCTTGTAGGATGGAATGAGGGATGTGAGGACCTCCATCTCTAGAGGTGTAGACGCAATGTCAAAATCTAGGGAGTTTTGAATCAAACCCTTCATCATTGAAAGAATCTTCCTATTTCAAAACAAGGCTTTGCAATGCTTGACACCAGGCAAGCCCTCAATGCCCCCATTCGACTCTATAGCAACCTTTTCATCGGCTAAGGACCCACTGTGAAAATGTTGAGACTATTGTACTCAATTCACATACTCACGTGCTAGACCTTTTCCGCTCACCACACCAAATAAAACCGCTAAATCCCCCTTTGTCTCCTCAGATGCAAGGATTGCTTTACCATCAAAGGGAAAAGAAGGTGTGGATGCTGGTATCATGGAACATGGTTCACCCATAACAGGTGTATGTATTCGTTCTAGTGAAACCTCTCCCAACCTCATGTTCACATCAAAACAAAGAGGGAAACCCTCTTTCAAGCCCTTCCCCACACCTTCCTCTGAATCCTCAACTGAGGAGAATTTTAAATCCCACCCTTGTTCCCTCCCCCCAAAAAATGTTTTGACACCTCAATTTTTTTAATAAAATCAAGTTCTAAATCATTTAATGAATATAACATAGACGGAATTAGGGATTTCAACTTACCAAGGATCAAGTGGCTCGGCCCTAGAGAACCAGATGAATGTACAGAGGGTTGTGAAAAGTCCCCTTTCATAATCCCACAACCATTTTCCTGTTCATTTCTCATGTCCAGAGACCCAACTATCCCAAAGCCCGACATACCA
The DNA here is from genome assembly GCA_027924585.1 of Larix kaempferi. Taxonomy (NCBI): domain Eukaryota; kingdom Viridiplantae; phylum Streptophyta; class Pinopsida; order Pinales; family Pinaceae; genus Larix; species Larix kaempferi. Next base: position 1,696,331 of record BSBM01000969.1, read on the forward strand.
TCCTTTTCCAACATCGACCAAGTTACATCGCACTACCTTCCACAAGTTCCCCACCCCTCTGCAATTCAAACACCTGAAGGTACCTCCTAGTAGTCCAAAACCTGCAAATAAGTCTTCCCTCCCCACACTATCTCAAGCTCATCCACCATACCTTGGGAAATATCAATCTCAACCAACATTTGACCCACTCATTTTTCCATACTCATAATATATTATTCCTCTTCATGCAGAAAGCGATCGAGCTCATTTCCTATTGCTGCGAACACCTCACAATTCCACAGCTCAAGTGGTGTAATATCCTGAAGGTAAGCCTTGGACACCTGTGATTTTGTTTATTTTATTTTATGGTGGCACTAGGTGCCTGGACCATGAACCATGGATATTATGATGATTATTGTTAAATTATTTTAATATTCTATTTTATCATTATTATCTACTTATAACTAAAATAATGGCACAACATGGACACCAACATTGTTGGGGGGTCTTGGGATTCCACATGAGAAGGGGTTTGGGTTAGAAGTTGTGGCTCCCCCAAACAATACTCTAGTTTTCCTAATTTTGATGTTAATGGACCTTGGTGGTCCTATTTTGTCTAATTAATGTTTTGCATGCACTATTGCACCCTCACTGGAGCGAATATTCCTTATCTGGATAATAGTCGGGCCCACTTTCACTGCACTCTTGTCTTGTGCGCCTATTTGGCCAATTTGAAGTTATATTCAGTCAATTTGAGTAATTTTCAGTTAAATTGAGTTAATGTCAGTTAAATTGAGTTTATTTGAGTTACTGTTAGTTAATATTGAGTTAATTTCAGTTAAATGGAGTTAATGTTAGTTAATTTCAGTTAAATTGAGTTAAATTAAGTTATTTTTAATTAATATTGAGTTAATCAGATAAATTCAAGTCATCCTCAGTTAATTTGGGCATATTTGGGTCAATTTGAGTTATCCTGAATGCATGGGAGTGAATTTGGGAAAATTCGAGTCAGTGGATGAAATTTGAGTTACCTTCATGCAGGAGGAGTAATTCATGGGTGATTGAGAGTCAGTTAAGGTAGATTGGAGCCAACTTTGATGAGTTCGAATTAGTCAAGGACTGGGGCTGTCTTTGTCAGTGTTCTAGATTCAGTGTGTGGATTCAAGTTACTTGGTTGAGAACTTGAATGAGAGTCAGTTAGTGGTTTTTGGAAGCCCCAGTGATTGGGAGTGGGCCTTCCTCAGTGGTCTGGAGTCCATCTCTTGGAGGAAATTTAGATGGGTCTAAGGGGATTCAAATTGCTCTGGATTTAATTAATTCATTGGTTGTTGAGTCTGTTGGTTAGTGCATAGGTTGCTTTGACAAGAATTGTGAATGCCAAAGAGGGATTTTGCACACATTTTGCACCAATTTGTGTTGCAGGTTATGGAGATCATTCGAGGAAAAGTTAGTAAGTATTGGAGAGCCACTCTCCATTGAATTTGAATGCTCTAGTAGGGGTTTGAATTAGTTATTTTGCACCTGGAAGGTCAAGAAAGGAGATCTATATTCCATTGGATTCGAATTCCCTAGTAGGGGTTCGAATGGTTAAGAAGTGTTGTGAGAGAGTGAGGAGAGTAACTTCATCGCAACTTTGTCTGGCAAGAGAGGGGGAAAATCCTATGCAGAAAACTCCATTGTTGTGCCTGCATTGTAGGAGAGGGGGTACAATCCTGTGCAAGTATTTACTTAATTGGATGTGTTAGTCCTAGTAGGAGAGGGGGACAATCCTGAGCAGGTGACCTAGTTGTTGTGCTCATCTTGCAAGAGAGGGGGTACAATCCTGGACACGAGAGCTTAATTGTGGTAAGTGGTTCTCTAAGAGAGGGGGTAAAATATTGTTAAGGATACCACATTGGCCATAGATTTTATTTCGGTAGAGGGGGTATAACCTCGAGAAAGAAAGCATAGTGATCATAATCTTGTCTTTCGAGAGAGGGGTATAATCCTGAGAAAGAGGGGTTAGTGATTATGTTTTGTCTTGAAGAAGGAGGAAACTCCTATGTTACAAGTCTTATCGTTAGGGCTCAAGTTATAAGATTCCCTGAATGTGTGAATTCCAAGACCTCAGCTCGGGGGTGACCTGAACAAGTAGTTTTGGCTTGACAGTGTCTAAGGCCGGGAGGAAAGTTGTCCAGTTGATGCCAGTTGCATCCTTATAAAAGATAAGTACTTATTCTATTTATTTAATTTGTGTATGTTGCTGTACATGTGCCCATGGAGGATTCTAGATCTCTGTCATTATATGTTTTTAAATTGTATATATGCTCATGGTGAATGGCTAACCTTATGTTGGTAAATTGGCAGCTCATGGAAGAGTTATGTTGATGTATTTAAACTAGTAGTTTTAGCTAGCTTGTTTATGGAATTTATGATTTTTAGGAGGTCTGGTTTAGGACAGTCCATATGGCCGTATATGACTTTTCCATATCATATTATCCATGGGGTTGTGTCTGTCTTTTAATGAGGAAAAATACGATCTAAAGTAGTGTTATAAATTTGTTATTTGAGGTAGAGTAGATTGTTGATTTGATGGATGTTTTAGGAGACTATTTGCTTATGGATTATGAAAAATTATGGGTCTGATATTTGGACAGTCCATATGGATGTATATGGATGTACCGTATCAGATTCCACATGGTTTTATAGATTGATAATTTCATGTATTAAATTTGATACGCATTAATGTATAAAATTGCCTTAAGGAAAGATAGTAATGTTGATTTTACTGTGATGTTAGAATCTAGTCTTTTGTGGAATTATGTTCATGAGACAAACTGATCTTTAGGGAAGACCATATGGTTGTGTATGGCTATACCAGATCAGATCCTAGATGGGGTTGGAAGTCTGAATTCTTTGTTATATATCTGCTATAATTAGATGGTTAAATCTCGCCTCCCTAGTATGTTGAAATGTTGATTGTTTACTATCATAAATAGAGTCCATGAATGTATGTGAACCTAATTTAGTAAATTTGTTAAATAGCCACGGGAGGCTTCCCATAAGTGAGAGGATAGTTAGAAAAAATGTGAAAGAGGTATGGGTTGAATGTATTCATGTGTATTTACACTATAGTGCATGTAGAATGGGAACTAGGTTGCATTGGAAGGGCATTCTTCCTTGATGGTTGAATGTTTTTAAAAGTTTTAAATAGTTTGGCATGATATCCCCACATTAAAGAGTATTATTCTTCTGTGCATGGATTAGGTTCATCCATCCCCTTTGTTAAAGATCATCCTAGTTACCCGATCTTGGTGTGTTATGTAGGGTCGGGTATGTTACAAGTGGATAGCCCGACATCAAGACCTAAATGTGTCTGTAACACCGAATTTCTGTTTTTGGGTCAAAGGTCGAATGCCATCTTTTCAACATCAAGCTCCCCTTCCCTTTCATCTAGTTTCCCTTGAGAATAAGAGACGTATCCTCCTCTTTGTTAAAGGATAAGCAGTACTAGCCTTTAACTAATATAGATATTTTAGAGCAATAGCCCAAAACCGGGCCCCAAAGCTCCTCCACCCACGAGCCAATATCTCGACTGGGCATTGTTCGGTAGCTAAATTTACCCACAAGTGATGTCATAGAAAGGCCAACAACATCCATTAAGCCTACATCATTGCCTAGTACCATCTGTTTCTCATCTAGGTTTGACCTTCCATGGTCTGTTGTGTCGATTACCGCTACTATTACCCTACTTCTAGACCGGATCCCTTCACTAATACACATGGGCGGAAAATCCAACGGTGAAATCCGATAATATATGAAAAGCAGAGAAAAATGTTGGATGTTAGCTGTATTTTTTGATTTTTGATTTTTATAATGCTCGATATCGTCAGATATCCGACTAAACGTGAAGAACTGTCAGATATCCAACTAAAAGTGAAGAATTATTGGATATTCGACTAAAAGTGAAGAACTGTCAGATATCTGATTAAAATCGAGAATTGTTGGATATATGAAGTAGAGCTCATTTAATGCACTATCCATTTGATAATGTTTATAATTAGGTACTATCCGGTCTATATAATCTAATAGATTCGACATTGTTGCTGTGCTTCCGACGTTTTTCAAATGTTGTAGGGCTTATTTTGTACCGTTCATAATACAAAGTTATTGAAGATAATCATCACTGAAGGTTTGGTGAGGAAACATGCCACAAATAATTTCCTCAAGGAGGCCAACAAAATGTGGGATTTGCATCGGGTGCTTGGAAGTATGCAAAATATTATTGCCCCTATAAAATATGCAAGGGCTTGAAACGAAGGATACTTCTAATAACAACGGTTGCCAAACATTGTAGATTGTATGGACACGTTGAAGGTGACCATGAATATCATCCATTAGTAAGTTATTCATTATATGTCTTTGTATTGTAGATTGTTTTCGTAAATGTTTATATGTTAAATGTAGAAGAAAAATAATGTATTATTATTATATTTTGTATATCTGTTAGGGGATTAAAGAGTTAGGGGTTATATTCAGAATTTACTTTATTCTTATTTAATAAAATTATATCTATCTATATATATACACACACTTTAATTTTTAATTCTAAATCTAATTTTATATTTTTTTTGGTTAAAAAGTGTTTATAGTCCAAATATCTATTCATCCTTTTTCATAAACAATAATGTTGATAAAATTTTTATAACAATAAATTAAATATATAAAAATTGATAATGATTTGAGTCATCGTTGAGTTTGGAAACCCTCCTATATCGTCAAGGCATGCGAATAGTTTGTCCCTGTCAGATTCCACTGCATATGGAATCAATTTGATAAAATTTCAACATTGGCCCCATTCAGAGGTCATTGTTGCCCATGTCTAGTCCCAACACAATGTCTTTTAGTTGTTTCTTTTAAATTCTTTCAAGATGCACGTCAACACATCTTTTTAATTGTATTCTTAATTATCTTGATAAGTTGCACATGCTTCATAATTGATTTGTTGTCTTTGTTTCGCATTCTCACCTAAGTTGTCTTTGTTTTCCTATATTATATATTTAAACATTTGTATAATTAAATATTTGTTATACACACTAATATTACTTTATTGTTTGTAATTGTAAAGAGAAATCACCCTAGGGCATTGCTCGAGGAGGAAGAGGTGCAATTTGTACAAGCGCCTGTTGATCAAGAACTGGATGGAGAAAATATTGAGGATCAAGCTAATTATCCTATGGAAGAAGATACTGATGCTAATAACACAATTGAAGAATATGAAGAAGATGGTACAAATAGATTTATCTAGTCTAGACATTTAATAATGTTGGAATCAATGACGATGGAAATCAGTTTAATGTTGCTTATGATATACCTGTACTTCAGAGGGCAAGTGAACCTCTTTATGAAGGCTAAAAAATAAGTCTTCTATCTGATTTATTGTTGTTGTTGAACCTAAAGGTTGTAAATGGTTGTGATGAAGACTCTAGTGTTGATGTAGTTTGTGGATCAACGGTTGAGGTTTTTATACCATCTCAACTAAGACAAATTTTGAATGCACATAGTCTTCGAGCCTTTCAAAAAATGGAAGATTCTTAGAAGGTGAAATTGCAGTTTTGATGAAGATTGGTGTTCATGTAATTTGTGGATCAACGGTTGAGGTTTTTATACCATCTCAACTAAGACATATTTTGAATGCATCTAGCCTTTGACCGTTTCAAAAACTGGAAGATTCTTAGAAGGTGAAATTGAAGTCGTGATGAAGACTCTAATGTTCATGTAACTTTTGGATCAGCGGTTGAGGTTATTATACCATCTCAACTAAGACAAATTTTGAATGCACATAGTATTCGCACCTTTAAAAAAATGGAAGATTCTTAGAAGGTGAAATTGTAGTTGTGATGAATATTGGTGTTCATGTAATTTGTGGATCAACGGTTGAGGTTTTTATACCATCTCAACTAAGACAAATTTTGAATGCACATAGTCTTTGAGCATTTCAAAAAATGGAAGATTCTTAGAAGGTGAAATTGCAGTTGTGATGAAGACTCCAATGTTCATGTAATTTGTGGATCAACGGTTGAGATTTTTATACCATCTCAACTAAGAAATATTTTGAATGCATCTAGTCTTTGACCGTTTCAAAAAATACAATATTCTTAGAAGGTGAAATTACAGTTGTGATGAAGACTCCAATGTTCACATAATTTTTTTATCAACGGTTGAGGTATTTATACCATCTCAACCAAGACAAATTTTGAATGTACATAGTCTTTGAGCGTTTAAAAAAATGGAAGATTCTTAGAAGGTGAAATTGTAGTTGTGATGAAGACTGGTGTTCATGTAATTTTTCGATCAACTATTGAGGTTTTTATACCATCTCAACTAAGACAAATTTTGAATGCACATAGTCTTTGAAAGTTTCAAAAAATAAAAGATTCTTAGAAGTGAAATTGCAGTTGTGATGAAGACTCCAATGTTCATTTAATTTTTTGATCAACAGTTGAGGTTTCTATACCATCTCAACTAAGACATTTTGAATGCATAGTCTTTAAGCAAGATCACATGGAAAGTGGATAGATAAGGAGCAAGATCATGGCAAGTGGCGGTCATCCTAGAGCTTAGATTGAAAATGGATGGAAGAGTAAAAGGTTGGTGTTCCACATGTGTATTATTATTTATTTCCCTAAATAATAATGACACCAATGTTGGACTATGGCAGAAGGCACAGAAAGAATTGGCATATGAACTGGACTAAAGTATGGTAGAAAATAACTCTTTGAATGAGATGTGATAGTGTTTCCTAGTCCATGTTTGAGTACGGCTCCATGTTTTAGTACAGACCCACTGGTTGAAGGATAAACTTCTCATTCAATCTCAAAGGGATATTGAATTGCAATAAGATGGACTAGTGTGGATTCACATATGAGAGGTTGGAGGCAAGGGAATGTAGCTGCATTTTCTGGTGACCATTCAAGGAGTCTAAAAAGCGATTTGTGATAAAAATGGATGCCCTATAGAAAAAAACTCAAGAGTTATGTTGTAGAATGAGGTGAAGGCTAGTCACACACAAACTTATTGAGATTTCCCTAGAGCTTCTTGGTATGAAAGAAAACAAGAACATGGCACAAATGGAGGACATGGTCCACCCACTTCTTCATCAATATAAAAAAAATCATCCAAATAACTAATGATCCATTTCCATTCATGCCATTTTCTATATATTTTGGAATTATATTGTTGTTATTTTACCATTTCATCCCCATGTTTAGGGGTTTTTATGCCTAATGGTTTTATTTCTTAGATGGTCCCTCAACTTGCATTTCTCATTGATTTGGTCGATGGCACTAGCCATTGGAATTGGAAATTGGCCTCAACAACATGGACTATTTACTCACCTTACCACATCGCATTGGTGTCTTGTGACATGTTACTTATAATGGAAATATAAAAATATAGGAATCTCTTGACTTAGAAGGATGATTTGGAGTATTTACACGAATAATCTAAACACGGTGTAAGAATATGGATTGTAAGAAATTGAATGAAGCTTATATAACACTTATGGGCCAAATATTCACTTTACAATGTCTCTCATGTGGTTTAGGACCATGTGAATGTGCCATGAGCCATAAGAACATCATCTAGGCTATAATACTTTTATTTTAACATGGCAAGGGAATTATAATAAACATTATTGTTGAACAAAGCCTTGTAATGGTGCTCATATGATATATGTAAGTCAAATTTTCTCTTTACAAGCCTTGTGCGGTAGTTCTTGAAGTTGCTCATTATGTATGAGCCTACAAAACATCTTTTGGGAATCAAGACATTGCTTTTATTATCCTTGGAATGTGTCAAAGTCCTTGATAAGTATATCTAGTGTGTAAAACCTCATATTGCATGGGGTCTCCTTAATAGTATGGTAAATACCACGTGAACGTATATAAGAAGTATTTAATTTTATGAATATTAATTTTGGTACACTGGTAAATAATTAGAGCAATGGAATTTAAAATTATTGATGTAATCATTTGTGACATAATGGTAAATTTTTAGTAGGGAATATTAATTAATAGAAATCAAGCTACCACTAGGGGATCGAAGTAATAATAAAAGTAAGTGGAAATTCTAGAAATAAGATATGTGTAAATTTAAAAAAAATGACAAATGCATGGTTGATGAGTTCTAAAACTATATTTTAGGCCCTACGACACTCAAGTTCCTCCCCTACTCATTTCAAGAACCCAAGCACCATCCATTGTGCACAAAAACTCAAAACTTTGACCATATGATGCCTATAAAAGTCATGTGGTAGTTTTGGATGTTTTGCAAGGTCCATTAGCCTAAAAGCATATTTTAGGGCCTAAGACATCAATATTCCTCCTTGCACCATGCCCAGGGCCCCAAGAACCATCCTTTATGTGCAAAATTGTGTGTCATATGACATTTTAGGCCAAATATTCCCTTTATAATCCCGTGTGGTGGTTTTGGATGATGTGCACGGTGTATCATCCCTAAAAGTATATTTGCATGCCATAAGATGCTATTTTTTTCATTAAACAATGTCCAAGGCCCTAAGAACCACTAGTGCAAAGCGTCTTAATTATGCCCAAATGACGAATGTGGGTCAAATATTCTCTTTACAAGGATTGTGTCGTGCTTTTGGATCTTATGCATGGAACATGGACATGGAAAGGCCCCAAGCACCATACTTGGTGCACAATACCCCATATGACACATGTATGTCAAATATTTGCATAATATTTGTGGTGGTTTTGGACTTTGTGCATGGTACATGAGCCTTTAAAAAATTTATGCTTTGATATGTTTATGTTCCTCCTTGAACTGTGATTAGGGTCTTGATAAATATCCATGGTGTGAAAAACCTTGTAATGGGTCCCATATAGCATTTGTAGGCCAAAGATTCTATTTAAAGGGCATGTGTGTCTAGTTTGGACCTTACACATGGTCCATGATCCCTAGAATAATTTTTAATGCCTTAAGATGCTAGTATTCAACCTCATACCATATCTACATACCCAAGAATCATCTGTAGTGGGAAAAACTGTTAAATTTTCTGAATTTACTTCAATATGATCTAGGATCTTAACTGAGAGAACAACATGTACAGCATATCTACAGCATATCAATCATGGAGACAATAATGCAAGCACACAAGAGACACAAAGATTTACTTGGGGAAAACCATAAAGGTGAAAAACCCCAATAACTTCCTCAGAGATAGATAGAGCAATGATACAACCAACCAAGAGAGATAGCCATAACCTAGCAGCAGATCCTCCTCCTCCATAAGTGCGCCACTCCTCCTTGAGTGCATGTGTGAGAAGTGAGTGAGCAAATAGAGTGCCTCCCGCACTCTATTTATACTTGACTCGACTTGCCTTTTTACCTAACTCATGTAGGCTCGAACTTAACCACATAACATAATGCTGACTGGGTCGACCCCCAATAGGGTGGTCTAATAACCCTTAGACCCACATGGCCGACCCCCAATAGGGTGGTCTAATAACCCTTCGACCCACATGACTTATACAGGGCCGACCCCAACAAGGTGGTCTAATAACCCATCAAGTATAAGTTACGACACTTACAATATAAATGACGACACTTCCGTATAGAGGAATAATACCATCTCTATAGGAGTACATACAACATATATGAAATACATTCCGAAGTTACATATACATCAACACTCCCTCTTAACTAGGAAGGTATTTCTCAGCACAGTTATTCTAGCACAAGTCATCTTCTCTGGATCATCGTCACTGGATAATCGTCATCGAGTCATCATCATCATCGTCACTGCTGCTGCTATCTCAATCAATCTCTGAATCTACTCGTCATAGGAAGTTCTACAGAGCCAGTCCTTTTTCATACTGGATGTAGGCCCACCACCTGCAGGTCTTCATCATCACTGGCCATACTGTGGAATCCTCAGGACTTTTACGTGCGTCACAAAACCTCGAAAGAGCATTTGCCAGATGTCCCAGGGCACAGATTACATGCCATAGGAAAAACCTCGAAAGACCATCTGCAAATCTCCCAGGGCACAAATTATATGTGACCTCACCACAAAACCTCGCAAGAGAATCCCAGGACTGATTACGAGCACAAGGCTCAACCTATCGGATCTCCCAGGGCACAAATTACATGTGGTCACCACAAAACCTCGAAAGAGCATCCCAGGACTGATTACGAGCACACAGCTCAACCTATCGGATCTCCCAGGGCACAAATTACATGTGGTCATGGCAAAACCTCGAAAGAGCATCCCAGGACTGATTACGAGCACACAGCTCAACCTATCGGATCTCCCAGGGCACAAATTACATGTGGTCATGGAAAAACCTCGAAAGAGCATCCCAGGACTGATTACGAGCACACAGCTCAACCTATCGGATCTCCCAGGGCACAAATTACATGCCATAGGACAAAACCTCGAAAGAGCATCTACCAGATATCCCAGGGCACAAATTACATGCCATAGGCAAAACCTCGAAAGACTATCTGCAGATCTCCCAGGGCACAAATTATATGTCCTCCCAAGCAAAACCTCGAAAGAGCATTTGCCAGATGTCCCAGGGCACAAATTACATGCCATAGGCAAAACCTCGAAAGACCATCTGCAAATCTCCCAGGGCACAAATTACATGCTTATCTGCACAACCTGATCCACGGCCACAGAGTATCAACTGATACTCACCATACATCATCCTGATCATCATCACTGCAACATCCTGCTGCATGTCATCTGGAGCAACATCCTGAAGCTCGTCATCTATGATCATCCTGATCATCACTGCAACATCCTGCTGCATGTCATCTGGAGCAACATCCTGAACTTCGTCATCTATGATCATCCTGATCATCAATGCAACATCCTGCTGCATGTTATATGGAGAAACATCCTGAAGCTCGTCATCTATGATCATCCTGATCATCAATGCATCTACTTGATGCATACCAAGTATCATACATGATCCTCCTGATCATCAATGTATCCACCTGATACAAATACATGATACATATCATCATACATGATCCTCCTGATCATCAATGCATCTACCTAATGCATACCACGTATCTACCTGATACATATCATCATACATGATCCTCCTGATCATCAATGTATCCACCTGATACATATACAAATACATGGTCCAAGCATCCAACATGATGCATACATACATACATAAAATGATCCAACTGATCATATCCAAGCAGAAACCAGAACATCATCCTGATGCTCATCATCCAACGCTTACATCCACAGCCATGTGAAGGATCCTCCTTCCAACATGCTTGGAATGGCTTCAGCAAATGTGTCCATCACTTCTTCCTCGAAGTGTCCTCGATCTGAAGAACGCCAAGCCTCTCTCTGAAGTACTCGAACTTCACCCTGGCTAGTGGCTTCGTCAGCACATCTGCAATCTGCTTGTCCGTCACAACATACAGGAGCTTCACAACTCCTCTCTGCACCATATCCCTGATATAGTGATATTTGATCTCTATGTGTTTCGACCTGTCATGAAACACTGGGTTCTCGGACAGCTTTACACAACTCTGGTTATCACAGAAGATACCAGTAGCTTCCAACGGGAGATCAAATAACTCAGACAGTAGCTTACATAGCCATACTGCCTCACAACTAGCTGAGCAGGCTGCAACATACTCTGCCTCAGCTGTACTCAGTGCTACGTAGGACTGCTTCCTGCTAAACCAAGAGATCACACCTGATCCCATACTGAAGCAACACCCAGATGTGCTCTTCCTATCTGCAGCACTGCCAGCCCAATCTGAATCAACATAACCCTGCAGGTTAAACTTTTGATTCACCTCATACTTGAGCCCATAATCCACTGTACCCTTCAGGTACCTCAGAACATGCTTTACAGCAACCAGGTGAACACTCCTTAGATCCATCAGGAACTGGCTCAATGTGTTCACAGCAAAGCAAATGTCTGGTCTCGTGTTCGTCAGGTACATCAAGGACCCAATCATCTGGCGATACATAGAGACATCAACCGGCTCAGATGAAGCATCACATAGAAGCTTCAGATTTGATGCCATAGGTGTGGCCATGGCCTTGCAATCCATCATCCCGAACCTCTTTGGGATCTCTACTGCATACTTCCCTTGTCCAAGGAAGATTCTATCTGCACTCTGCCACACCTCCATGCCAAAAACAAATAGTGCATCATCCCCAAGTTCTTCATCTCGAACTCGGTAGTAAGCTTCCGCTGCGTGTCGGCAATCAATCTATCTTCACCATACCAAGTTATGCACATATATGATTTCCTATCATGTGTCTCAGAACCAAGTGGCTGCTCTACATACACTTCTTCTTCAACTACACCATTCAAGGAAGCTGTCTTGAATCCATCTGGTGTATCTTCTATTTCATCACTTTTATATTTCTCAATGCTGCCATCTGCAACATGCTTGATCTGATAGTTCCAATTGGAAGTCATAGCAAACTTCCCTTCATGTCTTGGGATTACATCCCAAACATCATTCTTCATGATCGACGGATCATGGCATTTCATTTCTTCATCCCAGATCCTGGGAACTTCAATATCTTCAATAGATAATTTTATTGCTGAACAAATGTTGTAGTTCTTCTTTTGTAGGTGATGGCATATGATCTTTCCTACACAACAAGTTAAATTGCATGATTAGAAAACATCTCATAGTTTTCATAACAAATTCTTACACATAAATAAATATGTCATACAGTCATGCAATTATCTTAGCCAATGCTTCAATACAACATTTATCCATATCCCGTAACTTTCTAGATGCCTTCCAATCTCTACCAGAACATTGTTAAGAGTGTGCACAACTCCAACATGTCAGCAAAGAGGTTTCATTCTAGATAAGTAGCAATGGAATGTTGTATAGTGCCATAGGCCACTTACCCATGTATATTAGTAGTATACTGTTCATCAATGCAACTATTCTAATATGCACAATACATATCCTAAGTCTAGGAACATGAGCATATACATCATTGAACAATTTTACTTAAACAAACACATATGCAAGAAATGATAATTAAAATACTTATCTTTGTTTGTTCGTTGGGTGGACTCCCTCTGAGTCTTTGCTTCCTTACAGGAGCTGCTGGAGTCCTAATCTGAAGTAGCTTCTTCTACACCTTTCTGTTGTGGAATGTAGAGAGATGGACAACTCCCTCTGAATATCTGCATCCTTGCATAAACCACTGGAGTGTACTCCCTCTTGATCTTTGCTTCCTGGATTACCTGTTCTTGAATATCATATTCATCCTTGGTCCCTATGCATGCTTATTAGTATCATGAATGTGTTATCCTTGTGATCTCATATAAAATCATACATTCATTAGTATACTATTAAAACACAATAATCTCAAGCATGTATAGTCATGATCATTTCAAACAGAAATAATAAGCATTAGCATTCAAGGTTTATGTAGGATTCTTATGGTTAGTCAAATCATAAGAAACATAACATGTCTAAACCTGTAATTACTCAAACCTATGGCTCTTCAGGTTAGTTGAATCATCAATCAAGATAAGAGATATATTATGCATAAAACCTATGATTATTCAAACCTATACCTTCATGATTCTTCTGATTAGTCATATCATCAATTAAGGTAAGAAACATAATATGCATACAACCATGATTATTCAAACCTATGACTTCATGAATAATCATTATCAACAACAGTATAAGATCCTAACACAAGGTAGGATTCTATCTTGATATAGGAAAAACATACCTGGATTAGCATGCTAGCTATTTATGTCTAACATACTCACATGATGTCTTCTTGTTCTTCTTCAATGACTTGTGCTAGTAACCTGTATATCTCATAGGTTAACTATTACAAAACCAAGTTATACATACCTCGTAAATGGATCTTCTATGAGATCCATGACAATGGATGAATCTTTGTCCTCATGTTATCATGATCATATGTTCTTGGACCAGAACATGATTTGTCTTTCTTGGTGTACCTTTCATGTTAGTAGACAACATAAACCTCATACAACACCATAATGCATTAGTACAATCCTAACCAATGAATATCTTCTATCATGCATTCATAATTTTGTTAAGGTGATAAATCTAAAATCAAAATTGTACTAACCGTAATAACATGAAGACAAACATACCATAAAATTAATCATGGACAAATATCGAAACATACCTCGATGAGTCATACCTGTCGAGATAGCTTGTAATCTTCTTATATAAGGCCTTAGCCTCATCTCCCTCTGAAACAGGAACTTCTTTACTTATGCAGGTGACCAATCCATCTTCTTCTAGGATTAACCCTATCCACTTGATTTGCAAGAACTGGACCTGGAGCTGGATATGGGTTTGTCAGAGAAACCCCAAAAATTCAAACTTTGAATTTCAAACTTCCGAAAGGATAGAAATATGCGCCTTGATGAGCCGATCAAACTGGTATATTCAGAATTTGAAAACTGCAAAGTTTTACTCCTCAATTTTGCCTTTGAAACTTCCGGATTCACTGGACGTGACCCTGAACTGGGGTTTGATGAACCCCACTCTTCTTCCCAATAAAAATGTTTGATCCAAAGCTCTAAGCTTCTATTTTTTTGAGGAGCTTCCAGCCGTGGTCACAGATTGCAAAAATTCCCATTTTTATAGAAGCCCTAATTTTCCACTTTTCTGATCAAAGTCCCGAACTAGGGTCTAATCAAGCCCGACCTTCTGCCCAACCAAAAATTCTGATCTTGGTCTCTAAATTTCTATTTTGATGAGTAGCATCCAGCCGTGGTCTCCGATTACAAAAATTCCAACTTTCTCCAAAGCCCTAAATTCCGGAAGCCATGAATGAAGGTACTCAAAAATAATTCTGTTTTGACAGAAATATGTACCTGATTGTTTCTGGTGTAACTTTGAACTTTTTGATCCACAGGGTCTGAAAAAGTTTTCTGAGATAGCCTGACCTGTTATCTTTCCATCCTGACAGGTCTGACCTCAATTGGATTCTCTGAGAGAGAGTTATGCCAAATGTCGCAACGTGACCTATTTTGGGATAAAACAGGAGAGCGAACTTGTACGGCGTGCCACGTGTCACTGTTTTAACTTCGGCCTCTGCATTTTTTTTCTGAGATAGCTCGGCCTGTTACCTTTCCATCCTGACAGGTCTGACCTCAATTGGACTCTCTGAGAGAGAGTTATACCAAATGTCGCAACATGACCTGTTTATGGGATAATACAGGAGAGCGCACTTGTATGGAGTGCCACGTGTCACTGGTTCAACTTCGGCCTCTGAAAAAGTTTTATGAGATAGTTCCGTCTGTGCACTACCTGTCACTTTTCACGAAATTTCATTTGGAGCTTCCTAGCCCAAGTTATGACCTTTTTCCCAAGGTCACCTGATTTTGACTTAGATCTGGAAGAGGCAGAAACCCTATATTGTACATATCATAAATCACAAAGTACAACGAATTAGAGGTTTTCCTTTGGACACAAGGTACCTGGAGATTTAATCTTCGGCCTGTAACAATTTTAGATCCGAAAACTTCTCCAAAACGGATTTATAGCGAAAGTGCTACGATGACTGGTTTTTGCTATATCAAGCCCTAGCATCGTAAGTGCAACAAGTGTCATACATGCCATATCATGCCTTCTTTCAGGCTAGCTCTGATACCATGTTAAATTTTCTGAATTTACTTCAATATGATCTAGGATCTTAACTGAGAGAACAACATGTACAACATATCTACAGCATATCAATCATGGAGACAATAATGCAAGCACACAAGAGACACAAAGATTTACTTGGGGAAAACCATAAAGGTGAAAAACCCCAATAACTTCCTCAGATATAGATAGAGCAATGATACAACCAACCAAGAGAGATAGCCATAACCTAGCAGCAGATCCTCCTCCTCCATAAGTGCGCCACTCCTCCTTGAGTGCATGTGTGAGAAGTGAGTGAGCAAATAGAGTGCCTCCCGCACTCTATTTATACTTGACTTGACTTGCCTTTTTACCTAACTCATGTAGGCTCAAACTTAACCACATAACATAATGCTGACTGGGCCGACCCCCAATAGGGTGGTCTAATAACCCTTAGACCCACATGGCCGACCCCCAATAGGGTGGTCTAATAACCCTTCGACCCACATGACTTATACAGGGCCGACCCCAACAAGGTGGTCTAATAACCCATCAAGTATAAGTTACGACACTTACAATATAAATGACGACACTTCCGTATAGAGGAATAATACCATCTCTATAGGAGTACATACAACATATATGAAATACATTCCGAAGTTGCATATACATCAACAAAAACCTAGTAATCACGTCGACATAATGTTAGTAAGGCAAAATTCCCCTGTATAGGACTTACATGTAGTTTTGGATCCTAATCATTTGCTTAAGCCCCTAATACCTTCTTTTCTCCATACCAGTTATACCTTTCACCTTCTAGATTGAACCATGTGTTGTTCATTAATTATAAATTTACTATTTTATTATATATATTATATTATCCAAAAGAAATTGAAAGAATATTTGCCTTTGGTTTTTTCATCAACTTTTAAAAATTAACTTTTACCAATATTATAAAAATGTTTCATTTAAAATTCATTATCTTTATTATTTTTTATTTAATAAAATATCAAATTCATAGATCATTAAACTAAATATTTTATGATTATAATCAATTTTATTATCAAATTACAAATCCATATTTCAACTAACATAAATTAATTCCTTCTCATCCACCTTTATTTAAAAACATATATTATAATCTCTGTAACCAAATTATAATATAAAAACTCATGCATTCTCATCTTATTCTTTACCCTAACCATTAAACACCTAAACCCTAAGCCCGTCACTGGTCGATAGGGTGTTTCACCATTTTGTCGAGGGAAAATTCGGCCACCTCCTCCGCATCTAATTCAGGCCCGCGCTCTGGTTTATGTGATGGACAATGTTGTTGGTGGGCATGTGGACTTTGTTATACCTCAAAGTCTCACTTTAAGTGCCATTTCAAGTCTTCATGTCATATCACCATGCAAAACCTAATGGTACTACCTCCTAACAAGTGTTGAGCCTTACTTCTACCTTGTTGGTCCCCTCCTTGGCCTTCCTTGGAGACAAATCCAACTCATCACAGCAGAATGCTTGCAGGGGCACAAAAATTACAACATTTTTGCACCTTCCTCAGTGCATGGGGCATGGAAATCCATTAACAAATCCTTGGCTTGGAATGTGGATTTACCTTTAGAGATATTTTCTTGGTATTGGGATTCCCCTCGAATCCTAACTCATCCTCCCTCTTTGGTCTAGTTCAACCTCTTGATCCACCATTTACTCACCTATATCCACCTTCCTCTCTTAGTAGTTGGCCTCCCAAATCCTATAAGAAGGAGGCCATCCATGAGCTAAAGGGAGAACTTTGGAGGCAGCATGTTGATGTATTTGTAACTTCGGAAGATATTCACTTGTATATTTTATATTGTATTTGTATTTTATTATTGTACCTCCGACGAAGATGTTTATTCCTCCGGTCGGAGAAGTCATTATTGTACTTGGGTCATGTAAATTCATTGAGGTCAATCCTCCCATGTATGTCGGGGAATTAGACGCCAAAGTTAAGTTATTAATGGGTTATTAGACTCTCCTAGAGAAGTCAGCCTAGTCAGTTACACTTAGGGGACGACCTGTTTGGGGTTAAGGCTAAGTGAAAGGTAAAGTATAAATAGAGAGGGTGCTCCTCTCTATTTGATCATTGACACACTCACTCACTTCGCATTAGTGAGAGAGAGGAGGAGTTCGCACGAGTGGAGGAGGAGGAAGTTGCTGGAGACCATCTATTTGTTTTGGGGTTTTGTACTATTGCTCATTCTATCTCTGAGGAAGTTGCAGGGTTTTCTCCTTTATGGTTTCCCCGGTGAAATGCTTTGTGTCTCTTGTCTCTTGTGTTTGTTTTGCTGTGCATGTTATTCTCTCCGTTAAGATCCTAGATCATATTGAATTAAATGATGAAAAACTAACATGGTATCAGAGCTAGCCTGAAGGAAGGCATGTATGGAATTTACGACACTTGTCTCACTTGCGACAATTTGAAATCTAGGGCTTTGTATAGCAAAACCTAGTCATCATGGAACTTTCGCTATAAATCAATTTTGGCAAAGGTTCAGGATCTGAAAAATGGACAGGACGAAGATAAAATTTTCTTGTACCTTGTGTCCGAAATTCAGCCTCAGATTCGTTCTACTTTCTGAGATATGATCCGTACAAGTTAGGGTTTCTTCCTCTTCCATAATGAAGCCCTAAACATGTGACCTAGGATAAAAGGTCATATCTCGGGCTAGGAAGCTCCAAATGGAATTCCATAAAAAGTGATAGTTAGGGCACAAACTTTAGTTTGACAGGTCCGATTTTAAGAGGCCGAAGTTGAAACAGTGACACGTGGCACTCCGTACAAGTTCGCTATGCTGTTTCATCCCTTAAACAGGTCATGTTGGGAAACTGAGCATATCTCCCTGATGGAGAATTGAATGAAGCTCAAACCTATGGGGTTGGATATATGACAGGTCTGGCTACCATAGGCCGAAGTTTCAGATCCTGCAGATATGAAATTTCAGAGATACACCAGAAACAATATGACACATCTGAAATGGCTCAACGGAGGAAATCAAAGAAGAGGAGGAAGAAGCTCTCACTTAGGGTTTTCAGTTTTTAGGTATGGTATGACCTGATACAATGTTGGAGACACCTGATGCAACATTGTAAACTTTGAAAATGGATTTGGAACCCATTCATCATAGATCTTAATCCTCCATCAAAATGTTGTGGGAGGAAGGAGATTGAAAATTAGGGTTTCCAAGTAAGAAAAAACTCTAACAAAGTTGGGACTCATAGGGAATCAATGAAGGAGGTTTAAATGGCACTGATATCCTATAATCCTAGCACCATGAACCTATATAAGATGTTTACAAGTGATATACCTTGGATGATTAGGGTTTTACCCTTATAGAGAAGACTACAAGCAATCTCGACAGGTATGGCTTGAGGAGATGCAGGTATGTTTTGAAATTTGTTTCATTTATCTGATGATTAAGTTTATGATATGTTTGTCTTCATATTATTGAGGTTAGTACAATCTTGATTAATTTTAGACTTATCTTATCACCTTAGTAAAAGTATGAATGCATGTGAATGATAGAAGACATTCATTGATTAGGGTTATGACACTTATGATTGTACTAATGCATTGTGGTGTTGTATGAGGATGATGTTGTTTGCTAACATGAAAGGTACATCAAGAAAGACAAATCAAGTTCTAGATCAAGAATATATGACCATGGTTACATGAAGACAAAGACTCATCCATAGTCATTGATCGCATAGAAGCTCTACTTACGAGGTATGTATAATTTGGTTCTACAATACTTAACTTATGAGATATACAGGTTACTAGCACAAGGTCTCTAAATCATTGAAGAGAACAAAGAAGACATTGTTTGGGTATGTTAGACATAACTAGCAAACATGATAATCCAGGTATGTTTTCCTATATCGAGTTAGAATCCTACCTTGTGTTAGGATCTTATATAAGTATACTTTTGTACGATTGATAATGATTATTCATGAAGTTATAAGTTTGAGTAATCATGGGTTTATGCATATTATGATTCTTAGTTTGATTAATGATATGACAAACTAGAAGAGTCCTATGGTCAAATAAGAATATGCATGAGTAAAATAAGTACTCCTTGAAACCTTGAATACTAACATTTGTGATAAATTACCTGTGTATGAAATGATCATGACCATACATGTTAAGATTATAGGATTATAATGTTTTGATAGCATTGAGATTATACTAATGAATGTATGATTATATATGAGGTCTTGAGGATGACACAATGATGAAACTAGTGCACACTTAAGCATGCATAGTGGTCCAGGATGGATAGAAGTTCAAAGACATATCATCATGATGCTATCACAAAGGGAAAATAGAGATCAAGAGGGAGCACACTCCAGTAGTTCTTGCAAGGAAGCAAAGATTGAGAGGGAGTCCACCCAACAACCAAACGAAGATAAGTATTTGAATTGTCATTTCTTGTGTATATGATTACTTAAATGATGTTGTTCAGTCATGTACATACTTATGTTCTTAGATTTAGGATGTACATTATGCATGTTAGAAAAGTTGCATTAATGAACAAGATACTACTAATATGCAAATAATGGGTAAGTGGCCTATGGTATTGTACAACACTCCATTGATACTTATGTAGATTGAAACCTCTTTGATGACATGTTGGAGTAGTGCACCCTCTTAACAATGTTCTGGTAGAGATGGAAGGCATCTAGAAAGTTATGGGATATGGATGAATGTTGTATTGAAGCATTGGATAAGATAATTGCATGACTGTATGACTTATGTTTTTTATGCGTAAGAATTTGTTCTGAAAAACTATGAGATGTTTCTAATCATGCAATTGAACTTGACTTGTAGGAAAGATCATGTATGCATAATAAGTTATCATTGAAATGTCAACATAATTTGATAATTATGAAGTGTTACTAATCATGTAATTAAATTTGATTTGTAGGAAATATCATGTGACGGATGATGAACACCTGTTCCAAAGAACAAGTGATGGATGTTCAACAAGAAGACTTACAAATCAAATGTACTATAGAAGGCTCGTGGCTAGAGGATTCTCTTAGAAAGAAGGAGAGGATCATGGTGAGATGTTTTCTCCAGTGGCTAGACACACTTCCAGAGATAGAATACACCCATGGATACCGTTCTCTTGAATGGTGTAAATGAAGAAGAAGTGCATATCCAACAAACTCCCAGGATTCGATAGAGAATCACATGATTGAAGAAAGCTTTGTATGGGTTCAATAGGTACCCGGGAGCGATAGTCATTTCATGAGCTTGATGATCACCACGAGTGATGCGGATTTCAACCTTTGCTACAAGGTTGAAGATGGTTTGTATATATAGATGGATGCAAGAAGGAACTCACCATAGAGTTCGAGTGATCTTGAGGCTCATATCAGTAGACCCATCTGACGGGAGATGGAACTGATAGATATGCAGAAGATCACTCAATGCAGAGTGTGAATGATGTTCAGTCATAGAAGGAGGACAATACTCAGATATAGAAAACTACACTTCAGAGGGAGTAGATCTCCGAGTTAAAGAATCTTGGCATGATTATTGTGATTAGATATGTGGCTGAGATCATATGAGATTTTTCCTTAGCCAATGAAATTGTGAAGTAGAGATATGGGTATGATGCACTATTTTCTAGGCATGGAGGTGTGGCAGAGTGCGGATGGAATCTTCCTTGGACAAAGGTAGTATGTAGTAGAGATCCTGAATAGGTTCGGGATGATGGATTGCAAGGCCATGGCCACACCTATGGCATCGAACCTGAAGCTATTGAGTGATGCTTCATCAGATTCGGTTGATGCCACGATGTATAGTCAGATGATTGGGTCCTTGATGTACTTGACGAATACGAGACCAAATATTTCCTTTGTTGTGAACACATTGATCCAGTTCCTGACGGATGCAAGACATGTTCACTTGATTGCTGCAAAGCATATTCTGAGGTACTTGAAGGGTACGGTTGATTATGGGCTCAAGTATGATGCGAATGAGAAGATTAACCTGGAGGGTTATGTTGATTCTGATTGGGCAGGAAGTGCCATTGTTAGGAAGAGCACTTCGGGGTGCTGCTTCAGTATGGGATTAGGTGTGATCTCTTGGTTTAGCAGGAAGCAGTCCTACGTGGCACTGAGTACAACCGAAGCAGAGTATGTCGCAGCTTGTTCAGCTAGTTGTGAGGTAGTATGGATAAGGAAGCTACTGTCTAATTTGTTTGATCTCTAGTTGGATGTGACTTGTATATATTGCGACAACCAGAGTTGTGTGAAGTTTTCTGAGAACCCGGTGTTCCATGACAAGTCAAAGCACATTGAGATCAAGTATGACTATATAAGGGATATGGTGGAAAGAGGAGCAATGAAGATCCAGTATGTTGCAATGGACGAGCAGATAGCCGATGTATTGACCAAGCCACTAGCCAGAGTGAAGTTCGAGTACTTCAGAGAGAAGCTTGGTGTACTTCAGATCAAGGTTCCTTCTAAGGGGAAGTGATGAGTCTGGAAGACGCAGATGCACATGGGCCATTCTCACATATTGGTAGGAAAGTACTCCTATGGTGTATATGTAAGGGCTGGGCCATTCTCACATGGTGGTGGGAAAGTCCTCCCATGGTGCAGATGTAAGGGCTGGGCGTGGATTTTCCGACATGGTCAAAGGTTAGTCCTTCCATGGTTGTTGATGTAATTACCGAGGCTTTTCTGACATGGTCAGAGGAAAGTCCTTCCATGGTCGTTGATGTAAATTCTGAGCTTTTTCGACATGTTCATAGGAAAGTCCTTCCATGGTCGTTGATGTAATTGCTGTAGCCTTTCCGACATGGTTAGAGGTTCGTCCTTCCATGGTCATTGATGTAAGTGCTGAGCCTTTCCCATATGGTCAGAGGAAAGTCCTTCCATGCCAATGATTGTAAGTGATGTGTTGTGTGCATCTAGGCTGTGCTTCGTTGAAAATGAGATGATTTGAAGATGATGAGGTCACAGTCCTGGGATTCTCCTTTAGGTTTTGTAGTGGCATATAATCAGTCCTAGGAGATCTTGCAAGTTTTTCAAGTGGCATATAATCAGTCCTAGGATGCTCCTTCAGGTTTTGTAGTGGAATATAATTAGTCCTAGGAGATATTGCAAGTTTTGCAAGTGGCATATAATCAGTCTTGGGATGCTCCTTTAGGTTTTGTAGTAGCATAGAATCAGTCCTGGGAGATCTTGCAGGTTTTGCAGAGGTATATAATAAGTCCCGAGATGTACCTACTAGAAGGCTTGCTCGTAGAGATGATGAAGACCTACATGGAGGCTAGGCCTACATCCAGCATGAAAAAGGGCTGGCTCTGTAGAACTTCCTATGACGAGTAGACTGGAGATTGATGGTCGAGATAGCAGCAGCAGTGACGATGATGATCCAGCTTTGATGATGATCCAGTGACGAAGACTTGTGCCGATGAACTGTGTCAAGAGAATACCTTCCTAGTTAAGAGGGAGTGCTGATGTATTTGTAACTTCGGAAGATATTAACTTGTATATTTTATATTGTATTTGTATTTTATTATTGTACCTCCGACGAAGATTTTTATTCCTCCGGTTGGAGAAGTCATTATTGTACCTGGGTCATGTAAATTCATTGAGGTCAATCCTCCCATGTATGTCGGGGCATTAGACCCCAGAGTTAAGTTATTATTGGGTTATTAGACTCTCCTAGAGAAGTCGGCCCAGTCAGTTACACTTAGGGGCCGACTTGTTTGGGGTTAAGGCTAAGTGAAAGGTAAAGTATAAATAGAGAGGGTGCTCCTCTCTATTTGATCATTGACACACTCACTCACTTCGCATTAGTGAGAGAGAGGAGGATTTCGCACAAGTGGAGGAGGACGAAGCTGCTGGAGACCATCTATTTGTTTTGGGGTTCTGTACTATTGCTCATTCTATCTCTGAGGAAGTTGTAGGGTTTTCTCCTTTATGGTTTCCCCGGTGAAATGCTTTGTGTCTCTTGTCTCTTGTGTTTGTTTTGTTGTGCATGTTATTCTCTCACTTAAGATCCTATATCATATTGAATTAAATGATGAAAAACTAACACATCAAACCTATGGTCTTGGAGGTTTTGCAGAGATAGAAAGGAGGAAGGCTTGGAAGGAGACATTGTTGCTTGGACATCAAGGGTAATACTGTATTCGTCTTCTTTAGCTACCTTTAATATAACTTGGCTTATTTTCCCATGTTATGTTTCTTACTATTTGGATCCATGATATGTTTCATTAGGATTTAGATCTTAATCATTGTATTTGGTACTTGGAGATATTGTGTTTTTTCTTGCTCAAACAGGTTCACATCTTGGACATCAAGCTTGGAACTGGAGCTAGGAAAACCAAATGATCTAAGGTTAGTCTCACCTTCTCCTCTCTCTCAATACTTTGATATTTATACTTTGAGTTAGATCTAGGAGTCTAAGATCCCATTTGTTTGTTTGTTGTCTTAGATTAAACTTGTTTGAATCTAGTTTAATCTCTAAGTAAGTTTAACTATCCGTAGGACGAATTTGCTAGAACAGAAATTGGCGACTCAGTTGGGGAAATCCCAGTTTTCATTTGGTTATCAAATCTTCGTTTCTTACCCATTTGATCTATTATATTTGCATTTTATCAGTCCTTGACCTTTATTCATCAGTTTGATCCTTATCATTGAGTTCTCTGGGTATGCAAACTTGAGAAAACCATAAAAATTTTCTCAGACCTTCGCCCTCATCCCCCTACAATGAAATTTTGTTCCCCCCCATACACCACAGAGAGAAAATATAGATATTTTGGTGCCCCCTCAACATACTAGAGCGCAAAAATTCTTAAATTTCATGCCTGGGTGGTCTTCAAGGGAGCAAAAATTCCCTGTGTAGCATTAAATTTTGGTTTTTTACTTGGTTGATTTTGGTTTCTGATTTTTGGCTTGAGCTCAGCTCTCTAATCTTGATCAGACCTGTGTGATCTCAGTTTGACTCCTGCACTTCTTGGATTTTCTTTTGAACCCTTACTAGGATTGGATTGCTTGATTTATTCTTGGTTTGGATTTTTGAGTTAAGGTGACAAGAGTAAATAGTTTTTGCTTGGATTCTTTGCTTCTGTGTTACAAAAGTGATCATTTTTGAATTGGCTTAGAAACTTTTTCAAGATCTATTTTTTCCTTTTCACTTAAATGATCAAGTTATTTTTGTAATTATAAGACATCTCTTCCATTTACTTGTCATGCTTTATAATCATTTGAAGTAGGGAAGAAAACAAAGAATTTGCTTTTCGATTAGTTTTTGGATTGATTCGTTGTGAAAGAGTAGTTTATTTTTCGGTCTGGAATATAAAAGGAAAAAGTAAAAAGTGAGTGGTTTTTCTCTTTTGAGAAGTTGTGTTTATGCTTGTTATATTTTTGGGAATGAAAGAACTCTCTCCTTTCCATAGCTAGAAATTCATTGAAAAGAAAGAGTTGCATTGATTCATTCAGATGCATAGTTTGAGACAAGTATTAACACCATCAAGTTGTACTTCCGTCAACTCTTGAGTAAAACAACAAGCCCTTAAAATCAATCCCCTAACTAAACACACATTAACCTCATTTTAGGACATAAAACAATTGTGTAGTTAGGTAAGACATAGGGGATAGGAATCCAACTAATTCTCCCCTGACACTTTACATTTGATACATAGTTGTTTTCCTTTAGGGTGCTCAAATCCTATCGTACTTTTTGACACGGTTATACACCAATTTATTGGGAGGGCCTCCCGTTCTACGGGGGGTAAGCAACGAGTACTAGTTCCGGACGGACTTTGTGGAATACTGCACTCCACTTAGCACCTAAGGACATCAATACATTGTCTTCCTTGTAGTTTCTGGCATCCATACCGATTGTACAATGGCTTAAAGGCCGAATCTCCAATAAATATTCTCAAACGTGTCATGAACGAGGTATCTTAGTGACCTTCCTTCTAGGGATGTTTTACCCGAGATCCCTTTCGGTAGAGGGATATCCCTTTATCTTGTGGACTCTCATTTCGTATTGTTCGAATTGGATTTCATTACCTTGTGAAGGATACGATCTGTTGAGGTCTCCAGACCTTAGATAGGAGGATTTCTTGCTATTGTACCTTATAGAGAGTCTTTCTTTTTTAGTGCTGCTTGTTGGATTTATGGCCTTTTTGTTGTAGCTCGCTTACAGTGACATCGGTCTCAATGTAGTTTTTTGAGCTTGCTTTTTGGCCTATGCGCCTCTTCTTTTCCTAGCTCCTCTTTTGCACACTTGGTTGCTTCGGGATTTTTGAGTTCATTTTCAACGAGACTTCCCCCAGAACATTTAGTCCTGTTCCATGGAGGACCAAAGGAAATCATAAAGACAACAAGGGAAGAGTCCCGAACCCGTGCCTAGAACTAGTCGCACACCACCTTCACGCATACCCACCCCCTACTAGCATACCAGCTGGCTGGGGGACTGTCCCACAATCACTTAGTACGACACCACCAGTTGCTAGAGTACCCCAAACTCATAGCACAGTCCTAGAAACTAGTGCAGTAGCAGAATACACTGTAGTACCAGAAGTTAGCACGACAATGGAAACCACTTTAGCACCTGAGGTTAGTGTCCCACCCCAAGCTGACGTTGTGACATAAGTTTTTATCATTCCGGAAGCTAGCACCGCTCCGATTATTTCATCACAATTTTATCTCCCTGAAGGATATGTCGAGGTTATTGAGGAATCCGATCCTTTCCCCTCTACGACGATCCAGTTCACTGCAAACTTTAACCATCCTTTTGTACAGTTGGTAACCCCACCTGTCATACCTTCTTCTCCGGTTATGCGTATCTATGAAGTCATATCTTCTAGTAATAGATCATTTGGAATGTCTTCCCCCGTTCTCCCTTCGGGCCATGAAATCATGGCATCCATACGAGTATAAATGGTTAGTTTAGCCCAAGAACGTGCGGCAACGGACAAATTTAGATGTGAAGCTGTGCAAATAATGGCTTCGACCTCACAATTCCCACCAATATCCACTTCTCAAGTAGTGAATCCTCGTGATTCCAGAGCCCTCCAATCCACATTCTATGATACTACTTACGGCACTTCATTCGTAGGTCGATCTGGACCCACATACTGGATCTATTCCGAACCTTTCCTCAATGATTCGAGGACGAAAAATGTCTTTGATCCATCTTCATCATTATGGAACATGACTCTGGGCCAAGCCCTCAATGATTATGCACTTTTCTAGTACCCATGCATTTGACGCCAGAAACTCCGCTCCAACCTTCCCCTCATCTATTACCAAATGAAATATTTGGTTCTTCTTGAGGCCCAACATTCCTACTTAGGGGACAAACTATACTTTCCCATTGCTACCCTTATCATTTGGAATTAGTGCACAATCATCTTCACAAATCAGCACCAATAATGTAGCCAACCAACCTGCACAACCAATCTCTTATAATGTTTCCATTGGAAGGCCACCTATTCCTACTGTTCGAACACCCATTGTGACTAGAGGTCAATCTTCAGCCACAATATATACTATCTCCGGAGGACAACTGTTCATTAGTGCCCCAAGCGGAACCAGTAACCAACCTCCTCCATCAGGTCCTCCATCAGGACCATCCCCCCTGTGGGGATCACAAATCTCACTTTTTGGAGGACAACCATTTATTGTTGCCCCAAGTGGAATCAGTAACCAACCTCCTTTATCAACATCATTTGCTCAGTGGGGACCTCAAACCCAACCTAGCGGAGTACAACCCTTTATTAGTAACCCAAGTGGGACTAACAACCAATTTCCTTCGTTAGGCTCACTTCCTTCTTTGGGGCCACAAATCCCACCTACTAGGTGGAAACATACATTTGGAAACTGGAATCCTATCCGGGGCACACAAACCAACATCAATCTTTTTACTCCCGTAATATGAATTCTGGAGTACCTTATCCTAGTGTCTCAAACAATCAATGGATCCCACCCCCTCAAACCTCGTCTCTTAATCAGGGTGGAACGAAAAAATCCATGGGCTCCACCCTTTCAGACACCTCCCCCTACTCAAGGTTTGGGAAATCCACCCAATCAAGGATTTGGGAACTCTACATGGGTCCCACAACCCCAGTTATCTACACTGTTCAATCCCACCTAGCAGTATTCTCAACAACCGATTTACAATTCAATTCCGAATCAATTGGTGAATCATATGATTCCCAACCAACAAGTTAACCAGATGGTACCCAATTCACAGAACTTCCAATAGTACCCTGCGAGTAACATGTATGGGTATAATATACAACAATATGTAGTGCAGTTCCCGACATGCGTCTTAACACCCCATCAATATTATTCATTCCCGCAACCTAATAGACAACTTCCCTTCTTGGAAACATTGGAACTACTCAATTTGTCGAGATTAATAAACGATCCCATTTGGCATGAACCACATTGGCCACATATCCCTGCCAAACTACCATCAGATATTCCAAAATTCGATGCTAAACCCTGGGAAGACCCAAAAAATCACGTCATGACATTTCATCGTTGGCATTTTTCGAACTCACTAATGGATGACTCTATACGATTGAGGATCTTCCAACGAACACTCACCGGAATAGAAACAAAATGGTATATCGAGCTGCCACAACACTCTTTCAGAGATTTCAACACCCTTGCCATGTAGTTTTTGACACATTTCCAGCTTCCCATTCGATATGAGACTGGCACAGACCTCTTAACTTAGTTGCGGCAATCTATTGCTACTCACATCTCCGATCATATTCATGAGTGGAGGAGACACCGAAGATTAATTAAGGCCCTTATTCCCGACCAATTATTGGTTGATTGGTTCACAAAGTCATTACTGCCACCTATTTCTAGGGATGTTGCAATGGGAGGGGCTGTTACAGAAGAGCAGGAAATCGCTCATGCTCAGTACCTGGATTTGGTTTATTCCCAATCCAGGACTCTATACGAACTGATTCCTCACACCCCTTTCCCTAATGACGATCCATTTACGCCTGCTACCGAACCTATTATCGATGGTGTAGTTGGTTCTGTGAAGGCCCAGTTTGTAACCAAATCTAGTGGGAAACAAAACACTACTGCTCCACCTCAAACCCAGGTTGCATCCAAAAACTATACTTCTCATGCTCAAACCTCCCAGGTGAACGTGGCTCAATCCTTGCCACAAAAGTCAAGAGGAAAAAAGAAGAATAACAAAGGGAAACCCAAAAAGTCTTCTCCTCAGCAGGAAAATCCTACTGACACTATGTTGCTCCCACCAAAGGCCACCATTCGAAAAGCGACATTCAATCCAAATACAGGAGCTTCCCAAAATTACAATATTGTTGAGGACTTAGCTCAAGCACCCTATGCAATGTCCACTCTCGAAGTTCTACAACACTGTCCTACTCAGTGTAGAACCTTATTGCTAGCACTCAGAGCTTTTGATCCAGACTCTTCCAACACAATTACGTTCAATTTGGAATATTTTAAGCCGAGACTCTCTCATCAATTGGATTTTCAGATTCATACTAATATTTGTGGAAACAACATCCATCATACGATTTTGGACGAAGGTGCTTTCACCTCTATCATGTCTTTATCTTGTTGGAGAGATATCGGCTCTCCATAGGTAACTCAGTCTCCCACTACTTTAAAGGATTTTAATGGCCGTGGTTTTTAACCGTACAGACTCATCCCATCACTCGCCATAGAACTAGCTCTATCCATGTCTAAATTGTAGATGCTCCATTGGAATACAACATCCTACTCGGCCGCAATTGGTTTTATGCCATGACATCCGTAGCATCTTCTGTTTTCTGTTTGGTCCAATTTCCTCATAAGGGGAAAATTGTCACCATTGATCAGTTATAATTTTGCACTCCAGATGTTTACTCCAACACCACCAACAATGTCCCGATGTTGACACAATCTCAACATCACTATGAATACATTGGTGTTGGTCTGCTAAAAGATTCCTCCATCATTGGAGTATTCTCGGAGCTTCCACCCTCGATATTTTCGATCAACATGATCTCTTCGAGCACTTTTCAATCTCACAAATCTAATGATTCTTGGGTTATACCGAGTCCCTCCAAGTGTGAAACCATCGGTGACTGCATGCCTCTGAACCGCAACCAAGTAACATACCATGCGATTCAATCCGCTTCCGATTGGATTGACATGATTGAACACCATACAGTGGCACCTCCTCTGTCTCGGATCCATTCATCCTTGCCCTCTATTGACTCCCTCTCACAAAATTTTCCTTCCGACGAGTCTATTATGGATATCATGAGCATCGACGAACCACCATGGGAAGATCACCATCACCAGTCATCCTTCCCTACGATCCATGTGGTAGAACCTAATACAAAACCCATTGTTTCACCAGATATTGTCCAAACTAAGATTTCCATCTCGACACACGATGTGTTTTCCAAGGGAAACCTAGAAAACATCATGGAACCATTCCAATTGACATCTCCATGAAACTCAACATCGTGGATCAGATCCATTTAGGAAAAACCTGTACACCTACTGAGGTGGAATTTTATACTGCCTTATTTAAGGAGTTCCGTGATGTTTTTGCCTGGAGTTATGAAGAAATTCCAGGGATAGACCCCTCTATAGTGGTTCATGAAATTCAAGTTTATCCAGGTGCCCGACCCGCCCATCCCCTCAAAACTGCAACCATTAAAGCGGAAGTTGAAAAACTTCTTCGTGCTAGTTTCATTTATCCTATCCCATTGATAGATTGGGTGTCCAATATCATTCCTATAGCTAAGAAACATGGTACGATTATAGTTTGTGTCTATTATAGGGATTTGAACAAAGCTTGTCCCAAAGACAACTATCAAACCCCCTTTATTAACCAAATTATCGACAACTGTGCCGGGAGCGCCATTTTTCATTTATGGATGGCTTCTCCAGGGACAATCAGATTGAGATACTCCCATCAGACTAGCATAAGATTGATTTTATATGCCCATGGGGAGCCTTTGCATATCGCAAATTACCCTTTGGTATCAAGAACCTCGGGGCCACTTTTCAACGGGCCATGTCATACGCATTTCGCGATATCAAGCATGTTGTGGAACCTTATCTAGATGACCTACCCGCTCACACTGATACACAAGAGGTCCATCCAGATCATCTGAGTGCCATATTCTCACGATGCCGCCACTGCAACATCCGCTTGAATCCTCACAAATGTGTATTTTGTGTTGAAGCTGGTATATTGTTAGGATTCATAATCTCTAAGGATGGCATTCGCCTAGACCCATCGAAGGTGGAGGCCATTTTAGCCTTACCTTCCCCATCCAACATACTAGAACTCCAAAGTTTGCAAGGGCATGTAAACTTTTTACGCCGCTTTGTCTGCAATTTTTCCGAGATTACCAAGGGCTACATGAGGCTTCTTAAGAAAGATGTTCCTTTCATTTGGGATGACGAAGCCCAACAGTCTTTTAAAAACTTGAAAAGGGCCCTTACCAACGCTCCCATGTTACAACCCCCCAATTATACATGGGATTACATTCTATATCTCGCTGCCTCTACTACCACCATTGGCATGGTGCTCATACATGAAGACAACATTGGTCAGGAACATGTGGTTTACTATCTCAGCAAGAGTCTCATTGACTCTAAGACACGTTACTCACATGTGGAGAAACTGGCTCTGGCCACAGTTTTTGCCGTCCAGAGATTTCGACACTACATTTTACTCCACAAAACCACCATTATTGCTAACTTTAATCCAATGTACTATATCCTAACACGTCAAGTGCTAAGGGGAAAATACTCCAGTTGGATTATAGTTCTCCAGGAATTCGATTTGGAGTTTGCCAAAGAGAAATCCAAAAAA
Organism: Larix kaempferi; assembly: GCA_027924585.1. NCBI lineage: Eukaryota > Viridiplantae > Streptophyta > Pinopsida > Pinales > Pinaceae > Larix > Larix kaempferi. The sequence goes on from BSBM01000969.1 coordinate 1,727,847, forward strand.
TCCTTGGTTTTTGATGAGATTATTTGTGCATTGCCTCGTGCCAATGACCAATCTGAGCCCATTGATTCTCTTCCAGATGAATCTTTGTTACTCATTGGAACGACTGATCCCTGGTATGGATACATTATCTTATATCTCCAAACCCAACATTTTTGGCCCGATATCAATCGTGATGAATGTCGTCGCATAAGACACCACGCCAAATATTATCTTATCATTAGCGATACTTTGTACCATTGTGGTATTGATTCCGTGTTGTGTCGTTGTCTAACCCTTGATGAAGTCGAACACATCCTTAATGAATGCCACTCTGGAGCTTGTGGCGGTCATCTTTATGGGATGGCTACAACCCCTAAAACTTTACGCTTAGGCTACTTCTGGCCATCCATCTTCAAAGAGTGCGTTGAAGCGGTCAAGAAGCGCCCTCCATGTCAATTATTCCATTCAAAGAAGCATTCACACCCAACTCCACTTCATCTTTTTATTGTTGTTGACCCCTTTGAAAAATGGGGCATTGATTTCATGCACTGTAAGCCCACTTCAGTCGGGGGGCATATTTATGTCATCATCACTGTTGACTACTTTACCAAATGGGCTGAAGCCATGCCTACGTATGTAGAAGATGGCAAGAGAACATCATTAGTCATATTCAATCATATCATCTCCAGGTTCAAAGTCCCACAGGCCATTGTAACTGACCATGGTTCCCACTTTAGGAATCATATGATGGACAAACGAAGTTCCAAACTGGGTTTTCGTCACGAAAATTCAACTCCTTAATACCCCTAGGAAAATGGTCAAGTACAGGAAATCAATAAAGTCTTGAAACGGATTATCCAAGGCACGGTGGGTACCCAAAATTCAAAATGGCACTTAGCTCTATTCTCAGCCCTTTGGGCCTACAGGACTTCGGTAAAAAATGCAACCGGGTTTACACCATTCCAATTGGTCTATGGCCTGGAAGCAATCCTTTTGATTGAATGTGAGATACCATCCTGCAAGTTAGCTGTAGAACTCTTACCTAACACGACCATCGAGGAAGAACGATTTCTATACCTAGCTAAGCTTGATGAAACTCGTCACGACGCTACGCTCGCCAACGAGGCTCATAAAGAGCGTGTTAAGACTCAAAATGATAAATCTATTCAACCTCGAGTTTTCAACGAAGGTGACTTAGTCTTAACCTACGACCAAATGCACGATAAGCTAGGTAAAGGAAAATTAGAATCCATGTGGTATGGTCCCTACGTTATTAAACGCGTGTTAGAGAAGGGAGCTTACGAGATTGTGGACTGTGATGGTATATCTTTGGGAGAGCCCCGTAACAAGCTTTACCTAAAGAGATTTTATGCGTAGGATCATCCTGCGTGAAACACTTTGTATATAATGTATCTAGTGTGATTTGGTTCAGTATTTTTTTTTTGCGTGTTAGGGATCTATCTCGTACACAATCATTTATCTCGACTTGTGCTTTTATGCACAGATGTTGGCATACTTTGGATTCGTGGATGGTGCTATTCAACATAACCAGAACCTTGCTTCTGCAGCATGGGTACTTTATTCCCCTGCTAACGAGTTGATATCCTCGGGTGGCATCTGCTTAGGCACCGCAAAAAATAACATTACAGAGTATTATGCAGTCATTGGACTTCTGACTGAAGTTTCTTCTATTGGAATGCATTGCTTTATAGTTGACATGGACTCTCAACTTATGGTATCTCAGTTAAACCGGGTTTACACCGTCCGTTATCCTACATTACTTCGTTTATATAGAAGGGTATGCCTCCTTGAATGATCATTTGATTATATTTTATATCAACATGTACCAAGGGAATTCAACATGGTGGCTGTTTCGTTAGCTAACTATACGTTGTATTGGCATCTAGCCCACACATAATCAATACATCATAAAAGAACACATGTAAAAATGTAACATACAAGTCATCATAGGTAAACAATAGAGATAGATCCATATGTATATAATGTAAAAAGTGTTTTTTGCCACATATAATAGTATAATGTGTCGAAAGTAAAAAATTGGGATCATAACCCATACAAAAATTGGCTCTCTGGCCTACATATCGTATAAAAGCCGCTAACAAAACTACTACTAAAAACTAGTCGCAAGGTGCATGGTGGTCATGATAGCACACCACCGCCCTAGCGACACGATGAAGCAACCTGCCAATCCGCTCTGGCACACCCACAATATCCCTCTAGAGGTGATATGGGACCTCGGGCATCCTCATCGGAGGAATACCCATGGTCAGTCCTTCTAGGTTCTGCTCCACATCATGGAACCCAGGAGCGGAACCCTCCTGCCTCATCCTCCTCAGTTTGATACTCTGCCCCTCGTCATCGCAGTGGAGAGGATCTTGCTATCCTCACTGCTCCTCGATCTGCAACATTATACACATATATTAGAATTTCTACGCATTATCAAAACAAAATAAAAAATAACATAAACTTAAAAAATTAAAAAAAAATTTGAAGGTCATATACCTGACTCATCCCAATCATCATCCTCAGGTAATGCTAGATCAATATCGCCACGAAAGTCTACCCCAACATAGGGATAGTCCTCTATCATCACGATCTGCTCGTCGAGCTAAGAGAAGAAGTCCTCACCAAATGCTAGGACTTGCGGCCCACCAAGCCGCCCAGCATAGTCACTCCATCTCCCCATCCGTGGCTCAGATGCAGGATAACGAGGCCTATCTATCTGCAGACACAGTAGAGACACCCTCTCTAAAAATAAGGTGACCAAGATACTCCCATACCCAAAACTGGTTGATACTCTCATTGCTGCATTTAGTTACCTGGTCCTTGATATTGATCAAGAAACCTTCACACCAGTTGAATAGCTTGGGTTCCATGAACTCCACGGCATAAGTCATCTGAGCTTTGGTTGCGTGGTGAGCCCCCACACTTCCCGCCACTCGAGCAATAGTGTACAGGATCGTCCTCAAGGGAATATCTAACACATCACCAATAAGCACCTTCCCACTTTTCTTGTGGGATCCTTTCCTACAATACTAGGCAATGTAGGTGTCCGTGGTTTCTTCAGTACCCCGATGCCCTAATAAATTGACTCGTGCCCCTCTCTTGGAGAGACCGATAAAAAATTAGATGTCTTCAAGCTCTATCTCGAGGATGTGCTCTCCTATGCATAAAGCATCTATATCAGCGTCCCACATTTGGATGATGTGATTTAGTAATTCTCCTTGCTTCCGGATGCCTCTGGTTTTTAAAAACTTCAGTAAAACACACTCTCTTAGTGCGGATAGAGTGTTATCATCATTTAGGGCAGCCCTATCCTCTCCTTTGTGTTCTCTTTCCTTCCACTCAACCATCTTTGTTTTAATTACTTGGAATCTCCTGCAAATCGTCAAGGGAGCCTCCATTCAAAAGATGAAAACCAAGCTTTGTGCCAAGAGATGGGGGCAAGATTTTCATTTTCCAAGACTGCGTATTTTCGCGCCCTGGGCATTGCAAGGAGCGTGGAAAATGATAATTTTCATGCCCCTGACACTACCCATAGTGCAAATTTTAGGAATTTTCGTGTCTCTCGACATAAGGAGGGCACAAAAATTTATGGGTGCAAGTTTTGGTGCCCTAAGGCACTTGCAAAATCCCAAACTTGCATGAAAAAAAAAACTAAATGAATGAAATGAAACAGGAGGATGAGAGGACTTGCTTTAGACGGTGGTTGAAATGGTGCTCTGGATCTCCTGATATCTTCAGTTGAAGTTTTGCTCCCAACCAAGGTAAAAATCCTCTTTGAGTGAAAATGACCAAGTTAAAATGGGTAATTCTCCATTTGACCCTCTTTTATATATTCCACTTAGTCATTTTTTCCTATTTTTCACATTAAATACCTTTGTTTAGAGCTTATTATTTACATTTATTGTATCCTAATGCCTCTTTCTATGGTTTTGACGACTTTTGACAGGTTCGTCGAGTTGTTCACATTGGTGGAGTTGTGTAATTGACCTTCTTTCGAGCTTACTTTCTCTCTTTCGTCCTCTGATTTGAACTATGAAAGAGATTCCAAGCGCTTTTCACACTTGAGCTGTGCTTGTTAAACCCAAGCAAAACAATGTCGAGCTTAGTCCGATTTACTCGTGCTCGTAAAACAATGAGGAAAGTATCAACTTAGTATTATTTTCTCCCTTTTTCAGACTAAGGTGATTAACTCACGAAAATCGAATCACTGGAGTTCTCTTTAAGCTCTTTTCAGACTCCCTCGCCAAGAAAAGATTGCCAAGTGCACTTGTCTCTTTCACACTTGTAAAAGTATTTGAAAGGTCGTTTATTCAGTGGTAGGTTATCCCTTTTTCAGACCATTTAGACTATTTATGAGAAAGGTATACCTTACTCAGTTATGACTAGGAGAGTTCTTCTGGATATTATTTTATACTTTTTCGGGTCCAGGGACTAACATTTTATGTAATAGTCATACTTTGGAGTCTTCTTTAGGTTATTTCAGACTCTCTAAACATGAAAAATCATCGAGTTTTCCTTCTTTGGACTCGTGAAATTAAACATCGAAGGATCCTTATGGATCTGAACCCCTCCTTCCTTGGGTTCGTGAAATGTACAAGGTTGGACTCACTTAAAAGTGAGCTATATCGAGCATTTGTTATCCTCCTCAAGCTCGTTAAAAAACAAAGGGGTACTCATGAACCATGATGGGGGAAAATGGGGGAATAAGCCGAGTCTATCTTTTGGCAGCTTATGAGTCATTACCTTTGAACATGGCATGCATACACACCTTGTCTTCTTTGGGTATTCAGTCTATATTTGAGTCATAACTACAGTTGTGAGTCTTCTTTTGCTTAACCTCTTCATTTTGACTCATCTCACCTTGTGGTTGTTTCCGCTGTTAATCCCTGCTGCCAAGTCATATTTCATGCCACGTTATATGTTCAAAGGATCGTGTTCACCTGAGTCAACCTTCTACAATATTGTCAGCCTCCGCTTTTTGTGTCAGTCCATACACATTCGATCCACTACTCTACACCACTTTCCTATATCGGTTTCATGTCAATGATGAGGGATGCATTATGGCCCTCCTTCGACGAGTCTATTCCTATCAACATCAACTCACTATCCAGATATTAGGCTTAGGAACCAACCGTAGTACCTTGGTACCTGCATGCCTCAATGGCAGGTTTCCTCGTATTCGATAATAGGTTTTCATAATTGACCTTTGATCGAATAATCCCTCGAATGTTCGACTCCAAAACTCTTTATTCACATTCGTTGGGCTGTAATAGATATACCTTGGGGATCATTGTCATCATTGGTGATTACCCTCGTACTTGTTAACGACTCACATCATTGGCTGGTAATCAAGTAGTCTCTGCCATGTTCAACATCAACACCTTCTAATCACATGGTCAGATCCCTAGTGGAGTCACCAATTTTTGTTCTATCGAATTCGTCCTACGGATAATTAAACTAGATTCAAACAAGTTTAATCTAATATATCCAAGAAACAAATGGGATCTTAAACTCCTAGATATAACTCAAAGTATAAATATCAAAGTACTAAGAGAGAAGAGAAGGTAGACTTACCTTAGATTAATCGGTTGTCTTAGCTCCAGTTCCAAGCTTGATGTCCAAGATGTGAACCTGTTTGAGCAAGACAAAACACAATATCTCCAAGTACCAAATACAATGATTAATATCTAAATTCTAATGAAACATATCATGGATCCAAATAGTAAGAAACATAACATGGGAGAATAAGCCAAGTTATATTAAAGGTAGCTAAAGAAGATGAATACAGTATTACCCTTGATGTCCAAGCAACAATGTATCCTCCCAAGCCTTCCTTCTTGCTATCTCTGCAAAACCTCCAAGACCATAGGTTTGATGCCTCCAAAGTTCTCCCTTTAGCTCATGGATGGCCTCCTTCTTATAGGATTTGGGAGGCCAACTACTAAGTGTTGATGTATTTGTCACTTCGGAAGATATTCACTTGTATATTATATGTATTACATTTGTACTTTATTGTATCTCCAACAGAGATGTATTATTCCTCCAATTGGAAGTGTCGTCATTTGTATTTGTAAGTGTCGCAAGTTATATTGTAAGTGTCGTAACTTATATTTGATGGCTTATTACACCACCTTAGAGGGGTCGGTCTAGTATGAGTTAAAGGGTTATTAGACCACCCTAGTGGGGTCAGCCCAGTGACAAGTTGTAATGGGTTATTAGACTCTCCTAAGGGAGGTCGGCCCAGTTAGAGTAAAAGGCAAGTAAAGGTAAAGTATAAATAGAGAGGAGCACCTCTCTATTTATCCATTCATTCACTCACTCACTTCGCATTAGTGAGAGAGAGGAGGAGTGCACAAAAGTGAAGGAGGAGAAGTTGCTAGGATACTATCTCTTTTTTTGGGGTTTCATCTTGATGATCTTTGTATTGGTGCTTATTCTATCTCTGAGAAAGTTGCGGGGTTTTTCACCTTCTTGGTTTTCCCCGGTGAAATGCTTTGTGTCTCTTGTCTCTTGTGTTTGATATGCTGTACATGTTGTTCTCTCAGTTAATATCCTAGATCATATTGAATTAAATGATGAAAAAATAACATGGAATCAGAGCTAGCCTGAAGGAAGGCATTGTATGGCATTTACGACACTTGTTGCACTTGCAACAAATTGGAGGCTAGGGCTTGTTATAGTAAAAACTAGTCATAGTGGAACTTTCGCTATAAATCAGTTTTGGAGAAGGTTCAGGATCTGAAACTTTTACAGGCCCAAGATGAAATGTTCATGTACCTTATGTCCAAAGATCAGCCTCATATTCATTTTACTTTGTGAGATATGATTCGTACAAGTTAGGGTTTTCGTCTCTTCCAGAATGCATCCCTAAACAGGTGACCTAGGAACAAAGGTCATATCTCAGTATAGGAAGCTCCAAATGGAATTTCGTAAAAAGTGGCAGTTAGGGAACAAACTGCAGTTTCATAGGTCTAGGTTTCATAGGACAAAGTTGAAACAGTGACACATGGCACTCCGTACAAGTTCTCTATGTTGTTTCATCCCATAAACAGGTCATGTTGAGACACTTAGAATATCTCTCTCATGGAGAATCCATTGGAGCTCAGATCCATGGAGTTGGAAATATTACAGGCCAGTCTACCACAAGCCAAACTTTCAGACCCTTAGGATCAGAAATTTCAGAGATACACCATAAACAATATGGCATATCTTTCTGTCCAAACAGAATTGGATTCTGAGCACTTTCATTTTTGGTTTGTCACTGCTATGGGAAATTAGGGATTTTGACAGAAGTGGAATTTTGGATTGCTCTCAGCGCATGATTGATCTCCTCAGCAAAATCAAAATTTAGAGACCAATATCAAATTTTTTGGTTGGGTAGAACCCCAGAATCCATCAAACCCTAGTTTGGGTTTTGGACCAGAAAAACCAGAAAACCAGAAAACCAGAATTTGACAGAAGTTGCAGATCCGAAATTCGTAGGTCATTTTTGGAGGGTGAATTTTTGGAGTTTTCAAAATTTGAGCACACCATCTTTCCCACCTCAGTCAATTGCATCTCCCTGTCCAGATAGAAGTTTGAAATTCCAAGTTTGGATTTTTAGGGTTTCTCTGACAAACCCTAGCCAGCTCCAGATCCAGAGTCAGCAAATCAAGTGGTAAGACCTAAATATTTTATTTCCATTTGAGTTTGTCATTAAGATGTCTCACCACACCAAGCTTGAGGATAAGCTTGAAGGGGATTATAACTTTCAAGCATGAAAGTATAGGATTGGGTTAATCCTAGAAGAGAATGAATTGGACACCTACATAAGTGAAGAGGTTCCAGTTCCAGAGGGAGATGAGGCTAAGGACTTACATACGAAGATCTTGGTCAAGGCCAAGAGAATAATTGCAGATTCTATCAAAGACCATCTCATACGACATGTGTCTTCTCTAATGACACCCAAGGAGATGTTTGATTCCTTGAACAAGCAACCCTGATAGGTATGACTTGAGGAGATACATGTATGTTTTGAAATCTGTTCATGATTAAGTTTGTCTTCATATTATTGAGGTTAACACAATATTGATTAATTTTATACTTGTCTTATCACCTTAGTAAAAGTATGAATGCATGTGAATGATATAAGACATTCATTGACTAGGGTTATGACACTAGTAAATGGTGGATCAAGAGGTTGAACCAGACCAAAGAGGGAGGATGAGTTAGGATTCGAGGGGAATCCCAATCCCAAGAAAATATCTCCGAAGGTAATATGCACATTCCAAGCCAAGGATTTGTTAAGGGATTTTCGCACCCCATGCATTGAGCAAGGCGCAAAAATGTTGTAATTTTCGTGCCCCTGCATGCTATCTCCGAAGGTAATATGCACATTCCAAGCCAAGGATTTGTTAAGGGATTTTCGCGCCCCATGCATTGAGAAAGGCGCTAAAATGTTGTAATTTTCGCGCCCTTGCAAGCATGCAGGGCACGGAAATGCTGAATTTTCGCGCCTTGCACCACTAGCAGGGCACGCAAATAATAGTAAAGTGGGCTCAAATGGGATAGATTTGGCTCAATGAGGTAGCATTCTACTGTGATGAGTTGGATTTGTCTCCAAGGAAGGCCAAGTAGGGGACCAACAAGGTAGAAGTAAGGCTCAACACTTGTTAGGAGGTAATGCCATTAGGTTCTGCATGGTGATATGACATGAAGACTTGAAATGGCGCTCAAAGTGAGACTTTGAGGTATAACAAACTTCGATTTCAATTTAATTGAAGTTAAACCACACCGCATGGCTTCCATTGCACAATATAAGCAGGGGCTGCGACTTCCACTGCACAAGAACGAGCATGAGCAAGAGTAAGGGTTTCGATTGGACAATCAGGAGCAATGTCTTCGGTAGGTGGTCATTCTGCTTGCAAATAATTTTTTTCACTTAATAACTATTTCTCAATGGCTACGGAAAACCTATCAAAGACCCTAGCTCATTGGGTTGGCCTGATATAAAACCCTAGCTCATTTTCTGTTTATGGCATAAGGAATACAAGGAATAGAACATGCTACTACTCTCACATTCCATACAATCTATTTGTCCCAAGAACAATATCATTGAGAATTGAAATCTAGATGGTCAATTATGCATGATGAAGATCTATGGTTGAGGAGAATCAACATGATTTGGTCTACACCTTGTGCTCTTAATCCTGGAGTACTTTAATGGAAGGTGCTAGTATAGGGGCTATCTAGAAAACATGGATTCACTAGAATTGTTCTTGCTCATGGTTTGTGTGTTTATTGTGTTAGGAAAGAATATTTATAGCAACATATTTTGGTAGTGTAAATTGCCAGATAGCTATGATAAGTGGTTTCATAATATCTTCTTTAAATCTCCAAGTGAAGAGAATCTATTTAGGGTTGATGTTGAAGGTTTTCATGCTGCTTCTTAAGCCGTCCATCTGCTGAAGATTACCATCATTCCTAAAAATCAAATCTGATCTAATTGACTGATGTAACTTGATGCCAAATTTTTATGCTGCTAGGGTTCGTTGCTGCCACTTGTGTCTGAGCCGTGAGGACTGTTAGGGTCTCATTGAGGTCCAATATGCTTATTGAGGTCTGGTTGAGGGTTGATCTGCTTGCTAAGATTTTATTAGGGTTTGATATGCCTTTTGTGACCTATTGATGGTTTGATTACTTAATTTAAGAAGGTGTACAAACTTTAACCTACTCCAAATTCTAACATGTGAACTTTGAGGATAAAACACATATTCTTAACCATTGGGTCCACTCAGACTATAAAAAAGCAATTGTTAGAATGGAGCCATATCAATAGTTAAATTAGTAGCATGGCATACATGGTATAGTTGATAACTTTTTATAATAAGAGAGGTAATGATGGTGTTGGAAGTTTATGGTAATCACTCTAGAAGGTTTTATTATAATAATGAACACTATATCTCATTCAAATTGATACCTCACTTGTTATTCTCCATCATACATCTCTCCTCATTGATTTTTTTTTCATATATCTTAATGTAGATGGATATCATCTCTATTAGTATGTAAATGAAAGTCATACTTTGATTAGAAGAGAAGGAAATATGTATTGTATAATATATTAACGATGAAGAAAATATGGATGATCAACTGATGTCCTCTAAGATCCTAAGAGCCAAAATATATCCCAAATGCAGAACAAGCATTTGGGGATATCCAACCCATATACCAATCTAGACAAATGACCAAATCCAAAAAGTTTCATGTCAAGTAAGGGGTAAAAATCGATGTTTCCAGAGACATAAGAATTATGTTATCACCAAAAAGAGAAAATTTAATTCCTCATATGGGATCAAGGTCTAGGCATTCAATAAAATTGAGAATAAATACCTAACATCCATTAGAGAAAAGTTATCAAATTGGAGAGGAAGAGATATGTTACTTGTGGAACAAAAAGTGGTCATGAATTAGAGACTAGTTGACCTATTTTTTTTCATTTTACATCATAAGAGCACCATACTTTTACATCATAAGAGCACAAGTATGGGTATAATATTTATCTTCCAAATATCCATAGATAATCAATGGTTGGTTTAAAGTGTAGCGGTAATCCTCTCAAGGCTATATAGAACGCCCCAAAGGAACAACGTAAACAACTATAAGTTAACATTAAAAAATAAAAAGGATACCAAAGGACTGGAAAAATTCATTGACCTTTTTATCATCATCAAAGGATCCCTCTCTAACCACAAAATACCCCATTCAAAGAAGGGAAGAAAATAGATGTTACCCTTTCCCCACTCTTGGGAAACATCATGCATGATTTTGTCTCTTAATAATTGTGATAGAAGGTTTGGCAGTTGTGGCTTCAACACTATGTGTGATATTACCAAACCAAAGTTCAATCCCTCAACCATGTTGGATGCTAAGAATGCCTATAGAGAGCATCCACTTAAGACTAAGTAAGATGGAAGGTCAAAATAAGGGGATGTCAAGGGAAGTAAGAAGCCTAGCCTTGAAATGGTTACTACAAAGGCCTATCATGTTCACTTCTTCGTAGAGGTTAAACATGACGTAGAAACCATAGAGGAATAAGTAAAAAAGAAACATGGGAAAAATTCAAGTGCAAGTATTGATGCAAATATGATGGCATGGGTCCCCAACTTTGATCACTCCAAGAGTAACGATTCCAAATATGCCTGAATGTTAGAGTTGTATTAGCAAGTTAAGGGGTTAGCAACCTTTGCAATCAAAAGCAAAGGAAATTCAAATTTTAAAATTCTACAAATAATGGATGATCTTGAAAAAAATATGATGTAATTTAATATAGCTTAGTTTCTCTCTATATTCTAAGTTCTTGGAAAGATTCTTAGCAACATAGATTCATCAGTTTAGGAAAATGCATTTAAAGCTAGCAAAATTCAATGGCAGGCCTTCCCTCCATGAGTTCCTTGCCCTTATTCCCTCGAGCCTAAAAAATACCTAGAAAAAAACAAATTTCTATTTGAGGAATGGCCACATCCAAATGAAAACTGAATTCAAGTCAAAAAATGAAAACTGAGTATAGGATATCCAAATGCATATCAATCCCATCATTCATTTATCTACCATGATGTCATGGAATTCATTTTCTACTTTCCATACTTACTTACAAGAGACCAACATCTATAGGTAGGACTACCAATTATCTATTGTAGCATTGAATAATTAAGGAGTTTCTACATATTCTAAGCCAAACCCTAGGCTAGGGGTCATGAAGCTTGTATGTATCCATGGGAAAGAATGTCATATGCAAGTGATATTTCCTATATTACCTTTCTCTCATTAAATTGTTTAGAAACTTGAAAAAAAATATTGATGTATGTATTTTCGTTTCTTTTTATTATATATGATTGACCATATAATTTAAGTAGCACAAATTATCATTTTTTATCATATAATTTTTTACCATATATTATATATGATTGACCTAGTCACCCCGAGTTTATGGAACTCACTAACTGTTTCTCTCACTCGATGGAGTGTTATAGGACGTACAACCAAACAAATACTTGTCATATCTATCCTCGTCGAGTGAGGGAAGTTCAGGTGGAATAGAGGAAAGTGGGACATCTAGTATGTCTAATGAGAGGAGATCAACTAGAGCTGAAAAGATCATAAGAAAATTCAATAGACGATTTAGATTTTTTTTTGCTAGAGGGGGTCCATGTTCTTATGGTGATGAGAGAATACGTGACATCGAGGTCCCCTCGAGGTACAAACATCTAGTGTAACGATGGGTACCCATGGATATTCCTCAAATCAACACTGATTTTTGTGTCGATGGAAGGATATATCGTATTGCTCCATCGTCATTGCATGGTTTGGGGCTATTGTCCATGGTTGGAATAAAGGTCCACGATGGCGGATTAATTGAATTGATGGAGTATGTCAGACCCTGTTACAACTACATAGATTGGATACGCCTAGTCCAATATACAAAAAGTACGCGAATATATGGCGTAACTGCAAATTATATACAACTAAAAGATAATGATCAGAACAAAGGAGAATCAATGAATATTGATGGAAGGCCAAAAGCAACGGGGAATATTGCAGGGTTTATAAACAATACACGACCCGCGACAACAAGTAAGTAGCCCAATTGCATATTTGAGGGGGGTGAAGGAAATCATGTATTCGTATGTACAATAAAATCAATAGCTGCAGGGAAAGAGTTGTTGATTGACTACAATTTGAATCGAATATATACGACGGTACATATACTATTTTAGCCAACCTATAAGTAACGACTCTTGCATTTTATATTTTAAATTTATTGTAAAATGTTGCCATGCGTTATGTTAGTGAACTCAACATCTGAATAATTCATGGTTCTTGAAAAACACTAGTTGTGTTATAGTCGAGACTTAGTTAATGTCACTTTCATTCATTATAGATCCAAAGTTGTGTGTATTTGGACTTAATATGCATAATGTGTTTTTGTTTTATTTTTTATACAAATATAAGGAGAAAAAGTAATGATTGACAAAATGCATAGATTAGTTTTCATTTCAAATTGTCATAACCAATTTGTGAATGTCCTCATAACCAATTTGTGTGAAATGGTGGATGGATTATGTGCATTATTATGTATGCTTCCATGTTGATCAACAGGGAGACAGGGGCAAGGCACTAGCATCAGAGAAGTCCACAGATGCTACTGAGGAAGTGCCAAGTGAAGAAGAATTTTTTTTGTCATTCGAACCTGTGCACACAGTAAAGAAGCTTTTAATAAAAAAATAGGGAATTCACTTCTTTATTATTTACTATGCCAAAGACACAAGAGATAAGAGATAGAATGGATACCCTGACGCGTGAGATTCGTGAGCTTGGGGTAAGAAACATCTTCAATTATCCCATTTATTTTGTTTAATTATTCATGATTATAATTATACTATCACTTTATAACAAAACTCTTTGTTTTATAGGTGTTTTTGGAGGCACAGGGTGATCCTTAGGGTGTGAGGACTAGTGGGGTCGACGTAGGTAGAAACGTCGTTGATTCTCCTGCGACTAGAATTCCAGTCACTCTGACCACTACACTCCCTAGCCCTGATGCCACTAGTAGTACACCCCGACCTAAACAACACACACTAGGATCTGCACATAATGCAGTGGATGCAGAGCATGATGCCATGGAAGATTGTGAAGGAAGATTTTTTGGAGCTAAACATGTTACTAGCACGGGAAAATTAAAGGTTTTGTTTTTGGTAAACAATGACCTCATCCCCATGAAAAATAATAAGCTTACATGTATGTAAGAATTATTTTCAATATTGTGTATAATCCAATTGAAATTTACATATAATTATCAATTATTTCAAACTAATGATAATATCGTTTTCCAGGAAACGATGTACTTTATGGACCCATGAATGACCTCGCCTTGGATATCTTTGGGACCACCATATGAATAGGGTGGAGTTCCCAAAGTTCAAAATTAAAGGATGAATTTATGAACAAGTTGGTTGGGCTGTTCGGTGAGGGTACCTTTAACAAAGTTGGAGTTGCCGCAAAGGTGTTCTTATATTTAAGATATCTATGTGACAAAAATAGGGTTCATCTGAAAAACAAACCTAACTATGAGCGCCCTCCACTGATACCAGAGGTGGAGTGGAAGGCTCTCTTGCGTGATACACAAGAAAAGGCGCTCCAGAAAGAAGGAAAGACACCACCCAGACCAGGAAGGTATGAAGCACTTTTAATAATGTATTTATGATGCTTTATCATCATTGCGAGAACTAACTAAGTATTTGAATCTTTTGAATATAGGCTCCTAGATACATCCAAATCCACCAAGGCTAGGATAGATAAACATGGGAAACATAAAATTGGCCTGGGTGGTTTCTCGAAAGTGGCTGCACGATTTGTAAGTATAGAATAAAATAATTTGCATCCAAATTATAAATTGTTAGTAATTTTAATTTAATATTGTCAAAGAAGAAAAATTCATGCCCTTATGCATAATTGCAGGGTGCATAATTCAAAGAGGCTCCTACAGAGGAAGACCTCAGGCATGCCTACTACCATAACTCTAAAGACTTGGTTGAACATAGGAGAAGCTTGGGGAAAACACAACCTTCCGACACCCAACTTGACGTTCATGTAAATAAAATCAACGAAGAGGATTTATAATTTATTATTTGCACAATCTAATATTGGTTATTATTTTTGGCCATAAATTAATGTGTTTGTTTCATTTAACCAAGCAAGCAATCTAAATATAAATGCCCCAAGTACTGGATCAACAAATGAGCCTAGTTATGGTGGGGTACTAGAGGTATTTCACGTGCTAAAAAATTTTGTAGTATGTTATTACAATTAAAAATATTTAATTGCGAATGGTGTATGAATTTTAGCCTTTCTTCTTTCAACTGTAGAGTATGTAGTGGAAGAGCTCAGACAAGATGAGGAACATATTGCCACATTCGAAACTAATCAGCTTTCCTCCACTACTAAAGAAGGTAAAGAACACTCTACTGCTCTTATTATTTATATAAAACACTTGTAATAATCATAATTAAAAATGCCAATTTAACATTTCTTTCTTATTGCAGTTGTTGCCCCACCCCCCTTGCAGCAGCCTCGATGTAGCGCCAAGTCGTTAAAGAGAAATACATAGACCACAATAGTTGAAGGGGAAGAAGGCACATCTGACATACTTGCGGATTACATGATACTGCAAAAGAAAAATAAACCGAGAAAATAAATGATTGTACTTGGGATTATGGAACTTTTAGGGCATTTTTATTGTCAAGGTCATACATATTTTTCTTGTTTAAATGTCTATACCTCATGAGAGTTTTGTAGTGATATTGAACATTGAGTTAAGTAACCAGACTTGTTCTTTTGTATTGTGAGTTAGATCTATTACTACTGTTATAATTTTTTCTAAATAGTCATACTATTGCTGCTGTCATTTACATGTTATTTTTATTGTATGTTTCAACTTTAACATAGGGACCTCTTGGGAGTGTTAAAGTTGAAAGAGATGACAATTATGTTTTAATGTAGTAGTTGAAAGAGATGAAAATCACGTATTAACGTTACAACCATGCTATCTTGGTTCACTAAGTTAGTCGGTGCAAGTGTATTGGGAATTATTTGTGCTTGATTATGCCTAGGATTCCACGTTTGGTTTCCCTTTGGTTGGGTGTTTTGCTGAAATATATAAGTAAATTTTGTTTGCTATTCTTTCTCCTTTTCTAGATTTGTTATTTTGTTATTTGATTTATTAAGTAATCAAAGTTTTTCTTTTGTATTGTGAGTTAGATCTATTACTGCACCTATTATAATTTTGTCTAAATAGTCATACTAATGCTGCTGTTATTTACATGTTATTGTTAATGTATGTTTCAACTTTAACACATGGACATCTTGGGAGTGTTAAAGTTGAAAAATATGAAAAATATGTTTTAATGGTATAGCTGTACTATCTTGGTTCACTAAGTTTGTTGGTGCAAGTGTATTGGGAATTTTGTGTTCTTTATTAGTCCAACGCTTCCATGTTTGGTTTCCCCTTGGTTGGATGTTTTGAAAGTCAAATTCCGACATAACCTAAATGAGGATGAGAGGATCACATCTTGCAGGTTGAACCCTTCCTATACAGTGATGATAAAATTTCATTTGTTGCATGAGACATATGTGGACCACATATCTTTGAGAGATAGTCTTGTTATGTTATGTTGAATTTGTGGTTATCCCACTTGTTATGTTATGCTGACTTTTGTTATGTTGACTTTGTGGTTAGCCCATTTGTTATGTTATGTTTATGGTTATCCCACTTGCTATGTTATGTTGACTTTGTGGTTAGTGCACTTGTTCTGTTCTATTTGTGGTTATCCCTCTTTGTGTGTTTACTTGTGGTTACCCCTCTTGTGGTTAGATTTTTTGTTGGCCATTCTTTTAGCTACGTGCCCTCCTTAATTTGTTTACTTACCACTTTGATTTGAATTATAAATTGATGACGTCATGCCTAGACTAATTGTAAGAGAAGCTCTAACGTCACTTAGAAGGACCTTCTAGGAAGTCTTTGAGAGGATATAAGAACTATTATAGCCTTTGTTGAGAGTGATGTCTTTATGGCACTTTGAGATCAATTTTGGCACAACTGATCTAGGGTTTTATGGCACACTTGTTTATGAAATCAAGGGTTTTAAGGTTGTCTTTGCTTGAGCGTTATTTGGTTTTTGGATCTACTTGCAACACCGAACCTTTCCTTACTTAGCATTATCCTTTATGAGGGTTTCTACAACAATTTTTCAGTCTCCCTCCTTCACACGTGCGATTCCATACTGTTGCTTGTTGTGGTTTCATTTTTGTTGCGTTGATTGTTTGAGGGATACTTTGGCGTGCTGGTTGATTTTTTGGGGTTGATCTTGACTGTGCCATACCTCTTTGAGTGGATGGTTCTTCTGTTGTACTTTTTTGTCCTTTTTATCAACATTTATGGTCTCTCTCTTAGGTATGTTTATCCCCTTAACTAAGGGCCAATTTGTTCCAGTTATTGACTTGCCTCTGAAATTTAAAATTTGAGTACAAGGAAGGTTCTCCCATCAGGTAAGTCATCAGATCTTATTTTGTCATATTTATTCTGCGATTTTGATGTGTTGAACTCCTTTGACTATTTGAGGGATACTTTGGCGTGCTGGTTATGAATCCCACAATACTATACAACATAGTTACCACTCATATCATAATCAAAATTTGCAATTCATTGAATTTGACTATGATTGGACTCCAATTTTTTTTTTTCAGGATCTTCTAGACTCAGACTTGGTTTGAATAGTGACTAATCATGAGTCAAATTTTGACTCATGAATTAATAACAATTTAAGCCTGGTTTGCTTGATCTAGACTCACTTAATTCAACCTTTTTTTGACACATGTCAAAATATGTATATATCTTTATAATGTTGTACTTGTTGATATCTTTTGAGTTTTTCCCGCTTTATTCCCAATCCAATTCAAAATATTTATTGATTTTTGTTGGATTACTTTATGGTAGCCACTTTAGTGCTTCCACATGGTGTTTGACATCACTATACTCAGCAGTCCCATTGACCTATCTTTTGGTCACCCATTGGACATTAAAAGAATTATGTTTTAATGTAGTAGTTGAAAGAGATGAAAATTATGTTTTTATGTTACAACTGCACTATCTTGATTCACTAAGTTTTTTGGTGTAAGTGTATTGGGAATTTTTTTGTTCTTCATTAGGCCTAGGATTCCATGTTTGGTTTCCCCTTGGTTGGGTGTTTTGCTAAAATATAGGAGTAAAGTTTGTTTTCTATTCTTTCTCCTTTTCTAGATTTGTTATTTTGTTATTTGATTTGTTAAATAATCATACTTGTTCTTTTGTATTGTGAGTTAGATCTATTACTGATCCACATCATAGTTGGCATTTGTTGTCGGATGCTAAATTTGACACATCTTCGATCAGTCATCGTTGTTGATAAAACTTTGACAAGTTTCGACGCGACATGACTTTGACAACTTCAACACTTCGACATGTTTCGATTTCGACACAACTCCGATGAGTCTCGACTTCGACATACTGTGACATGTTCTGCACCTTCGACATGTTCTACAATCTTGCAGTTCGTGACATCGAAAAGCAGCATCGACATGCGACCAACGACTATTGAACTTCGACAGACTGTCTCTCAGTCTTCCAGTCGACCGTAACGGTTGAACTGTTGAAACCGTTCTAACTTCTTCTTTGTAACTGAACACAACGGGCAGGCACCCAAGCGTCTCATAATTCCATATAAGCATGTATAACATTGTAACATATACCAATTTTGATATGTTTGCAAGTAATAGAGAACAGTTCGCATTCCTGCATATTGTCTGTGCGTATTTGTGTTTATCTGTATTGCGTAATCCTGCTTATGCTCATTCTCTCTATTAAGCTTCCGCCATAATAGAGCCAACTCATTTAGTCGAACTTCTGTCCCCCTGGTGCTTCGTAGACACGATTCGGATCATGTTCGCATTCCTGCATATTGTTTGTGCATATTTGTGTTTATCTGTATTGCGTAATCCTGCTTATGCTCATTCTCTCTATTAAGCTTCCGCCATAACAGAGCTGATTCATTCAATCGAATTGTTGTCCCCCTCGTGCTTCCTGGACACGACTCGGATCATTGGTATCAGAGCGCACTCAATTTTCGTGCTTAAGTTCTGCATATACACTTCTCTCGAAGTTACCTGACTTATGTCGGTTCAAACTCGCTCGCAATCTCAGCAATCCAAGCAAAATCTAACTCCAGATATGATAGAAGAAACAGATGATAGACATGCAGCCGACGAGAAAACACAACTTATTGAGCAATATATGGATCGAAAATGGATTGAAATGTTCGCCCAGTTCAATGAGATTCTCTTGCGATTCACCTCGACATCCGGAGGATCCTCGATGAGAACTCACTTTGATAAAATCAGCCCCTTCAAAGTGCAAATGAATCTAGACATACCGAATCTTGAAGGTAAGATTGATGCGGGATCTATCGAAAATTGGGTGCAACAATTGGAATCTTATTACGCTGTAAATCAACTCTCAAAAGCTGAAAAATTCACCATTGCATCCTTAAAGATGTCAACCTCCGTGCACTGCTGGTGGGAGAACCTCTCAACAAAGATGGAGAAAAGAGGAGAACCCATCGATACATGGGATAAATTCGTCGAACACATCCGAAAGGAATTTTACCCACCTAAATACCTTGATTAGTAGTATAAGAAGTGGCAGCAGCTAAGGCAATGGAAAGACCAATCAGTACAGAGTTACACCGACGAGTTCTATCGACTCATGGAAAGACTTGGCATCCAAGAAGAAGAGAAATTGCTTGTTCTGAAGTATGTTAGAAAATTGTCCCAGTACATTCAGCAAGAGATGGAATTTCAAACTATCAATACGCTTGTGGATGCTTTCCACTATGCCAGCAAATTGGAAACCAAGCATAAACGAAAAGCACGTTTCGTGACAAAGCTAACATCAGGACAACCACTCGAAAAGAAGGTACAAGTTGACTTCAACAAGTTGAAAGCTTCTCAGCCGACATTGCCAAAGCCAGATCATGGAAAGAAGCTTTTTCACAAGAGGGAACGTAGCAAACAACCGCCGACCGGAAAATGGTGTGATTACCACCACTCATCTTGGCATGATACATCTGAATGCAAAGCTCGGAAGAAATTTTTGACAAAAATGTCAAACTCCGACGCGTTCGACAAGACGGTGGAAGAATCTGATCTAGACGTGATGACCCTTTTGACCTCGACCACTCCAGTAGCCTTGACAATCGTCGACGAAGAGGAACGAGAGTGTCTGTTCCATACACGGATATGGGTCCAGAGAAACCCATTACATCTGATTGTGGACAACGAGAGCCAGAAAAACTTTGTTTCTGAAGAACTTGTGAAGAAACTAGGTCTTGTTACCACTCCGCATCCTCAGCCTTACAACATCGGTTGGATGAAGGATGGACAAGAACTTTAGATCACTCGACAATGCAAATTCACCTACTTCATAAAGCCTTTTGAAGATGAAGTACTCTGTGATGTGGCACCACTCTCCGTAGCTGATGCCCTGTTTGGGAAACCTTACCTCTGGGATAGACATGGAAGTTATCAGTCACGGCCTTAGAAGGTGATTGTCAAAATCTGAAATCGATGGTTTAACATACTAGAGCGTCAACCTACACCGACGGTTGCACTGATATCTGCTAAACAGACAAAGAAGCTCATCAATCATGCTTAGAAGTTCGCATTAATCATGATCAAGCCGCGACATTCTAAGAAGATTTCAGCAACAAGTTGAGTCACCGACCAATGCAGTTCTCGACAGAAGCAGCAAATCAATCATATTCTCGATGAGTACCAGAACCTCTTTCAAGCTCCAGACGGAGTACCTCAACATGGTCAAGTAAAACACTCCATTGAACTTATTCCTGGTTCTTCTTTGCCTAATGTATCTGTTTACAAAAGACCCATTCTCGAAAATGAAGAGATTCACAGACAAATCCAAGATTTTATCGACAAAGGTCATATCGAACCCATCTCCTCTCCTCGTGGAAGTCCAGTCATCCTAGTTCCGAAGAAAGACGGGACTTGGCGCATGTGCATCGACTACATAGCTCTCAACAAAATATCGGTGAAGAATCGGTACCCTCTGCCACAGATAGACAAGCTTATTGGTTGTCTGAAAGGTGCTAAATTCTTTACTAAGCTCGACCTCAAGTTGGGATACCATCAAATTCTAATCGAGCCCTCAGATGTGTGGAAAACTACTTTCAAGACCAAAGAAGGATTGTTTGAATGGTTAGTCATGCCTTTCAGCTTAACCAATGCACCTGCGACCTTCATGTGTCATATGGACAACCTTCTCCGACCTTTCATCGATAAATGGGTCATTGTCTATCTCGACAACATATTGATGTTTCAGTTGATCATGGGAAGAACATATCAAACATCTTCGACAAGTCCTCGACACTCTCCAGAAACATCGAATTTATCTGAACATGGACAAGTGCTCTTTTGCGATGACCAACATCAAATATTTGGGGTATGTAATTGACTCTGCAGGCATTCATGTCGATCCAGAAAAAAGTACAAATCCTCAAAGATTGGTCCATTCCTAGAAGCATTCAAGAACTAAGAAGTTTTCTTGGTTTGGCGAATTTCTATCGACGATTCATACTCGGATTCAGTCACATAGCCTGGCCCTTGAATCATTTGACGAAGGGAAATGGGAAAACTGTCTTTCAATGGATAGAAACACATCAAGCAGCTTTTGAACAACTCAAACACAGGATCTGCACTACACCAGTACTTGTGTTACCTGATTTGCATCAGCCCTTTGATATTGAGATGGAGGCATCGGACTATGCCTTGTGCGCAGTGATCACTCAGTCTGGTCACCCAGTCGCTTTTCATTCGGAGACTTTTAATGACACAGTTAGAAGATACTCAACGTACGAAAAATAACTGTACACCATTGTGCAAGCTCTCAAGCAATGGAGGCATTACATCCTTGGAAAGGAAACGATCATTCTCACTGATCACAAGCCTCTATAGTTCGCTCCGACACAATCAAAGTTGCAGATAAACCGACAACTCAAGTGGATTAATTACCTACAAAAATTCCATTTGTTGATTAAGTATCGAAAAGGAAAGGCTAACGTCGCCGCATATTTCCTCAATCGACCACCCATTACTCTCCTTTTGACAGTGATGAGTATATAGGGATACGACATGACCATTTGGAAACAGTTGTACGAGGACAACAACGAATTCTTAGTAGTCTACCAACAGTTACAGACTAACAAGTCGTCGACCTCAGACTCCAACTACTTCCTAAAAGACACCTTGCTATACAAGCTTGGACAACTTTGTGTACCGATTGGTGAGCAACGACATCAGCTCATTTGGGACGCACACTACAGCAAGTGTGATGAACCTGCAATAATTAATTAATGCAAATACACGAAATATCAGAAATAATAGAACTCAGAATCACTTTTATATTGATCACGGGCCACTTCGAGGGGGAAACCTCCTTTGAGCAAGCTCAATACAATTAACTTCACGGTGCCTTCAATGACCTCAACACACACTTATATACTAAGTCTATGCCCAATACTATGAGTCAAAACCATGGGACATATAATACTACGGGACGACTTATAAAGCATATGCGTCCAATACTATGGGTCAATACTATGGGCTAATATAAACTATGGATCAACAAATACTACGGGACGACTTACAAAGCATATGCGTCCAACAACAATATACTAACATAGTAAAGAGAAGGGTTGACACGGGTTCCTAACATCCCCTCTCCCTTAGAAAAAGCTTTGTCCTCAAAGATTTGGTTGGAGAAATTGTTGCAGAATCTGAAGGAGTGGTTCCCCGGTAGCATCCTTGGGCCACTGACGCCTTTGGAGTGTCAGGGAGGATTGCTTGGAAGGCTGTAGACGAAGAAGAACCCTATCAAATGCGTGGAAAATGCGCTCAGAACGGTGCTGATCAGCTTGTTGTTTCAGGCAAATTCTGGCCATGTGAAGATTGTACTGCAGAATGAGAAGAATCTGATCGCGGTTTCGAAGAACCGAGTCAATTTCATGAACTGGGGAGCTGCTAAGGGTGTATGGAAGAAGAACTGGCGGTTTCTGTCCATAGACTACTTCATATGGTGTCCTTTGAGATGTGGTATTGTACCACCAGAGCGTTGCTAGGAAATCCATAGAAATAGTTGGCCAAAGCTATGTAGGGATGGGCAAGGGTTTGAGCAATCCCGAAAGGAGTGTCGTTTCACCCTTGTTGACCTGGAAAGTATCACAGTCAACCACCATCTGTTGAATTGTCATTTTTAGTCCCTGCCAAAAGAAGTTACATCGTTCCCGGTCATACATTTTGAAGAACCCAGAGTGCCGTGCTGATGAAGAAGCATGGAGTTCATAGAATAGATAGCCCTGTTGAACATATTGCAACCAATTTGGAGCAAGTAGAGAAAGAGCTGTAAGAGAAACTGGGTCATCAATTGTGTGAGAAGGAGCATCTGCCACCATATTGTCCTTACCCTTCTTGTAAGTGATCGCATAGGGATAACCCATGAGTTGGATAACCCATTTCAGGTGTGTTGGGTAGGAGACCCATTGTTCCAGAAAATTTTCCAGACTCTAGAGATCAGTGTTGATGCAGAAATAATTCCCTAATAGGTATGGCTGCCACTTTTGTATTGCATGCAAAATAGCCATCAGTTCCTGCTGAGAGGTAGATGTGACTAAATTCTTACTGGAAAGGTCTCTTGAAGGCGGCACGCTCATTGGTTCAGCAAGGACACCTGCATATGTATCCAACGAAGTAGTGGAGACCGTTGATGGGTGCATCTGAATGGAATGGAGCTGAGTGATGACACCATGTGAATTATTCTTAAGGATTTTTTCCAGGCGATGTGAACCGATGATGCAGAGAGACCCTGGTTGTAATCCCATTAATTTGTGTTGTGCCCCATTGACTGAAAACTGCATCCAAAGTTCCGCAAAATCCCATAAGATGGGGCCAAGTGTGCGTAACCATTGAACGCCCAAAACCACATCACATCCGCTTAAGGACAAGGAAAACATGTCAGAGCGCAGGTTATAATCTTCCATAGAGATATGCACATTGTGACACTTCCCCTTGCAAGGTAAGGTGCCCCCATTGGCAACCATGACTTCAAAGTTGGAACAAGGATGGACAAAACAATCAGCCTGTTTGGCAATCCGAGGGTCAATGAAGTTATGAGTGCTACTAGAATCAATGAGTATGGTAAGAGGGAGCTTCTTGAAGTATCCCCTGACCCACATTGTTTGTGGGGTGGTGACGACGGTTACAGCATGGAGAGAGATCTCGGGTGGGTCGTCCTGAGATGGGGTGTCAACAGGCGGGTGTTGAATGTCGACCTGATCATCTACTGTATCTGTAGCTTCTTCACCAAGTTCTGAGGCAGGCGGAGAATCCACATCCAAGAGATAGAGCTTTTGTTGAACGCATCTATGTCCCTGAGTGAATTTCTCATCACAATTATAACAAATCCTTTTTTCTCGGCGTGCCTGCATCTCTATTTCAGACAAATGCTAGATAGGAGTTGGTTGAGGAGCAAGCGTGATGGGAGGTCATTGGGAACCCATATTTTTGAAGGGAACAAAGGTGGGTTTGGAGCGTTGTTGAGCTGTGATCTTGTCCTCTGCCAGCTTAGCCAAACCTAGGACTTCCATCATTGTGTTGGGACAGAACATTTTGACCTCTGAGTGGATTTCATCCTTGAGACCACTGATAAAACAATTCCTGTAGAATTCATCAGACAATCCTTCTGTGTGATTGGCCAATTTCTCAAATTCTGTCTGATACTCTCTCACTGTGCCAATTTGGTGAAGTTTAGTGAGTGCTCCTGTGAAATCATCAAAAGCACTAGGACCAAATCATGGCAAAATGAGTTGGAAAAAATCTGTCCAGTTTGGCTCAGGATGAGCTTTGATGTACCAACGGTACTATTGAAGGGCTTCCTATTCCAAATGAAAGGATGCAAGTGGAACTTTCTGGGCATCAAAAGTATTATGAAGACTGAAATATTGTTCTTCTTGATATATCCATCCAGTCGGATCAGTACCATTGAAGCGAGGAAAATCAAGCTTCGGCCCACGAAAATTGCTGGAAGAAGAGAACTCGGTGGCTGCAAAAGATTCTGGCTGTCTGGTATTGTTCATGGCTGAATGATGAAGATGGAGGCTGAGAAATTTTTCATCCAGATCTTGGAGCTTGGTTTGGATGGCTGCAAGTGCTTCCTCCATGGTTTTTGCTCTTGCACGGGTGACAACCACAACCAAGAGTTTTTTTTTTTTTTGGAAATGGATAGAAAAACACAAACAAAAGCTTATTTAGTAAATGAAGATTTGGATTTGGAAAAAACTCGGATGGGTAATTGGGGTTTGACTAGGTTTTGGACACTTTCTGATGGATAGGGAAGCTAAAAATGGGGATTTCAGAAGTGGGGTGAAAGAATGAGAAAATTTGGTAGAGAGGGACAAAGAAGCAAGATTAGGAAAGGAACACAGTGGCAAAAGTTGAAGGCGTTTGGGTGAAAATTGAAGGAGTTATGGCAAACCCTAAAAATAGACAAATGTGGGATTTCTGGTCTTGGGAAGTGGAATTTGGGATAGGGTCTTCAGGAATGAAATATGCAGAATGGGATTGCAGGGATGTTAGTGAAGTTTCGGGGAAAACAGAGTTGAAACAAGGGAGATATAGCCTGACAAGGCAAGTGGTACTCTATTACTGAATTGACCGACAAGTTTCCTCACCTCCACGAGCAAACAATGGGGTCCATTGTTTCTTAAGGAAGGAGGTCTGATCCACATCATAATTTTCATTTGTTGTTGGATGCTAAATTTGACACATCTTCGACCAGTCATCGCTATTGATACAACTTCGACAAGTTTGATGTGACATGACTTTGACAACTTCAACACTTCGACAAGTTTGATACAACTTCAGCACTTCAATAAGTCTTTGTTTATGCAAGGTACTATCATTGCGGGCATCTAGCATCATGTCATGTTCCAAAGGAGGTTGAAAATCTTGAATGTTGTGTGTTGGATGAGAAATCTAGGATTCATCTTTGAGTTGTGGTAGTTCATACAATTTGATTTGGTTGACATTGATCACATTATGAAGGCCAAGCTTAGCAAGATACTCTAGCTTCACATATTTTTCTCCAATCTATTGAATCACATTGAATGCTCCATATCTGATGGGTTTGAGCTTGTGATGATTTTCACCTATGAAGAATTGTTTAGTCATCTACAACCAAACTATATCTTTAACTTGAAATGAAGAAGGTATCATGTGGCAATAAAAGGATTTATATTTGGCTTGGGTGCACTAGAGTACCTCTTTGACTTGAAAACATACAGTGGTGAGTTTCTACACTAAGAAAATAGCACATTGATGCTATGATTTTTTAAATAGTTGATGACACAACTATTAACTATTAGATGAGCCATAATGCATTAGTAGTCCTCCAAATGGAAATCAATGGATTTGTGCACCTATGTCCTATAAATGAAGCTGTTCACTCGAGGCTTATGAAATATGATGCTGCAATGCTTCATTTTGGTGATGCAAACCAATGCCAAAATGCTTCTCGCCAAATAATATTGAAGTCAACCGGAAATGTGGGACATCCTCACACTTTAATAGTGTTTTTGTTGATGTTGACTTTGTTGGTTTTGTTAGTGATTGTAAAGTTGTTGGTGGTAGGTTGAGGTTGCATGTTTAGTTTTTTTTTTTTTTAAAGTAAGAAGAGTTTGTATTATATTACGGAAAAGGAAGTTACAATCAAGAGAGAGCAGGCCGAAGCCCTGTGACTACACTGCATAACTAGAATATCAAGCCTAACAACAGGGGCATTATGCGAAACCATTCTACCCAAAAAGACCTAAACTTTGAAATGCACTATACTGCAAGACTAGGCTTGCGGGCCTGTCTTCAAGACAACTCGAGCCGGAAATATCAAAAGAGAACCGTGACAACTAGTGGAAACAAAATTATCTATACTGCTGTCACCTGAACAGGAGGCAGACAGACCCCGAAACATAGCAGACCAAAAAACAACCCGATAGCCAAAACTAATAAAATGAGACATCCTGACAACCATCTAAAGTAAAATGTAAGGAATATATGAAAAACGGCCCAGAGGAGGAACGACAGGAACATACGCTGGCACAGGAGGAGGATGAAGCTCCATAGATTGAGGGAGGAATTCCAACTTCCGATGCACAGCTCTGGTTTCCTCGAGAATACTCTGCTCATGGTTTACTTGTACGTTCTCGTTCTTTAGCTCCATCCTATCCAGGAGACCATACCCAACTAGGTTCTTCATCACCCAGTAGAGTGCAACTGTGCGTTCATACAGACTAAACCTACCTGTTGTATTCCCTGGGTCCATGAACCAGTTTTCAGTTTTTCTGCGTTCCTCACGCAGAGTCTCCCTGTCAAGATGATGCCATAATTGCCATTCCACACCATGAATTTATTGTTGAATGGTCGAAGGCAGGTCCAGATCAAAGATCCTGGACTCCCAACAAGCCTCCTATTGAGCACGGTAAAATCTCCCTCCCGAAACCCCCGGGGAATCCTCTCTGTTAAGATTGTGGCTTCGACCAGCAGTGGCTTTCCGCATTTCCCCATTACTATGATCTCCCATAATTCCCACCCTCTTAATGTAACCTTTCTCCATTAATGATAGTGCAACCAGATTATGCATGCATTTTTTACTCTGGCTAATACGTTCATGGTTACCACCTTGCCCACCTTTATAAAGAAATTCGCCACCCCGTATAATTATGACCAGGTACCATCCATTAAAAGCAAACATTACTATGAATGGAAGTGGAAATCATTCTCATCCACCCAATTGGAACTCCTCCTTTCCGCAATCATGGTTGAAGTACTGCCCTTTGTCATGGAAAGACCTCCTTCCTTCCTTCCCTCGTGGGAAGGCGAAGTGATATAAAAGATAAAGGTCTTCACGTGGCACAACGAGCCTCATCCTGACGTCGCCTCTCATGATCAGCATGATATCACATAATGTCATGGGATAGAGTATCCCTACACCTGTCCCTCGCCTCTGAATCATGCAGGCTCTCCCATGAGTGAGCACAAAGGTCAATGTGATTATCACTCCCGAGGTTAGCAAGCAAGTCCGCTAGTTTGTTCCCATTTCTTTTAACATGGGAGAAGGAAAGAGACAAGACAGGTTTAAACATTGTTGCCAAATTTTTGAGTCTTTGTAATGACCCTTTTTCAAAATTTTATTAAAATGCCAATTTTTCCACTTTTTCCCCAATTTCGACCTTTGACTAGTTTTATTGTTTTGACCTCCAAATCAACCCAAATGCTCCCAAATATTTTGTAGGAGTGTATGAATGGTATTTATACTTGAATATTAGGTTCAGGTATGTTTTATGGCCCTCCAAATACTGCTGCAAACTTGATTTGTATTCTGATCAATATAGGTAATTTTGACTAGTAATTTGTGCATCAAATCCCCCGGGGTAACACTGCAAATGGCCTTCCAAATGCCTCCAAACTCCCACGAATTTATGAATAGAGGTATTTAATGTGTTAATTATGTGATTAAGGTCTCATATGCACCATTAATTTATTTTTACTACTGTTCTAACTCCCTCACATTCAATAGCAAAAACCCCCAATTCGACCCTTGGGGAAATGGCACTATTTCACCTCTCAATACAAACAAACTGAGTAAAAATGCTTCAAATGCTCAAGTAAAGTACATGAAACTTATAGAATATATCCATGGAAGTATATTAATCACAAATATATCATAGAATCATCCATACATTCGAAATAATCAACCTTATAGTGTCATACATCAAAGCATTGGGGAAACGGACATTGTTTGCTCATTAATCAATAATTTTGCATACATTCAATGGGTATTTCGACCTGAGAGTTTATGAATATTAATAACAGAGGATATGAATCTATTACAATCAGAAAAAATCATATGAATCTCTCCCAATGAGTGCAAGATCTCACCCAAAGCGCAATCCCTCAAGGAGCCCGAATATGCCTTCAAAATTGGAAATGGTGGAGAGAAAGTGCTGCACTAAAACAAACCATGAAACTTCCTGTAGCTGCTACCTGAAAATAAAACTCCATTAAAGCACCATGAAAGACCTGAGTGGCCTCTCCAAACACCAACTTGGATGGGAATCTTTCACCCTCGAAATTGGCTAAGGCAAGAAACTAGTCATCCACTAGTTCTCTCTTCACAAATGCAATTTTTCTCAAATCATCAAAAGACATTCTCATACTTGATTTCTACATTTCATAACCAAAATTATCCTTCAAGGGGTCGAAATCCTCTCAATAGATTCAATAATTTCCCATTTAGAAAATATTCCTCATTTGCCACTTGTCTCCTAGTTCCAACCTTCCATCTTCTCCCAAATTCGAATTTGAGTCTCTTTAGATTTCTCCAACTCCATGAGCGCCTTCCTTGAGCCTATTTTTGGGGCTGACATGTCATAATGGTCAGGTGTAAGAAGTCAGGTCTGAATTTTGTCATAAATGTCATAAATGCTTCATTATTGTTGTCATAAAACTAGGGAATCTAGCCCAAGTGTCCACTAGTCTCCAATTTGACTCTTCCTCTCCCATGGAGGTTACTATTCCATCCCATTTCGACATAAGATGCTCAATGCCATGTTTTATGACTTACCAACTCACCCAAGAGTGTTCACCTTCCCATGAATTCGAATTGGCAAGAGAGAGCTGCCATGTGTCATTGAAAAATCAAGCTAGTGTGGGTCCCACCACCTCCGTATGTCTCCAAAACCCTTGCCACCTAGAATTTCTCTTGAATTTATTTATTCATCATATTTATTAAATGTTTGAACCCTTCTAATGTCTAAATATCATTTATTAGCTTCCTTATTACCATCCCACATGTTCCCATCCAACCTAGGAAACTAGTAGGATTGATGGGATTGTCTTACTATGCACTTATTTGAATGGGGACATTACAGTCCTCCCCACCCAAGATTGCTTGTCCTCAAGCAATTTCAAATTTGGATGCTGCAAAATCTTCTCCTCTTCCCATGTGGCATCTTCATTTGGTAAGTCCTTCCATTGCAGTAAATATTCTTTGATGATTCTACTCCTCAACCTTCTTTCCCGTGTCTTCAAAATCTTTTCCGGAACAAGTGTGAGATGAACTTCATCATCCAAAGGAGGAAGTATTTCTGAAGTGATGATTTGCTGACCAAGAGCTTTCTTAAGACAAGAAACATGAAATACGTTGTGGATTTTACTCCCTTCCGGAAGTTCTAGTTCATATGCTACTTCTCCAACCTTCCGCACTACCTTGTATGGCCCATAGTACCTTGATTTTAATTTTTCTGCTCCATTATTTTTGAGAGATGTTTGTTTATAGGGCTGCAACCTTAAATATACTAAATCATTGACTTGAAAGGTTCTCTCTTCTCTATGTCTATCAGCATATTGTTTTTGCTGATTTTGAGCAACCTGCAAATTGTCTTTCAAGAGCTTTAAAATTTCTTGGCTCTCTTCCACCCAATCTTTAGCCTTTGGGGCTCTACTATCACCAAATATAATGTCAGCAAATGTAAGTGCATCATAACCATATAATGCTTTGAAAGGAGACATTCCTATTGACATATGATAAGTGGTGTTGTAGCAAAACTCACCCAAGTGTAGCCATTTTGCCCATGCTTTTTGCTGCCCTCCCACATAGTTTCTTAGGTATCCTTCCAACCATTGGTTTACCCTCTCTGTTTGTCCATCAGTTTGTGGATGATAGCTGGTACTTGGAGTCAATTGAGTGCTTACCAATCTAAAAATTTCTTTCCAAAAGGCACCCATGAATCTACTATCTCTATTACTGACAATGCTCTTGGGAAGCCCATGCAATCTGAAGATTTCTTTGAAAAAAATATCAGCCAGTTGTGCAGCACTAAAAGATGATGTAACAACAAAAAAATGAGCAAATTTTGTCAACCTATCAACTACCACATAGATACAATCCTTACCCAAGGATTTAGGCAATCCGGTGATGAAATCCATGGAAATACTGTCCCATTTTTGCTCCGGAATGGGCAATGGTTGTAATAGGCCGGCTGGACATGTAAGTTCTGATTTGTTTTGTTGACATGCTTTACATTCATTCACATACTTCTGAACATCTTCCTTCAGCCCCTTCCAAAAAAATATTTGCCTCAATTGTCTATAAGTTTTGAAGATCCTCGGATGGCCCGCTAGTGGGGAATCATGTGCTTCTTGCAAAATTCGGTACTTGAGCTTGGAGTTATGAACTAAATAAATTCTTCCCTTATAATATATCAGCCCATTCAAAATTCTATAATTATCATTCCCTTTGATTCCATCCAACACATCACAAGCAAATTTGTCTTTGGCATATTCAACTAGTAGCATGTTTTTCCAATCCTTGGCAATATCCATGAGAGAAAAAGAAGGCCTTCTTGACAAAACATCTGCTACTATATTATTCTTTCCTTTGACATATTCAATATCAAAATCATAAGCTTGAATCTTGCTTACCCACTTTTGTTGCCTTTCATTTAGATCTTTTTGGGTGATAAAGTGTCTTAGACTATTGTGGTCAGTTTTCACCACAAACTTGCTGCCCACCAAGTATTGTCTGAATTTGGCCAATGCATGCATAATGGCCAGCATTTCTTTATCATAGATGGAGTAAATTTTTTCATGAGGCTGCAACTTTCTGCTCTCAAAGGCTATGGGGTGTTGGCCTTGCTTTAGGACAACCCCTATTCCTCCACCTGAAGCATCACATTCCACAACAAAAGGTTTAGTAAAATCAGGAAGTGCAAGTATGGGACAACTACTCATTACCTCTTTCATTTTTTGGAAGGCCTTTTCAACCTCTTCATCCCACTTGAAAGCATCCTTCTTAGTCAAATCAGTGAGTGGAGAAGTCAACTTGGAGAACCCTTTCACAAATTTTCTGTAGTAGGTGCATATACCAATAAAGCCTCTCAATTCGGTAATATTTTTTGGTGATGGCCATTCCAAGATAGCCCTGATTTTTTCCATGTGTACCTTCACTCCTTCTTGCCCAATAATGTTCCCAAGATATAGTAGTTCTTTCATTCCAAATTCACATTTTGATAATTTAGCAAATAAGGACTCTTCTTGCAAGATTTTCAACACAATCTCTAACTAATGCAAATGCTCTTCCCATGTTTTACTGTAAATGAGAATATCATCAAAGAAAACAAAAACAAACCTTCTTAGTTGCTTGAAAAATATCCTATTCATACATTCTTGAAAGGTGGCTGGAGCATTGGTTAACCCAAAAGGCATGACAAGAAATTCAAAGTGGCCAAAATGACATCGAAAAGCGGTCTTTTGCACATCTTCATCTTTCATTCGAATTTGGTGATACCCTGATCTAAGGTCAATTTTTGAGAAGTATTTGGCCCCATGCAGCTCATCCATGAGCTCATCAATCCTAGGAATAGGATACCTATTCTTTACAGTCTTTTTGTTCAAGGCTCTAAAATCTATGCACATTCTCAATGTGCCATCTTTTTTCTTCACTAGCACTACTGAAGAAGCATAAGGGCTAGAGCTTGGTCTAATGAGTCCCAAATCTAGGAGTTCTTGGATAGCTTTTTCAATCTCATCTCTAAACCTTTTAGGATGTCTATAAGGTGGTATCTGAATGGGTGAAGTACCCTCCTCCAAAACAATACTGTGCTCAACCCCCCTATCCGGTGGCCTACCATGTGGAAGGTCTCTAAAAACCTTTTCATATTTTTGCAAAAGTCTCTCTATCTCCTTTGGGTGTTTGACAATATTTATAGTTGGCTTGGGAGATGTAATATGACATTCAACAGCCCATTCTATATCCCCATGCCTCAATATAGATCTCATGCTATTGCAAGTCACTACTTGATTTGGATAAGTGTGTTGCCCTCTCACAACTCTTTGTACTCCTTTTGAATCTTGGAATTTCATTTCAGGAATTTGATAATTTACTGTATGCTCTCTTATTGAATACAACCATTGCACTCCCAAAACCATATTAGTATCAGCAACATCAACCACATAAAAACTATCAACAAAAGTATAGTTACCTACGGTGACTTGCAGCTTTGGAACCCATGTTTTGCATTGCATTGTGTTGTGACCGGGAATGACAACTGTGAAGCCATCAAATGGTTCAATAGGTATCTTTATTTTCTCTACCATCTCTACATCAATGAAGTTATGAGTGGCTCCTCCATCTACCAAAACTGAAGTTCTTTGTCCTTGTACCACACCTTTGCATCGGATAGTATGATAGCGAGGTACTGCTGAAAGCACTGCCATTCTTGCTTTGTCCGGTGAAGGCTGATTTTATTCTTGTCTTTCCTCTTCTACTGCTGTCTCATATGCCTCTTCTTGATCTGAAATATGTCCATCTTCATCCATGCCCCCTTCATACCCCTCATTATCAGAAAATACTTCTATGTATTGAGCCTTTCCTTTGGTACATTTGTGTCCCGGTGTCCATGGTTGGAAGCATGTGAAGCATAGTTTCTTTTTTCTAAGTTCATCCCTGTTTAGTCCCTCTTTTTTATTCCTCTCAAATGACTCTCTTTGCCAAGGTTTCTTATCATATCCATCCCATTTCCAAGGTTTCTTTTCAAATTTATATCTAGTCTTAGGAGGAAATCTCGTTCTAGGAAGCACATTTTGGAGATCTGTACTCAAGCTCATTGCATCTTTTAATGTAGTTGGCTTGTGGGATTTGACCAAACCTCTTAAGGGTTCAGCCAAAACTTCAGTGAATAGAAATACTAATCTTCCCATAGATACATCAGCCACCTTGACTGATAATTTTTGAAAGTCCATCATATATTCAGTAGGGGACCCAATTTGCTTCAATTGAGCTAGTTCTTTGAAAGGCAATTCTGGATCTTTTTGTTCAAATCTTTCTAGTAACCTATCAACAAGTTCTCCATATGTTTTAACCTTATTATGACCCAAGGTTTTCATCCCATGAAACCACCATTCATTGGCATCTCCTTCCAAATTAAAAATGGCCATTTTTAATGCATCCTCTTCCAACATAGGATTCAACTGAAAATATACATCCAATTTTTGCACCCAAGTGTTAGCAGAATTTTGAGAAGAACCATCAAAAGTAGGAAGTGAAATTTTTCCAATAGCACTATTTAATTCTTTGTTTTGGAATGGAATCCTATTGTCTCCCTTCCTATTAATATTTTTCATAGCATCAATGTAGTCACTGAGTGGTACACCTCTTTTACACTCTTCATTCAAATCATTCCAATCATTTACTAGTTTCTTGTAATCCAATTCAAGATTGGTCTCTTCTTTGGGTGTGAGAAATTTAGGTGCAGTAGGCCTTTGTGTGCTTTGAAATTCATCAGGTCTATTATGAGGTCCTGTACTTGAGAAAATATGCTCATTCCCTTTCATCTTTTCCCCTGAGTGTGAACCACTATTATCTCGTATTATCCCTTTGCTTTGAAGCTGGCTAATCAACAATTCGAATCCTTGCAACAATTTATCACCTATCCTATCCATGTTTGCTGAAATTTTAGAGAAACATGGATCTAAGGTTGCAATAATTTCCTCCTTATGTTTTAATTTGTCCTCCTCCTCTCTACCCATGGTTTCAGTGAAAGACTCCTCTTCTTCTACTACCTCTTCTTCAACAAAAACCTCTTCAACTACTGGTTCAAAGGGTGGTGGATTATTCTTTTGAATTATTGTTAATACCATCAGGTGCCAAGAACATGCTCTGATACCACTTGTAATGATCCTTTTTCAAAATTTTATTAAAATGCCACTTTTTCCACTTTTTCCCCAATTTCGACCTTTGACTAGTTTTACTGTTTTGACCTCCAAATCAACCCAAATGATCCCAAATATTTTGTAGGAGTGTATGAATGGTATTTAGACTTGAATATTAGGTTCAGAGATGTTTTATGGCCCTCCAAATACTGCTTCAAACTTGATTTGTATTCTGATCAATATAGGTAATTTTGACTAGTAATTTGTGCATCAAATCCCCCCGGGGCAACACTACAAATGGCCTTCCAAATGCATCCAAACTCCCACGAATTTATGAAAATAGGTATGTAATGTGTTAAGTATGTGATTAAGGTCTCATATGAACCATTAATTGATTTTTACTACTGTTCTAACTCTCTCACATTCAACAACAAAAACCGCCAATTCGACCCTTGGGGAAATGGCACTATTTCACCTCTCAATACAAACAAACTGAGTAAAAATGCTTCAAATGCTCAAGTACAGTACATGAAAATTATAGAATATATCCATGGCAGTATATTAATCAAAAATATATCAGAGAATCATCCATCCATTCGAAATAATCAACCTTATAGTGTCATACATCAAAGCATTGGGGAAACGGACATTGTTTGCTCATTAATCAATAATTTTGCATACATTCAATGGGTATTTCGACCTGATAGTTTCTGAATATGAATAACATAGGATATGAATCTATTACAATCAGAAAAATATCATATGAAGCTCTCCCAATGAGTGCAAGATCTCACCCAAAGCGCAATCCCTCAAGGAGCCCGAATATGCCTTCAAAATTGGAAATGGTGGAGAGAAAGTGCTGCACTAAACCAAACCATGAAACTTCCTGTAGCTTCTACCTGCAAATAAAACTCCATTAAAGCACCATGAAAGACCTGAGTGGCCTCTCCAAACACCAACTTGGATGGGAATCTTTCACCCTTGAAATTGGCTAAGGCAAGAAACTAGTCATCCACTAGTTCTCTCTTCACAAATGCATTTTTTCTCAAATAATCAAAAGGCATTCTCATACTTGATTTCTACATTTTATAACCAACATTAGCCTTCAAGGGGTCGAAATCCTCTCAATAGATTCAATAATTTCCCATTTAGAAAATATTCCTCATTTGCCACTTGTCTCCTAGTTCCAACCTTCCATCTTCTCCCAAATTCGAATTTGAGTCTCTTTAGATTCCTCCAACTCCATGAGCGCCTTCCTTGAGCCTATTTTTGGGGCTGACATGTCATAATGGTCAGGTGTAAGAAGTCAGGTCTGAATTTTGTCATAAATGTCATAGATGCTTCATTATTGTTGTCATAAAACTAGGGAATCTAGCCCAAGTGTCCACTAGTCTCCAATTTGACTCTTCCTCTCCCATGGACGTTACTATTCCATCCCATTTCGACCTAAGATGATCAATGCCATGTGTTATGACTTACCAACTCACCCAATAGTGTTCACCTTCCCATGAATTCGAATTGGAAAGAGAGAGCTGCCATGTGTCATTGAAAAATCAAGCTAGTGTGGGTCCCACCACCTCCGTATGTCTCCAAAACCCTTGCCACCTAGAATTTCTCTTGAATTTATTTATTCATCATATTTATTAAATGCTTGAACCCTTCTAATGTCTAAATATCATTTATTAGCTTCCTTATTACCATCCCACATGTGCCCATCCAACCTAGTAAACTAGTAGGATTGATGGGATTGTCTTACTATGCACTTATTTGAATGGGGACATTACAGTCTTCCTTCCAACCACCAAGAAGACGCCACTTTGGAGATTTGCTTGCCATTGTGGAGTTCAAAATCCATGTGGAGGATAACCGCGGAGCCGCCTTCAACGATGAGGGGGTCCAATTCTGGGATATCTCCAGCTGGATTCCCTATAGAAGGCCCTCAAGCTCAGTAACGTTATTTGAATCAATATCGAGATATCTTATTTTGAAGCCAAGCATAATTCCATCATCATTCCTGATAACACACCCATATCTAGCCGAGCCTGGATTTCCTTTTGAGGCACCATTGAAATTGAGTTTGAAGAATCCGGGATGGGGGGGAGACTGGAACTCAGGGCTAGCACAGACCATAGACAAACCCTTTGGTTTTCCAAGACAGGGAAGCATACCAGAGATTCCCTAGGTGCGTAGGATTAAAGTCTCAGCTTCGTTGGTCTCCAAATCATTATTATTCCAAGATTGTAATTTGACAGTTTCAATCATCTTGGTGTGAATGAAGGCCACACTCTTTCCTCTGAATTTTTGATTTCTCTGAAGATTCTGGAGTTGCGTTCCTTCTAGACTTCCCATATTAGAAAGTATGGAAATATTTTCCAGATACTGTTAACCACAGGGTTTTGGAATGGAGCCTTGGTCCATTCACAGACAGTTTGTACAAGATTGTCGTGAATTCTATCTGGCCTTCTTAGAGCCATCACCCCGCAATCCCACATGCCTAAAGTGAATGGGCACAAGTCCAAAAGGTGGTGCACGGTTTCCTCCGCCAAACTGCACATGACGCACTGGTAAGGACCTCTCAAAACTCTCTTTTGTATATTATCACCGGTTAAAATGCGTCGTTTTATTACCAACCAGATGAAAATTGATATTTTAGGCCACAGGTTAGCATCCCACAATTTATTCCATTTCAACATCGGAGCTTGATTATTGAATCCCATCCATATGTTGTAGGATTCTTTGATAGAGAATTTACCTTTAGGTTCAAAGCCCCATCGTAATTTATCCTCCCCTGTATGAAAATTGATTCTGCAGTCGTTCAAAGCTTCATTCAACCGGTTTAATTCCTCTTTAGGACCAAAAGGTTCCCACCAGTTGCGAGCCACCCAAACCCTAAATTCATGTTCTGGGGCTGTTGCATCCCAGAGATCCTGGACCAGAACTTTGTTATTATTAATGCACTCCTGAATGACATGGGGAGCATCAAAACTGCCAGCGATGGGGGGTAATTGTTGCCAGGAGTCATCCCAGGAATTAACTCGTCGACCATTTTTGATTTTCCAGAAGCTGTTATCCTGGACAAGGTTCCTACCTTGATTGGTCGTCTTCCATATATGGGAGCCTGGAGTAGTCTCAAAGAAACAGATTAGGTTACTTTTCTCCCAACCATTCACATATTTAGCATACCATAGTTTAGCCCAAGGCTCCTGGTCGTGAGAAATCCAGCGCCACCACATTTTATCCCTAGAGACATAATTGACTTGCTCAGGGTCATGAAGATTAAGACAACCTTGCTCCTTGGGGGAGCAGATCACTTCCCATTTGACCAGGGCCCATTTTCGGTGATCCCCCGGGCCGCTCCATAAGAAATTACGCTGAATGTTTCTTATTTCCCTCAGAACGGATTTGGGTGTTGTTGTTAACACCCAAAAAGTGTTCACTACCTCATCTACCACATTATATGGCTCATTTGTCCATTTTCCTACCATATTTCCCTTAAAAATCCCAAAAAATCCCATTAAAAAAGCCTCCAAAAGGCCTAAAATGCCTCCAAAAGGCCATAAAACCCTCAAAATTGCCTAAAAAAGGCTAAAAACCCCCTTTTCCTCCAAAAATAGCAAAAATCCCCTAAAAAGGGAATAAAAAATATAAAATAATGAGGAAAAGGAGGAAAAAACCCTATACAGCTGCCCAAAACCATGTGTTTCCTAAAACCATGGGTCAGCACTCCACCACCAAAAAACTATAAATAGGTGATGGAGATCCCTTATTCTATATCCACAATCACAAGCACCCTTACTCTGCCAAAATCTCTCTCGAAACCCTAGTTCACCATTGAACTATTTTCACCTTGAGAGCCACCTTTGGCCCATTCCCATCATAGGAGAAGGAGAAGGAGCATATTGAAGCTTGGAGCATCCTCTTGGACACTGCAAAGGGCTTCATCAAACCTTTACATTGAAGGTAACATCAATACAAAAAGCCATTCTTTAAATTTGATGTTTATGTTTCATGCTTGTTTTAGAAGTAATTTAATTTCTGTTTTAGCTTAATTAGTTTAATTTACTGAACTGCTACTAAGGAGTCCATTCTCCTTAGTAGGTGCTCATTTGCACAAGCTAGGGGTAAAACCCTAGCTACAGTTTTGGCGACTCCCCTAGATTTTGAATTTCTTGTTTCCGTTTTGAATTTTTTTCCTTTCGGCTGTCCCTTTCGGCCGCCGCATACCGCGTCTTTTCCCTCTGCAGTCGCGTCCCGACCGCGCCTTTCAGGCCTTTACCTGCGATCCGACCGCGGCTCTCAGACTGCTTCCGACGCCCCGCCGACGGATTCAAGTCTGTTACCTGCGATCCGACCGTGGCTAATCAGCCTATTTGCCGCGATCTGACTGCGCCTGTCGGCCTTTTTCCCGCGTCCCGACTGCGGCTTTCTGCCTCTTTCGTGCGTCCCGACTGCACCTGTTAGCCCTTCTGCCGCGACCCGACTGCGTCTTTTTCCCTATTTCCCGCATCCCGACTGCGTCTGTTTTCCTCAAACCCGCGGTCTGCCTGTTCCGATTTGCCACAGACCCGCGGTCTGATTTCTGCTCTTTTCCTGTCTTAAGCCCAGCCCCTTTTGCTGCACTATTTTCTGCATCTGAACAGCCCTCTGTCCCACCTACAGCCTCACTACCTTACGGCCTTTCTGCAACATAATTTCTGTTCCTTTTACAGATTTCATTTTACAAATTTCAGTATTTTTAATTCAGAAAATTTTGCAAGTTTAACTTTCAATTTCAGTATTATTGATAGTTGGAAGTTGCCCCCCTTGTGGCACTTCTATTTTTGGGTTCATCACCTCACGAGCACACACTCTGTCACATAAATCAAGTGAGCCTTAAAAAGTACCTAACTAAACCAACATTCTAACCCCACTTGGGGAACACAAAAGAATCATTGTAGTTAGGTAGGATCAGGGGGATAGGCTTCCAATAACACCCCTTGGTTATTTCACTTGAGACATAGTTGTTGTCCAAATAGGGAACCAAAATCCCTTAGTACTTTTTGGCACGGTCACGACCAGTTTATCAGAGGGCCTCTCCCTTAGGAGGGTTGAAGTCGGGAGACTGGTTCCGGAGGCCTGAGTGGAATACCGCACTCCATTCAGTAACCGAAGGGCTATCTTTCGCGGTTCGCGGGATATCCCTGTATAGGGGTATTGCGGTCAATGAACTAAACGGCAGATTCACCTTTCTGGACGTGTCATGAATGGGGTATCTTAGTTGCCATTCTTCTAGGATTGACTACCCGGTGTCCCTCCCGGTAGGGGGATATCATAGCCACTTGGCTTTCCTACTCATATTGTCTGACTTGGATTTCATCACCTTGCAGAGGATATGTTTAGTTGAGTCAGAATACTTTTAGTTAGGTGTTTGCATGCTCCTTTACCTCCCTTTGGTCTAGTGAGTCCACCATTTTTTCTTTTTTAGGAAACCTGCTGCTTGTTGGTATTCTGACCATCTTTGTTGTTACTCCACCTATTGTAGCACAGATGTTGCAGTAGGTGTTTTGAGTTGGTTGTTGGCCTGAGTGCCTTGCTTTTTAGCTCTCCTTCTGCACACTCGGTTGTATTAGGATTTTTTGAGCTGTTTTTATACTCACCTCAACCCACAGAGATTTGACACCATCTGTCACCATTGAGTCCCCGAGACATTCTCGGCGCCTCAGGGGCGAGCCCCCATAGCACGGTTCTCTTGACACCACCCGTCATAGATTCCGATCATCATCTGTTGATACCATTCATCACAGGTCTAGAGCCTTGTCACTTCACTCCACTCGTCAGCGACGTAGGACTCCGTCACCAGATAGTGACGCCCCTTACTTTACCTCCGATTCTGATGAAGAGTCTGAGAACCCTATTTACACTGCCCCTACTAGCCCCATGGCTGGCACGACTTCCACTCCATTTGTCATAGGGACCATTGGTGGCACATCCACCACTACACCAGTTACTACACCTGTTTTTGGTATGCCCTCCATGGGGCACCCATCTACCGTTCCCCTCACGGTACCTATTCCCACAGCGGGAATACCTATCCCCACTACATCAGTGGCTCACACTACCCATGGTGGTGCTGGACCATCCTCCACTACCTCAGTTCCCCCACTTGGGGGCACCACCCTAAATCTTGTCCCTCCACTTGGGGGCACTGGCCCCAACTTGGTCCAAAGCACTACTGTGTCACATCCTTCTTCCAGTTTGCCATTCATGGCTAGCCTCAACCTACCTGACCTGGCCAGATTGACCAATGATCCTATTCGAAACGACCCTACATGGCCTCATATGCCTACCAAACTACCCTCTGACATCCCTAAGTTTGAGGGCAAGGCCGGTGAGGACCCACAAAACCATATCATGTCCTTTCACCTATGGTGTTCCTCTAACTCCATCGTGGATGACTCTGTTCGCCTCCGTCTCTTACAGCGCACCTTCACTGGCTCTGCAGCCAAGTGGTATATCGAGCAACCTCATGGGACCCATGCCACCTTTGCTTCCCTGGCCTCGACCTTCCTGCAGTTCTTCCAGTTGCCTGTCCGCTATGATGCGGGCGTTGAGATCCTTCTATCTTGTAGACAAAACACGGCTACCCATATCACAGACCACATCCATGAGTGGCGTCGACGCCGTAGCTTATGCAAGATCAAACTAGACGACCGTATCTTCCTAGATTGGTTCCTCAAATCCCTTCTCCCTGTTATTGCCAAGGATGTAGCCTCAGAAAGACCCCAGTCTGAAGAAGAAGCCATCCTTAAGGCCCAACAGTTCGACCTCATTTACGCCCAATCGGGTTACCTTTATACCATTATACCTGACGCCCCTCGCGGCGAGTCCTCCCAGCATGATGCGTCGGGGGCATCCCACGCTGCAGATGGTATCATTGGCCGTGTTTCTTCGCATCCCCAACCATTTTCTATAGCACGTCCTACCCCTGGCCCCGACCTATCGCGGGCTACTTCACAGTCTGGAGCAACCAACTCGTATGCTCCCATGACACATCACCATTCCCATGGACCCTCATGTCCACCTCAGTGCTTCGGGTATGCGACTCCTGCTTATGCTCCTCCAGTCGCCCCTCAGCCTTACTACCATCAGCAGGCTGCCTCTGGTCCTGCGCCTTCACAAGCCCCACCCGCTTATTATCCGCCCCAGGCAGCCCCTGCAGCACATCCACAACCTGCTCCGCAGTCCTATCAGCAACCCCCTCAAGTTGCTGCACCTGCTCAGCCTCAACCTACATATCATCCTCCGCAGCCCGCTCCAGCACCTGCGCAACCTCAAAATCCACCTGCTGCCCAAGGGAAAGTTTACGCCCAACAGAACCCGCAGCAAAACCAGAATAACCAACGAAACCAGG
Source organism: Larix kaempferi (assembly GCA_027924585.1). Taxonomy (NCBI): domain Eukaryota; kingdom Viridiplantae; phylum Streptophyta; class Pinopsida; order Pinales; family Pinaceae; genus Larix; species Larix kaempferi. The sequence goes on from BSBM01000969.1 coordinate 1,769,644, forward strand.
GCCAACAGAACCGCAGCAAGGGCCGTAATCGTGGGAACAACCAACCTGCAGACCAAGCTGGTCAACCGGCTAATCCCCCTGACAACAACAATGCGGCCCCCGCTAATCAAAACCCTGATCGCCCGCCCAAGCAGGCTAAAAACCCCAATTTGCGAACGAACCACCCTTGTTCTATTTGCGGGGTCTATGGACACTACACACACGCTTGCCCACACTTGGAGCGATCTCGGCAACTCTGGGTTGACGAGGCCCATCGCCAAGGGCATGTGGCTCCCCAAGCGCCACCCAACCCCCCCCAACCTCAACAACCCCCTTTGGTACTGCAAAACCACTTACCGACCCAAGGCGTAGTGAACACTCAGCCGTTGGCTCCCCAACAAGCCAATGCGCCCCAACAACAACAGATCACTTATGCTGCTCCTGATTAACCCATGTTTGACTCAGGTACCCACCACTTACTGATGATGTCATCTGCTGACGTCAACCTCCAGACCCTTCGGAACCAATATGGCTCCACCTCTGAAGCCACTCCCACGGATAAAACTACTAACGCCCATCCCACCGATCAGGCGTTACGTATACCTCCGCCTCCCATAGACGGCGCTGCGAAAGCACCTCGTTTCCCACTTCGCCGAATCAACAATAACCCTAACGCGCGCGCTGCGTCAAACTATAACATCGTAGACGACCTAGCCCAATCTCCCGCAGCCATGTCTGCGTTAGAAGTCTTGAAGAACTGCCCTTCCCAGCGCAAGACTTTACTCTCCGCCATTGGGGGGATTGACCCAACTGATTCGCATTTGATGGCATTTGATTTAGACCAGTCTGAACCACGCCTACCTTCCAGCTTAGCATTCCAAGTTACTGTCTCCGTTAGGAATCTTGTCATCCATCGGTGCATCATCGATGAGGGTGCCTCCACATGCGTTATGTCTACATTCGTATGGCAGAAGCTAGGATCCCCTCCTCTCCAGCAGTCCACCACTGCATTACGCGCCTATGACGGTCGTTCGGCCCAGCCCCAAGGCCTCCTACCCAACGTTCCAGTCCAGTTAGGTGGAAAAACTGTACTCATTGACATTGAGGTAATCAATGCCCAATTGGATTATAACCTTTTACTGGGCCGCAGCTACATGTATGCCATGCGGGCGGTTGCCTCTTCTGTCTTTCGTACCATGATGTTCCCCCATGAGGGACGCGTGGTTAAGGTTGACCAGCTCACCTACTATGATCCCAGTGCTCCTGCGGCACCTGAAAATGTTCTCCCCATGGTTGAACAACCTGTTTCTCCTGCCACCACCTCGTTTGTTTCCTCTACGGGGACTGGAGTCTACTCAGACGCGCCAATGACCTCCACCTTTCAATCCATTCCTCCCCCGTCATCTACGCCCGAAGTGTCTGACTTATGTACCTTGTCCCAGGACAACCAACCACCTAATAATCAACCACCCTTGTTGCCCAAACCACCATTGGTACCTAGCCACATTGGTGTTACACCAATCCATACGATCCCCTTCCTAGTCCCTCCATCAGGAGTAGTAAGCGCCCCGGTCATGGCTACCCTTAGCCTCCCTGGGTTAACCTTGGGATTACCTGTATGGTATCTTTCGCCTCCCGTTCGCCCGCTGACACCAGATGTCATCCTCCAACCGGTGCAACCCATGGCTACTACCTCTCAGCCACCTCCTGGTGTCTCTACCCCTTCGTCCTCCACGACTCCCCCTCCTCCTCCCAAACCCACTGGGGGCAGAGGACCACAACCTTACACTGCTGTACCACCTCCAAAGACAGTAAAAAACCCTCCAGTATTCGTGCTCCTCCCAAATGCTCGCTGTGCGACGAGTTGGGCCATGCCACTCACCAGTGCCCACAGTTACCAGCATTACAGAAGCACATGCAAATGCTCGATGATGACCCCAACATCCCAACTGTCGAACTAAACCCCACTCCCAAGCCTAAAGATAAGTCCCTACGTACCAACCACTCCTGCGCCATATGCGGTATTTACGGGCATTATTCACATCATTGTCCCGATCTCCCGGATTACAGAGCGGCTCTCTATGAGATGAACAATCTGGATCTTGAGACGGCACCACCTACCATTGAGGAGATCTACCCCCCAGAATCTTCACCTTCCGGAGAGGTTAATACCATCTATATGATCTCTTCAACCACTACCCCCTCGTCAACCGATTTGACGACGCAAACTTTCCGTACCGATGAGGAGATTCTTGAGGCCCTTACTGCCCCGGATTATCCCTGGGATGATATGAATCATCGTTCCTACTTCCTCCCAGAAGCGTCTTCCTCTAGCACTGCTACCCAATACGCGGTCGAATCCAAAGACTTCCTCCCCACCAAGGTCGACTGGTTCAAGGACCCTATTCCTGCTCCTGACGCCTTCGAGGAAGGTAACATGGCCAACATTTCACCCGTCATCCAAGTTGATATTGCTGCCCCAGGACGTGCCCCTGAACTCATCACTTTAGGAGCATTCTGCAGTAAACAAGAGATTGAGGACTACATAAACCTTTTTAGAGAATTCCGTGATGTCTTTGCCTGGTCCCATACCGAAATGCCTGGTCTTGACCCCGCTCTCATAGAGCACCACAGTAACACCTCTGCGTCAAGGGGCATGATAGATTACCTCGACCCTGGGATAGGGGGCATGATTAATCATTTTGACCCTACCCCATCACATCTATCTCAGCACGTCAATGAACCCATTGTTCAAACCCACACATTTGTGATCCACAATCACAAACCCCATGCACATAGCATGGGGGCAGATCATTAACCCTGCTCACTTTTTCACACTTGTGATCTCAACCATTTTTTGAGGTCACATATCACTTGTAGATTTGATTTGATACACATAGTTCTTTCCTTTGACCATTTCGGAGTCCTTACGACCTCCGTTTTTCGCACCATTTGCACTGCCGGATTCATTTTTCCGTGCCCGTGATGATGTTTGAGATCATTTCTCGCTCTCACCCCCCGATCTTTCGGGTATTCTTTCAGACACCTATAGTCGCCTCGGTTTGCGTGCCACATCGATCGTTCTCCGTTTTTCGCATATTTTATATCATCGGATTCATTTTTCCGAGCTGGTGATGATGCTTGAGATCATTTCTCGCTCTCACCCCTCGATCTTTCGGGTATTTTTCCAAAACGCCCTCGTCGCCTCGGTGTGCATGCCACATCGGCCGTTACCCGTTTTTTACATCCTTTATATCGCCGGAATCATTTTTCCGAGCTCGTGATGATGCTTGAGATCATTTCTTGCTCTCACTTGGTACAATTTCAACATTGTGTCCACACACCTTGCTGCCTCAATTTGCGTGCCACATCGGCCGCTGTCGGATTGTTCCACATTTTTACATGAGCCATTCACTCCTGTCATACTGCAAATGTTTCGTTATTTTGCCACCATTTCATCTACCCCGCAAGGAGGCCCACCAGTGTTTCCCACTACCCTCGTTCTTGGTCATCATTATTGTTCCTTGATTAAACACTTCCTCCTTGATTGGCCATTTCTTTTGTTCGGTATAATTTTATCCCTTTTTCGGGCCGGACAAGTCCTTTACGAAAAAGGCACTTAGGGAGTTTCTGTTAAGCTCTTTTCTGACTCCTAAAAGAATGAAAAGATCGCCGAGCAATCTTGCTTCCTTTCATGCTCGTTAAAGTACCTGAAAGGGCGTCTATCTGGTATAAGTTTAACCCTTTTCCAGACTTGGTAGACTAATTACGAAAAAGGAATACTCTAGTCACACCGGCTAGAAGAGTTCTTCATTGCATCCTTTTATGCTTCTTTGGGCCTTGGAGACTAAATCTACGAAAAAGCAACCCTCTGGAGTCTTCTTACTTGCTTTCAGACTCTCTAAAATTGAAAGCAACCACGAGCATGCGCTGTCCTGGGCTCGTAAAATCCACACGACAGTACCATTCCATCACTTCAGAGTCTTCTTATCGCTTTCAGACTCCTTAAAATTGAAAGCAACCACGAGCATTAACTGTCCTGGGCTCGTAAAATCCACACGACAGTATCATTTTACACACACTTCTTCTAGTTCCTTAACCCATGAAGAAGTACCCTCCCGTTCCTCCTGGCACTAAGATTGATCATCTTGGCAGCACCCCCAAGCAGGTCGCCTTTGTTCAGAGTATTCTGCAGTCTCCTGCCATTTTTAGCCAGCTTGAGTCTCCCTCAGCCCAGTTATCCTCCCAGATCCACTACAGCTATGATCCCTTTCCCCTCAGTCAGTTTCATATGCTGCCAGATCATTCCCATTATCATACTCTGAACAAAGGAAGTTTGAGTCCACCCACTCTACTTGCCCAGATTGTCCCCCCACAGTTTGTCAGTCCTGCCATCAGTACTATCACATTTCGGTCTTGTACCTCGCGCTCCTGTCAAGGAAACATCATTGCCTTGATAGTTGCAGGTCTCCCTCTGTCGACGACAGCTCCTCTATTCCAGAGGATAGGCCCAGAGGTCCCTACGCCTTGGACTTATCACCATCTGTGGTAAGTGCCTACGGATCATTCTGAGAGGAGTCATCATTGCCTCTCCGAGTGGTTGTTCCTCACATGCTCGACTTCAGCACCTTGATCGCATCGTTGAGGATCGCGTAGGATTATATCCCATCAGTTTTAGTCGAAGACCCCAGATTTCCCCCGACTCTAGCACATTGGTGAGTCCCTTCGGAACGCCCAGTTATATGTTCCCGTGGATGTCCGGGCTGCGTTGGCGATTGTATTCGGAAGCCATCCAGTTATATGCTTCCTTGAGTACCCAGTTCAGTTCCAGTTCCAGATCAGTGTACCATTGAGGTCAGAGCTACCTGTCACTATGATTCAGCAGCTCATCAGTTCCCCTGGTACCCCAGTCAGCAGCACTCTTGTTTTTCCAGTGCACCAGTTCTTCAGTTACCACATGATCAGCTCCGCAGTATGTCCCAGATTTTGTGTCCCCTCTGGACACCTATGATGTACACAGTGGCTATGTATCTTACAGGTCCCCCTTTTTTCGGGCCTCACAGTTTTGTTTATGTATCTTGATACGAGCATGGGTATGCCCGCCTCGTCCATCTATTGAGATTATCCCTCAGTCAGTATTTGAGGTCATGTATATTTCAGGTCCCCATTTTTTGGACCCCATTGTTGTTATTTTGTTATATCCTGATACGAGCATGGGAATGCCCGCCTCGTCCATATGATCAGATGATTCCTCATCCATTATTGAGGTTATGTACTTTTAGTTCTTGCAGTTGTTCGGGATCGTTGTTCCGGGCTTCAGTTTGTTTCTTCTCTTCTCTCCACACCCAGGAAAACCATTCATGACTTATGATGTCCATCGGCCATACGATTATCTCCTGACCTCGCACATCAGGGGGCAATCTGTTAACACCCAAAAAGTGTTCACTACCTCATCTACCACATTATATGGCTCATTTGTCCATTTTCCTACCATATTTCCCTTAAAAATCCCAAAAAATCCCATTAAAAAAGCCTCCAAAAGGCCTAAAATGCCTCCAAAAGGCCATAAAACCCTCAAAATAGCCTAAAAAAGGCTAAAAAACCCCCTTTTCCTCCAAAAATAGCAAAAATCCCCTAAAAAGGGAATAAAAAATATAAAATAATGAGGAAAAGGAGGAAAAAACCCTATACAGCTGCCCAAAACCATGTGTTTCCTAAAACCATGGGTCAGCACTCCACCACCAAAAAACTATAAATAGGTGATGGAGATCCCTTATTCCATATCCACAATCACAAGCACCCTTACTCTGCCAAAATCTCTCTCGAAACCCTAGTTCACCATTGAACTATTTTCACCTTGAGAGCCACTTTTGGCCCATCCCCACCATTGGAGAAGGAGAAGGAGCATATTGAAGCTTGGAGCATCCTCTTGGACACTGCAAAGGGCTTCATCAAACCTTCACATTGAAGGTAATATCAATACTAAAAAGCCATTCTTTAAATTTGTTGTTTATGTTTCATGCTTATTTTAGAAGTAATTTAATTTCTGTTTTAGCTTAATTGTTTACATTTACTGAACTGCTACTAAGGAGTCCATTCTCCTTAGTAGGTGCTCATTTGCACAAGCTAGGGGTAAAACCCTAGCTACAGTTGTCATGGCCGAAAACATATATATAGGCATAACTTGCAAAACTGCTTTAACCAGGACTAGAAGGCTAGCGAAATTCAGGGGATGAAGAGTCCAATTGGATAATTTTTTCCTCATTTTGTCAACCAGTTCTTTCCATGAGCCCTGACGAGCCATGGAATCAACCAAGGGGGAATCCAAGTATTTGGACGGAAGGGAGCTCTCTTGGAAACCCAAAATCCGACAAATATTTCTTCTCATGATCTTGGGGGTGTTTAAAAAAAAGACCTGAGATTTTTGTTCATTAACCTCAAGACCAGAAGCTTTTCCAAAGTTTGTGAGGCATGAATGAATTTTACTGGATTCCTGGATAGAGGGGTGCCCCATTATCATCCACAAACTGCTGATGAGTCTGACACTCCGCTCTAGGGTGAATAATGAGCCCTTGCAGATCATGATTGCCTTGCATAGCCTTGATTGTTCTTCCTAATCCTTCAGCCATAATAATGAAGAGGAAGGGAGAAAGAGGGTCCCCTTGGAGAATCCCCCTGGAAGGTTTGAGTAGGCGAGTAGGAACACCATTAAGCAAAATGGAAGAGAAGGCAATTGAAATTAGGTTCATAATCCATCTGATCCAGTCAACCAAAAAAACAAACACTTGCAGCATGGCCTTCATGAATTGCGAGTTTAACTTGTCATAAGATTTAGCGATATCAAGTTTTAGCATCATGCCCGGGATTTTTTCCTTTTTGAGGGAGTGAAGCACCTCATGTACAAGGATAATCCCATCCATGATTTGTCGACCTTCAACAAACCCCAAATTCTCTAGAGCGATGAGAGAGGGGAGGATAGGTTTTAGGCGATTGGCTATCACTTTTGTTACAATTTTGTAACTCACATTGCAGAGAGCGATAGGGCGAAACTTGTCAGGGGAGTACGCCCCTTCACACTTAGGGATGAGGGCCAGGAAGGTTGCATTAAACACAGGAAGGATTTTCCCTGAGCACCTGGAAGATTCCACAATTTGACAAAATTCCACCTTGATGAGATCCCATCAATAGTGGAAGAAATTGGTGGTGAATCCATTAGGACCAGGGGCTTTTCCATCCGCCATTTGTTGCACTGCTTCTTCAACTTTAGTCATAGATATTGGCCTCATTAGGATATAATTTCTCTCTTGTGTAATAAGAGCAAGAATACTTTGGGTAATCATATCAATATGTCTTCTTCTGTCAAGAGTAGTTCCAGTCATTATGTCTTGAAAGAAATTGCCGAGCTCACCCGCTATCTCCTCTCTAGTTTCTAGCCTTTCTCCCTCCCTGTTCTTTAGCTTTAGGATCCTGTTCTGCATTCTATTCTGGAGGACCAAGTAGTGGAATAATTTAGTGTTCCTTTCACCATCTTGGAGCCAATTAATTCTATCCTTTTGATGCCACTGAATTTCCTCCCGACGCTCCCTTTCTAGCAATTTGTTATAAAGATTTGTTTCCTCACTCTGCAACTCGGAGGTGTATCTGTAGTACATGCACCTGCTCTGGATTCCCGCTAGTCTAGATTCTAAGGATTTTTTGTCCTCAATGATATTCCCAAACTCTTCCTTATTCCATTTCTTTATTTTCTCCTTGAGAGTGTTCAGTTTCTGTTGGAACTTGTACATACTCTGGCCCTCTCCTGAGCTGAGCTCTTCCCACCATTGTGTGACCTTCCCCTTGAAATCAGGATGACCCAACAATAACTGTTCAAAACATAAAGTTTTTTCAAATTGAGATCCAAATCCACTCCACCAAAGTTCTACTAGCCAGTGATCCGACCTGGACGCTGGGAGAATGGAGGTTGAGACTTCACTACCTGATTCCATAACTGACTCAGAAACCAGGAATCGATCCAGGCGAGAAGCAATATGGAGGTCCCCTTTTCTTTTATTATTCCATGTAAATATCCCTTCCCCCGAGATAACATCAAAAAGTTTGAGGGCATCAATAGAATCCCTAAAACGAGCACATTCGTCCTCGAGATGACGTCTTCCTCCCTTCTTTTCCTCTAAGGAAGTGATAAGGTTGAATTCACCTCCCAGAATCCAATGTTGATTCCCCACTCTGTCCCCAATACGCATCAAGGAGTCAATAAAGGAAGTTTTTTCGAGGGGGGTATGGGGGCCATAGACATTGGTTAAAAGACCAGAAACTTGGAAGCCAATAACCCCAAATTCAGCAGAGAGGTACTAGTGATTCCCATGGAATCCCATCAAATTAACTTTACAGGGGTCCCATAGAATTCCAAACCCTCATGCCATACCTCTGGCATCAATTCCCATTGCCTTGCTATTTTTCCATTTTTTTTACATTGCTCTTGCAGTTGAATTGCCGAGCATTTTGTTTCTTGAAGAAACAATGGCTGGATTTGTCATCCTAATCTTTTTCCGAAGGACTTTAACTTTTTGCGGGCTGTTAAGACCCATGATGTTCCAGGAAAAAATATTCATTACAAAAACTAAAGTTGTAAACCTAAAGCATCCCTTATCATAGGGTACTGACCTGATTCAACCAACTTCATTCCTGCTGCAACAATTCGTTTCCAGTTGGATTTTCATCCTGGATTCTTAATTTTATCTTCATGTTTCCTCTTATAGTCTTTAAGAGATCTTGGACTAATGCCAAGGTGATTAGACTCCCAAGCCCTTATGATAGCATCTTTCAGGAGGACAACTTGCTCTTGTGGGACATATCCTTTCTTGACATCCTCACAGGCTTGTTCAATTCCCTCCAGATCCAGATCTCCAATGTCCATATATTTTGTGTCTTCACTAGTATCCCCTCCAAGATCTTCATTTGGGGTTTCCACCGCCTTATAGTTAGACGCCTGGGGGCGTTCAGTCTCCTTCTCTTGATTGCTCATGTCTTTCTGATCCTGGGTCAGGATAGAAGCAATGTCCTTCGATTGTTCTCTGAGTGCCTCAAATTGATTAGAGGCCATAATCTTCTTGGATCTATCCATGCTTTCCTATTTTCTCCCACCTCACTTGCGGTTTGAAACCCTAGAAAACCCTTGATCTTTGCTTTCCTCTTCAACCCTAGGAGAGGGTTTAGGGTTATTCATGGGGAAATATCTAAATAAGTGTCCATGTTCATGGCACCGCTAACATCTAAATGGGACTTGCTTGTAGTCCAAGGGTTGAACCCAATCCTCATCCTCCCATGACATCTTGATTGCTTTTGGTAGCTCTTTAGAGAGATCCATGTACACACAGATCCAAGCATAAGCCGTGTACCATTGAGCTTTAGTTTGCTTTGAAATTTTAACAAAGGATCCAAGGTTGTTCCCAATGTCTTCTAATATTTCAGCATCCCAATATTCACTTGGGAGTGAATAAAGCTTGATCCAGACAAGAGCAACCCGCATATCCTCCTTCTCAGGGAAGAAATTTTCTTTCCAAGGTCTCAAGAAGAGGCCCACAGAGTAGAAAAAATAAGGGCCCCCACCTAAAACTCTGTTTCTATCTTCTAGGATGAGGAAAGAGATCATAAAGAAACCCTTGGACCCCAGTTGGAGGTCATAATGTCCTTTTGGTTTCCATGTGGAATTAATCCACTAGATTAGGGCTTTTTTTGAGGGCAGCATCTCCACAAACTTACCGATGAGCGCGCGATCCTACATATATTGGATTCGTTCCCTTAACTTGTTGGATCTGATCTTCATTGATGAGATTGAAGTCGCTTTGGGTATGCACTATCCAAGCTTCCTTCCCATAGTGTGGTCTTCAGACCCCACATCTTGTGATCCTTTTCCCATACCACCCATTCCTTTGAGTGGGATTGGGATCCCTCCAACCCGAAACCCATCATGAGGGTTTCCAGGGGGGGTGGATTGCCTCCCCCCACAAATGCAGCCATGGTTGCCGTCAGTCCTTCCGCCTTCATAGGTCTCCGAAAACCCTAGCTCCCCAGTGAAAAAAATGAAAATGATAAAAAACTATCATAAGAAGTTTTAGGTCTTTTGAGGTTGCATGTTTAGTTGGTGTGGTTGTTGCAACCACGTTGAATATTGCTAAATCAATTGATCTATTTCCAATTGAACATTTATTTGTTGAGAATGTTTGAGAGCCTAATAAATTATATAATGTTGAATGTCTTGTTCCATGTGCAAGTTTGGTTGTTGAGGGGATGAACTTGGGGCAACATTCATTTTTTATTGTAACCCTAGAGAGTTTAAATTAAAGTTACTTACAACCACAACTCCACCTAATGTTGCAAGATTATATAAGTTTCCAAACCTAGCAAGACCATGAGTGTTGATCATATATCCATCACTTGCTAAGGGATTTAATAGAGGGGACGATGGTTATATTAAAATCCATTGGCTTTGATTTAGATTGTGAAAATGCATTTGTGATATTTTTCTCTGATGCATATTACTATTTGATTTGCCCCTATTTTTTGGGTGATTCAAATGGGAAACTAATGCCAGAATTCAAAGGGTCCTATCACTCAGTAAATCCTCATGAATTGAGAGTCAAATTGCATTTGCACCACTAGTATGCTGCATGAATAATTTGGCCTACTGTTTCAATGCTCACCTTTAAAAACTGTCTCTATAGAACTCCCAACTCATGCTAACCACAAAGTCATTGTCTTCTCATAAAAATGAACTTCTTTGGCTATTTCAAACATCTCGTTTCATATTAATTTGAGTATTTTTTTATCATTTTAAATCTACACACCGTTACTATTTTAGTTTTTAAATGTGGGTTTCATACTTAGATATTGATGATATATTCTTTTTGTTTCTTTTAGCGCAACGATTACTTTTTGTTCTTCTACTATTGGAATAAATGATTTTGATTCCAGCTGTGCAATTTGTTGTGAAAACGATGGTGCACTCAAGCCAATCACAAATCTTGCAAAATGGGCACATGTAGTTTGTGCATTTTATATGAATGAAGCATTCTTTTTGAACACTGATTCTATGGAGCCAATTGATGGTGTTTCTATTCTTCAAGTAAAGGAAAGGAAACAAAAATGTTTGTGTTTCTTTTGTGGTGCTGATCCGGATTTATGCAAGAACGCAACATAATACAGAAATACCCATAAAAACAAATACGCAGCAGAAATAACACTTCATTTCATTGCTCAAAGAAATGAAACTTGTTTACATACAGGATGGAAATAAATTAGCTAGAGTGTTGGTAGCTTATCTCTAAGAAGAGATGTGGCAGCCACATGCCTCTGAACTCTGTGTTACAATGAAGATCGAAGGCCTATATATTATTGAGAAACAAAGGAAACCCTACACATCCAAAAACCTAACCCTAGGAGGTGAAACACCAGACTATGGGCTTCGTTGGATAACTTGGTACATCAATTTCCCGGCGTAACTTTGGCATACTACCTTCGTTTGACGCCCATGATACATCGTTAGAAAGATCTATTCAAGGAATAAATCTATAAATAACAAATATCAAGTCCAGAACGGACTCATATTTCCATCTATAAAAAACAAATATCAAGTCCGGAACAGACTCATATTTTCCCGGCATCAGATGCTGAAAAAACGTCGTTTAGGGCCTCAAAATTGTTAAGATTCAATATGATAAGACAGAAAATATCAACATTTCATTTCATTTCACAACAATAGCATATACAAGATCGCTAAAGAAACAACAAGCACATCATCAACACAAGAGACATAAATTTATCCTAGGAAACCCTCATGGGGTAGAAAACCCAGCAAAACTTCCTGAATATAGATGACCAGCAAATACAAAGATGTAAACCAAAGACATGAGCTCCTCCTCCTCTATAGCAGACCTCTCTCACAAAAGTGCGCCACTCACAAGTGAATGAATGAGTGAGTTAAGTGAGGAACATCCTCCTCTACTTATACTTGTTCCCCGACTGACTTTTACACAAGCTAGGTTGGCCCCAACTTAATTACTGGGCTAAACACCCCATTACAACTGACTGGGCCGACCCATCTAGGGTGGTCTAATAACCCTTTGACCCACATAACACATACAGGGCCGACCCCCACTAGGGAAGTCTAATAACCCAAGTTACCACAATCCTACGGAGGAATAAACATCTCCGGATATACAATAAGATATTCATGGAGGAATGAAACATCTCCGGAATAATAAAGTACAAATATAATATTCTTAGAAGTTACAATATCTCAACACTCCCCCTTAATGAGAAGGATATTATAACAACATCTACATGAGCAAGGAGTCATCAACATCGTACATGATACATCTATAAATCATTGGAAGCTTTCTCAACATCATCAGTAACTCAACCAGTTACTGGAATATCTTCAATACTGGAACATCAACATCTTCAGTATTGAGTCTTTATCTTCTGCAGCACAAGAACATCTACAACAACATCAACATCATCATCACACGATCATCAACATCTGGATCATCTTGATCTACAGTATCTGGATCATCTTGATCTACAACATCTGGATCATCATCTCGATCTACAACATCTGGATAATCATCTCGATATACAACATCTGGATCATCATCTCGATCTACAGCATCTGGATCATCATCTCGATCTACAACATCTGGATCATCATCTCAATCTATAGCATCTGGATCATCATCTCGATCTATAGCATCTGGATCATCATCATACGATCATCAGCATCATCATCACATGATCATCAGCATCATCATTGCACGATCATCAGCATACTCTGCAATACACACGATCATATTACAGGATGATCAATCCCGCTCTCTTTAGGACATAGGTCCCTGGATGATACAATCCAAATCACGTACCTTTTGAACTAAGGTCCAGGGACGATATAGTCCTATCACATACCTTTTGAACTGAGGTCCAGGGACGATGTAGTCCTATAATTCAATTCTCGGAGACATACGTCTATGGATCATTTAAGACACCTCATCATGCCTAGGGATGATACAATCCTCTCGTCAACTTAGACAGAGTCTAAGGACCACTTCTCAGAGACACATGTCTACAGATCATTTAAGACACCTCATCATGCCTAGGGATGATACAATCCTCTCATCAACTTAGACAGAGTCTAAGGACCACTTCTCGGAGACATATGTCTATGGATCATTTAAGACACCTCATCATGCCTAGGGATGATACAATCCTCTCGTCAACTTAGACAGAGTCTAAGGACCACTTCTTGGAGACATACGTCTACGGATCAATTCAAGGGACCGAAGTCCGGCGACGATACAATCCCCACCTGTCCACTAAGGACTTCATTCTCGAAGACACATGTCTACGGATCAATTCAAGGGATTGAAGTCCGGGGACGATACAATCCCCACCTGTCCACTAAGGACTTCATTCTCGAAGACACATGTCTATGGATCAATTCAAGGGACCGAAGTCCGGGGACGATACAATTCCCACCTGTCCACTAAGGACTTCATTCTCGAAGACACATGTCTATAGATAAATTCAAGGGACCGAAGTCTGGGGATGATACAATCCCCACCTGTCCACTAAGGACTTCATTCTCGAAGACATATATCTACGAATCAATTCAAGGGATCTAAGTCCGGGGACGATACAATCCCCACCTGTCCACTAAGGACTTCATTCTCGAAGACATCTGTCTATGGATCAATTCAAGGGACTGAAGTCCAGGGACGACACAATCCCCACCTTTCCACTTAGACCCTATCTAAGGACCATCCACCAACCTCTCTGTTGGCATCACCAATATAGATATCCACATCATCGACCTCACTGTCGATGCAAGCAATCTCATCATAAGTGACCACATCACTCCCCCTTTCGAGGAGGGTCCTTGTGAACTACACCAAGCTTGTCTTGGAAATACTCAAACTTTACTTGAGGTAGAGGTTTGGTTAGTACATCGGTAATTTGTTCACTGGAGGTAGAGGTTTGGTCAGTACATCAGTAATTTGTTCACTTGAGGTAGAGGTTTGGTTAGTACATCGGTAACTTGTTACAAATTCGAACTTTATAGTTCCTTTCTGCACCATATCTTGTATATAGAAATGTCAGATCTTTATGTGCTTTGACTTATCATGGAACACTGGATTCTCTTCGATCTTGATACAACTCTGTTTGTCACATAGGATCACAGTTGGGTCTATATCTAAGTCAAGCAATCCTGAAGCCATACCGCTTCACAACTAGCAGAGCAAGCAACCATATATTCGGCTTGTGCTAAGAGCCACACTAGACTGCTTCTTGCTAAACCACAAGATCATGGCCGATCCCAGACAATAACATCCTCTCGATGTGATCTTCCTGTCTGATACACTTCCTGCCCAATCAACATCTGTGTAGCCATCTGAAGTCATGATTTCCAAGATAACATAGATCAAAGTCTATCGTATCCTTTAGGTACCTGATCACATGCTTTGCAACTATCAGGTGAAAAGATCTAGTTTCCACTAGATACTGACTCAAGGTGTTCATGTCCCAAATTTGGCATTGGGTCACAATGGCCTAATCACATTGTCCCTATTCATTAGAGTTTGTCAAATTGATGCTAAAGGTCAAATAATTGCCAAGGAGGAAAATTACTAGTTTCCTAGGTTTGGGGTGGAAGCTTTGGGATTTGGAATAATGGGAATAATAAATGATGTTTAAACATTAGAATGGCATAAATATTTAATAAAGTAGATAAATAAATATATACAAGTGAAAATCAAAGTGGCATTTCATCATGAAGACACATGGAGGAAGTGGGACCCACATATGGCTAGATTTCCCCACTACACTTGGCAGCATTCTCTCACCAATTCGAATTCAAGGTGAATGGTAACATACTTGGGGGAGTCCAAAAGGTATTATTCATTGCATGACTCATCCAAGGTCGAAATATAGAGGAAGAGTAACTCCCATGGAAGAGGAAGAGGCAATTTGGAGCTAGTGAGACACTTGGGCTAGATTCCCTAGCTCTATGACAACAATGATGAAGATGCTATGACACCTATGACACAAATCAGACCTGAAGGCTGACATATGACATATATGACATGTCAGATCTAAAAATAGACTCCAAGAGGGCGCTCAAGGGTGTTAGGGCAACTAAGATGCTTCCACATGTGATTTGGTGGAAGTGGGAGACTAGGAATTGTTGTACAAGTGGCGTTCTTTGGAATCTCTTCCCAACTTGAGTTGGCATGAGTCTCTTGGAAGGAATTCGACCCATGGAGGACATTAGAAGTTTATAAATGTCAATAACAAAGAATGAAACCAGCTTTTGATCATTTGTAGAATTTGCAATTGCATTTGTGAAGAGGGAGAGCTAGTGGATGACTAGTTTCTTGCCTTAGCCAATTTCGAGGGTGAAAGATTCCCATCCAAGTTGGTAATTGGAAAGGCCATTCAGACCTTTCATTTGGAGCTTTAATGGAGTCTTTATTTGCAGGTGTAATCTACATGGAAGCTCATGGTTTCTTCTATTGCAGCTCACTCCTTCAACCATTTCCAGTTTTGATGGCATATTCTTGATCCTTGAGGGAGGGCGTTTTTGGTGAGCTATTGTACTCTTTGGGGAAGATTTTAATGCCCCATTTCTTTTGTAATCTGAAGAAAATACTCTTTTCTTCATCTCCAAAAAGTTTCAGGTCGAAATTCCAAGTAGAAATGTATAAGTCTCATTTTTAATGGAAGAACAATGCCATTTCCCCACTACCTTGTTGTGAGCCAATGTATTGATGATGATTTCAAATGAATGGATGATTCTATGATATATTTGTGATAAATATACTGCCATGGATGTCTTATACAAGTTTCATGTACTTTACTTGAGCATTTGAATCATTTTTACTCAGTTTAATTGCATTGGGAGAAGAAATAGTGCCATTTCCCCAAGGGTCGAATTGGGGATTTTTGCAGTTGAATGGGAGAGGGTGAGAACAGTTGTAATAAACCATTAATGGTGCATATGAGACATTAATAACATACTTAACACATTACATACCTCTGTTCATGAATTTGAGTGGGTTTGGAGGCGTTTGGGAAGCCATTTTCAGTACTTACCTTAGGGGGATTTGAACCCCAAATTACTAGTAAAATTGCATACTTGGTCCAGAATCTTAAGAGAGTTTGAAGAGGTCTTTTGGTGGCCATATTTTATCCCTGAACATCATATTCAATTCCTAATATCATTCATAAACCTTCCTTGAATATTTGAAGGCATTTGGAGTCAATTTGAGACTTAGAGACCAATACTAGTCAAAGGGAAATCACTAGTAAAGTTACCTACATTGACCAGAATTGAAAGAGTATTTGCAGAAGTGTTTTAAAGGTACAAAGGCATCCATGAAACACATATTTATGTTCTAATATCATT
This sequence comes from Larix kaempferi, assembly GCA_027924585.1. Classification (NCBI taxonomy): domain Eukaryota; kingdom Viridiplantae; phylum Streptophyta; class Pinopsida; order Pinales; family Pinaceae; genus Larix; species Larix kaempferi. Next base: position 1,786,076 of record BSBM01000969.1, read on the forward strand.
TATATACCTTCTCAGAAGATTTGGGATCATTTGGGGCAAATTTGGGACCTAGAGATCAAAACTAGTCAAAGGTTGAACCAAGGAAAAAAGTGGAAAATTGCAATTTTAATAAAATTCCTAACAAGGGACATTACAATATATCTGGCCTGGTATTCATCAGATACATCAACGACCCAATAATGTGTCTGTACAGAGTCACATCAACTAACTCTGAGGAGTCATCATCTAACAACTTCAAGTCGGAACCCATGAGAGTGGCCATGGCTTCACATTCCAACATATCAATTCTTCTCAAGATTTCCACAGCATGATTTCCCGGGATGAGAAAGATTCCTTCTGAGCCTTGCCATACTTCCAGACCTAGGAAGTAATGCATCGATCTGAGATCTTTCATTTTTAATTCTACAGCCATCTTCTTCTTGCTTTTCATGATCTGTTTGTAAAAATAGATCATCCACATACAGTAATAGTATGACAGGTTCATCATTCGTAACGGATCAGCTTTACTTCTGGTAAAGCCCAAGCTTATCAAGAAACTGTCAATTCTCCCTTTATGACTGAACATCATTCACACTCTGCATTGAGTGATCTTCTGCATATCTATCTATGCCATCTCTCGTCAGATGGGTCTACTGATATGAGCCTCAATATCATTCGAACTCTATGGTGAGTTCCTTCTTGCTTCCATGTCATCTGTGTATAGAAACCATATTCAACCTTGTAGCAAAGGTTGAGATCCACATCACCCATTGTGATCATTAAGCTCATCAAATGAATATCGATCCTGAGTACCCATACAGAGCCTGATTCACACTTCTTCTTCAATTACACTATTAAGAGAATGGTCTTATCTAGCCACTTGGAGCAAACATCTCATCATGATCCTCTTCCTCTTTCTAGGAGAATCTTCCAGCCACGAGCCTTCTATATTATGTTTGATTTGTAAATCTTCTTGTTGAACATCCATCACTTGTTCGGTGTTCATCATTCTTCATGATCTTTCCTACAAATCAAAATTAAGTACATGATTAGTAATACTTCATAATCATCAAATCATGTTGACATGATAACCTATTATGCATACAAATATGATTTTCATAGTTATGCAACAATCTTGACCAATACTTTGGCACAACACTTTTCCATATCCTGTATGCATACAATGGCTATCTAGATGCCTTCAATCTCTACTAGAAAATACTATCGAGAGTGTGCACAACTCTCAACATGTCGGCAAAGAGGTTCATTCTAGACAAGCAACAATGGAATGTTTGTCCAACTTACCAATCATATGCATATTAGTAGTATACTGTTCAATGTTATATGAATGTTTACACCCAGCATGATATATTCTAGGAATACAAATATGCATACAACTATTACAAGCAATATCATTTACTATTTCAAATAACAACTCAAATACTTATCTTTTATGTTTGTGTGGTTGCCTCCTGCTTGATCTTCTATATGACTTTTGAACTTCTATTCATTCTGTACCATTGTGCATGCTCAAGTGTGCACTAGTGTCATCCTCATGATCTCATACACAAACATACATTCATTAGTATAATCTCAATATTATCAAAACATTATAATTCTAAATAATCTTGAATATGTATAGTCATGATCATAGATAATAACATTAGTATTCAAGGTTTCAGGGAAGTCTTCTTTTACTCATGCATATTCTTATTTGATCATAGGACTCTTCAGGTTAGTTAAATCATCAATCAAGATAAGAGTCATAATATGCATAAACCCTTGATTACTTACATTTCTAACTTTATGAATAAGCATAACCAATCATACCAAGTATACTTATATAAGGGATCCTAACACAAGGTAAGATTCTAACTTGATATAGGAAAACATACTTGGATTAGTATACCTAAACAATATCTTCTTTGTTCTCTTCAATGATTTAGAGATCCTATGCTAGAATCTGCATATCTCATAGGTTAAGCATAATAGAACAAAGTCATACATACCTCGTAAGTAGACCTTCTATGTGATCAAAGATTATGGATGAGTCTTTTTCATCATGTCGTCATGGTCATGGAACTTGATTTGTCTTTCGTGATGTACCTGTATCTTGTTAGCAGACAACATCAACCTCATACAACACCACAGTGCATTAGTACAATCATATATCCCTAATCAATGAATGTCTTCTATCATTCACATACTTTTACTAGGGTGATAAGACAATTCTAACATTAATCAAGATTGTACTAATAAATAATATGAAGACAAACATATTATGAACTTAATCAAGAATCAGATTTCAAGACATACCTGTATCTTCTTAAGTCATACCTGTCAAGACTTCTTGTAGTATTCTTATGTAAGGCCTTAGCCTCATCTCCCCCTGAAACTGGATCTGGAGCTTAATTAGGGTTTGTTAGAGAAACCCTAAAAATTTAAACTTTGACTTTCACACTTCTGAATGTATGGAAGGATGTGTCTCGCTGAGCTGATCAAACTATCATACTTCAATTTTGAAATCTCCAAAATTTGTCCCTTAAAAATTGCGTTTGAAACTTTTGGATCTTTTGGACAGGATCCCGAACTAGGGTTTGATGAAGCCCACCCTTCTACCCAATAAAAAGGTTCGATCCAAGGCTCTAAACTCTTATTTTTTTGAGGAGCTTCCATCCGTGGTCATAGACTTCAAGAATTCCAACTTTTGCTGAAGCCCTAATTTTTCACCTTTCCGATCACAATCTCGAACTGGGGTTTGATCAAGCCCGGTCTTCTACCCAACCAAAAAATTTGATCTTGGTCTCTAAATTTTGATTTTTCTAAGTAGCATTCAGCTGTGGACTTCGATTCCAAAAATTCCAACTTTCTTCGAAACCCTAAATTCTGGAAGCCATGAATGAAGGTGCTCCAAAAATAATTCTGTTTTGACAGAAATATGTACCTAATTGTTTCTGCTGTAACTCCGAACCTTTCAATCCACAGGGTCTGAAATTTTTTTTTGTGGTAGCCTGACCTGTCATCTTTCCATATCGACAGATCTGACCTCAATTGGATTTTCTGAGAGAGATTTATGCCAAGTGTTGCAACGTGACTTGTTTATGGGATAAAACAGGAGAGTGAACTTGTAGGGTGTGCCACGTGTCATTGGTTCAACTTCGGCCTCCGAAAACGTTTCCTGAGATAGTACAGTCTGTGTACTACCTGTCACTATTTACGAAATTTAATTTGGATCTTCCTATCCCAAGTTATGACCTTTTTTCCTAGGTCACCTGATTATGACTGAGATCTGGAAGAGGCAGAAACCCTGACTTGTACTGATCATAACTCACAATGTACAACGAATCTTAGGGTGTCCTTTGGAAAAAAGGTACATGGGGATGTTATCTACACCCTGTAAAATTTTCAGATCCTGAACCTTCGCAAAAATGGATTTATAGTGAAAGTTCCACGATGACTGGTTTTTGCTATATAAAACCCAAACCTTCAAATTGTCGCAAGTGAAGCAAGTGTCGTAAGTGCCATACATTGCCTTCCTTCAGGTTAGCTCTGATACCATGTTAAGATTCAATATGATAAGACATAAAATATCAGCATTTCATTTCATTTCACAACAAGAGCATATACAGGATCACTGAAGAAACAACAGGCACATCATAAACACAAGAGACACATATTTATCCTGGGAAACCCTCATGGGGTAGAAAACCCAACAAAGATTCCTCAATATAGATGACCAACAAATACAAAGATGTAAACCAAATACATGATCTCCTCCTCCTCCATAGAAAACCTCTCTCACACAAGTGTGCCACTCACAAGTGAATGAATGAGTGAGTTAAGTGAGGAACATCCTCCTCTACTTATACTTGTTCCCTGACTGACTTTTACACAAGCTAGGTCGGCCCCAACTTAATTACTGGGCTAAACACACCATTACAACTGACTGGGCCAACCCCTTTAGGGTGGTCTTATAACCCTTTGACCCACATAACACATACAGGGCCGACCCCCGACGGAGGAATAAACATCTCCAGATATACAATAAGATCTTCAGGGAGGAATGAAACATCTCCGGAATAATAAAGTACAAATATAATATTCTCAGAAGTTACAATATCTCAACAAAAACGGCTCCGGAAGTTTAGGACCCGAAAACTGCCAAAAATAGTAAATTGTGCTACAATTAAGGAAACTGAAACTGAAGAAACAATGGTGGGGGTCCAAGTGGAATAGGCGGGTGGCCACCAATATCCTCCTAGATCATTCCTCCCCCCTTAGGAAGCAATGGTCCCCATTGCGTTGAGTCCCTCCATGAGATGAGGAAACTTCTGCTGAACTTGGTCCCTAGTGAGCCACTTTCCCTGGTGAAGGAGTTGGCCTGCTTTGACAACTTGATATAGCGGGATCTTCTGCTGGCGGGTGTTCTTGATCTGTGTGTCCATAATTCGATCAGTTGTGGCTTGTTCCATGCAGTCCAGGTTTAACTCTGTTGGTGTGAGTTGTTCTGCCACGCCTGATGTGTCCAGTAGAGGTGGAAAGTAGGGTCGAAGGCGGTCCACATTGAACACAGGGTGTAGAACAAGGAATGGTGGAATACTGAGCTCGAAGGAATTGTCCCCGATAGCCTTGGTGATGGTGTATGGCCCATATCGAAGCGGGCGAAGCTTGTGGTGGGGTCCAGTGAGGCATTCCTTCTGCAAATGCAACCACACTTTGTCGTCCACTTGGAAGTTGTGTTGCACCCGATGCTGATCATGTCGCTGCTTGTACTTAACATTGGCTCTATCCAATATGTCATGAACCTGTTGGTGAATGTGCTGAATGCACTCAATGAAGCTATTTTCCTTGGAAACCTCAGACTGGACATGAGTTGAATCAGTCTGAGTAGCTGCAAATGGCATGGCTATGTCAATGGGACATAGTGGCTGGAATCCCAAGCCCACCTGAAAGGGGCCGTGGTCGGTTGAGCTGTGGAGGGCCCGGTTATAGCTATGTTGTACATAGCGGAGGCTCCCATCCCATGTGCGTGGATGCTTTGAGTTGTACATGTGCAAAATGTGGATGATCATCCTATTGACGACCTCTGTCTGGCCATCAGTTTGGGGATGGAAAGCTACGGACTTTGTGAGCTTCATGTCTAGCATTGACCATAGGCTGGACAAAAATGTACTAAGGAACCTACTGTCCCGATCTGAGATGATAGATTGTGGGATCCCAAAGTGTACCCACACTCGTTCAAAGAAGAGTTTAGCAGTGGTTTTTGTTGTGATATTCTTCTTGCAGGACGCCATTATGGCCATCTTTGAGAATCTGTCGACGACCACGAACACACAGTCATTGCCATGCTTAGTGGAAGGAAGGCCCGACATGTATTCATGGAGATGGATTCCCAAGGTCGACTAGGAGTAGGCAACGAAGTATAGAGGCCTTGCTTCTTGATGGACGGTTTGGCAATGGAGCAGGCAGTGCAGAATCGGATGTACTTTCCGAAGTCCTATCGAAGGTTCGGCCAATAGAAGTACTTCTGTAGTAATGGCACTGTTTTCTTGACCCCAAAATGCCCAGCGACCCGATTATAGTGCGCTTCCCAAATCATCTTGCAACAATCGCTTGATGGAACACAAAGGTGTCCCATGTGACATAGTAGTGCATCCTGGAGGTGAAAATTTGGAACTTGGTTGCCCTCCAAGAGCCTCTTGTATGTGTGGATGAATTTTGGATCGCTCTTGTAGAGAAGCGGCCAATCAGAAGTCTTGTGCCCACAAGAGTTGAGCACGGTGGTTATCGCTACGATCAGTGGTCGGCTGAGGCAGTATGCAACATTATTGGTGCTACCCTTCTTGTACTTGATGTTCAAATGAAACTGTTGTAGATATGTGGACCACATCTGATGGAGATCGTTCTGTAACTTCCCTTGTGTCTGTATGAACTGCAGGGGTTGATGGTCTGTGTGGATGATCGTTTCCTTCCCCAAAATGTAATGCTTCCATTGTTGGCAAGCCTGTATAATGGAATACATCTCTTTGTCATAAGTGGGATATTTGCGGACTGTGTCAGACAATGTCTCACTGTGATATGCCACTAGATGCCCTTATTGAGTAAGGACTGCCCCAATAGCATAGTCAGAGGCATCTGTCTCGATCTCAAATGGTTGTTGCAAGTCTGGTAATGTGAGTACTGGGGCACAACAGAGGCAATGTTTCAGCTCTACGAACGCCTTCTGTTGAGTTTCCGACCAGAAGAATTTTTCTTTCAGTCCTCCCTTGGTGACTTGACTCAAGGGCCAAGTGATATGAGAGAATCCCAGCACGAACCTGTAGTAGAAATTAGCAAGACCCAGAAAGCTACAAAGCTCTGTTAGAGTGGTTGGGGTTGGCCAATACCGAATGACTTGGATCTTGGTTGGATCCACATGCACCCCACACTCATCAATAATGTATCCCAGATACTGAACCTGGGTCATGCCAAAAGTGCACTTGTCCAAATTGGCACACAACTTGTGCTTCCGCAGTGTTTGGAGGACCTGTTGGATGTGGTGGAGGTGCTCTTCCCAATTCTGGCTGAAGATTAGGATGTCATCCAAGTACACTACTACAAATGAGTTGTTGAATGGCTGCAAGATGTCATCCATCAGTCTCATGAAGGTTGCGGGAGCATTCGTCAACCCGAAAGGCATGACCAGCCATTCGAAAAGGTCCTCCTTGGATTTGAAGGCAGTCTTCCACACATCGGTCGGTTCGATCGGTACCTGGTGATACCCAGACTTTAAGTCGATCTTGCTGAAATATTTCACCCCTTTATGTTGGTCTAGGAGGTCATCAATCCGGGGGATCGGGTACCTATTCCGGACAGTGATCTTGTTCAACGCCCGATAGTCAATACAGAGTCTCCAAGTCCCATCCTTCTTCTATACCAACACGATTGGGCTCCCACAGGGCAATGAACTTGGCCGGATGTGATCCTTCTGCAGCAACTCCTGAATCTGCCTCTTGATTTCATCGTTCTCCAAAATAGAGCGTCGATATATCGGTCCATTGGGAAGCGGTGCACATGGGGTCAAATCGATGGGGTGCTTAACCTGACAGTGCAGAGGCACCCCTGTGGGTGAGGTGAACATGTCCTGGTACTTTGCCACGACCTTGTCCATTTGTTTTTGTCGGGTGGAGGATCCCTGTTTGGAGGTCGTGGCCACGATATTATTCTTTCCCTGAGGGAAGATCATCAAGAAAACAAATTTCCCAGTTTTGGAAATGAGCTTACTGCATTGTTTTGTAGTAACCAAATAGATAGTGGCAGGTGATGGTACCTTTGGTATCCTGTACAACTGATTTCCCAATGTAATAATAACAGCGCGAGGCCGGGACTCATACACAGCATGTCGCTTCCATAAGTATGGTTGGGCTAATAATACATCACAAACACCAAGAGGAGCAATGTCACATAATACCTCATCGGTGAAGGGCTTGATGCTGTAGGGAAGGCGACACTGTTGGCTGACGCGGAGATCCAGTCCTTGGTGAAGCCACCCGATGGTGTATGAATGCAGGTGTGCTGTGGTTGGAAATCCCAGCCGCTTCACGGCCTCTGCTGAAATGAGGTTTTTTTGGCTCCCAATGTCGATAATAAACTGTAGTGGGGAACCCTTTACCCACATCTGGGAGTGGAAAAGACGCTCCTCCTCCTTGGAATCTTCTGGTTCTTCCTTTTGGATCTTCGTGGTGGCAATGGTGGCGTTGGGCTCTGCATCGATAATATTCTTCCCTCTTTCATTCCCCTTCTCGGGTTCTGATTCAGTGTCAGAGTATGCATCTGATTCAGAAGCCTTTGTCTCGGCCACCAGTGACTGCTTGGCCCAACGGTCACTTGTGTTGTGAGTGGGGCTCTTATGGAACTCACACCACTTTCCTGCTTCCTTCTTTGGCTTCACAGTGTTGCGCTTTGCTTGCGGATTTGGCAGTTTGTATTGAGTCTCCATGCCTTGGCTTTGTACTTGGTTCTGCGGTTTGGGGGCACCTTTCGCTTGCTTCTAATTCACAGACCCAAAGTCTCGCTTCTTCTGTTTGAATTTCTACTCAATTTTGGCAACATACTGGTATGCCGTACCAAGTGAGGGGATGTATAGGAACTCCATTTCCTCCTGAATGTATCTGTGCAGACAACTGCGGTACTTCAGCACCAAATGTTTCTCTGAATCTTTGATACCCAACTTGGTGCACAGGGTATGGAACAGATTCGTCAGCTCAGGCACATCTTGATCTCTTTGCTGCCGCAGTGTAGTCCATTGTATGTACTTGTCCTCATAGCTCCCCATGGGATAATATTGTTCCTTTATGGCGTCTCGGAAATAATTCCAAGTGGGTATGACCGAGAATAGAGAGGGTTCATCCTCGTCCTTTCTCGCACAGTAGGTTTCCCACCAGTCCTTGACATGGGGGGCCGCTTTGAGTAGTGAAAAAGTAATATTTTCCCGGTCGGAGAAGTCATGAACCGAGAAATATCTTTCTAATAGATTCAACCATCTATCTATGGTGTCTGCATCTATTCAGTCATCAAATATGGGAATGTCAAAGTTTACTTGTACCTTAAAATGGGTTGCGCCTCGAGAGTGGCTGCTAGATGCAGATGCGCCACCAGTGGGAAGTTGTTGAAGGGTTTGGGTGAAGTTATCCATCATCGCGTTCCTTTGTTTTTCAAGGGCCTCCTCGAGCAATATTTTGATAGGATATTCTGCGCCCTCGTATTTATTTTCATCCCCCATGGGTGGCCGTCGGGGTTTGCGAGGCTGATCTTGCAAAGGTTCGACCAGATCGAGCCCTAACTCCTTATATCCCGCCCTCGTTGGGGACATGCAAAGAAGGATCGAGAAAGAGAATATTGTTCTGATACCACTGATCCGGATTTATGCAGGAACGCAACAGAGTACACAAATACCCATAAAAACAAAGATTCAACAGAAATAACACTTCATTTCATTGCTCAAAGAACTGAAACTTGTTTACATACAAGATGGAAATAAACTAGCTAGAGTGCTGGTAGCTTATCTCTGAGAAGAGATGTGGCGGCTACATGCCTTTGAACTCTGTGTTACAATGAGGCTCGAAGGCCTATATATTATTGAGAAACAAAGGAAACCCTACACATCCAAAAACCTAACCCTAGGAGGTGAAACGCCAGACTATGGGCCCCGTTGGGTAACTTGGTACATCAATTTCTCGGGGTTGTAACTTTGGCATACTACCTCCGTTTGATGCCCATGATACATCGTTAGAAATATTTATTCAAGGACTACATCTATAAATGGAAAATATTGAGTATGAAACGGACTTGATATTTGCTTGACTCAAGATGCTGAAAAAACGTTGTTTAGGGCCTCAAAACGGCTCCGGAAGTTTAGGACCCGAAAACTGCCAAAAATAGTAAATTGTGCTACAATTAAGGAAACTGAAAACTGAAGAAACAATGTTGTGGGTCCAAGTGGAATAGGCGGGTGGCCACCAATATCCTCCTGGATCAGGTGCAAGGGTTGGTTCATGTGAGCATTGCTTAGTCTATGGATGTAGAGGAACATTTCATATCTCATGTGGTGTCACTCAAGGATATTAGTCTGAGGTATGCTTTCTATAACTCCTTTATTCCTATATGTATCCCTTTGTCTAACAAGGCCTTTTAAATGATTCACACATTTAGAAATTTAAAATTTTAGGTGTTTTGTCATTTTGAAGAGAATAGATCAACCTGATTACAAAGTAGATTGGGACCTGGGAAAATGGGAAAACAACCTAATATTCTAAATTTTTTGTTAAGTCCTTTGCAATCATGTTGACTAAAAAATGTGTATATGAAATACTCTTTACATAATATGGATATTGGGGATTCACTGTACAAGTTACTTCAATAGTGATTGGGTTATAATTTAAATAGTATAATTTCTTGATTTGGCTTTTTCATCTTTTAAATTTGTTCTCACTGATTTTTTTTTAAACCTAGCAAATATATTGTCATGGGTTGGATCTCTTAGGATTCAACTTTATTTTTTGTGGACAAAGTTTGTAACTAAGGCATATGACTTTCTGTTCATATATAACTATCAAATGGCTTTTCAAACCTCTAGATGTGCTCAATCTATATGCCTATTTAAGTATGTAATGTAGATGTCTATTCTTGAACTATATGTGAGAGTTAATGTTTACCATTTAAGATCAGATTAACTTTCATTACAAAGAGACCAATATGGAAATTTTGCATGGCTTTGCATTAGATGATGCACCTATTAGAAAGAACACTTGTGAAACAAGCTTTAGAACCAAAATAACTTTCATTACAAGTAGGTAAATATGCAAATTTTGCATGGATTTGAATTAGATGATGTGCTTATTAGAGTAAACACTTGAGAAACAAGTCTGCTTATATTAATTACATTTCATTGCCTTTCCAAGTCTTGCATATGCACAATTATTAGCATATTCAAATGGTTGCATAATGGTTTTGTTTCTTTTTTCTTCTTCCTTGTCTTATATTTTATGGGTAATCTTTGTGTGTAATAGGCTATTGTTGGTGTAAGGATGGGTGGATCCCTATTTGTCATACATACAAAGATATAAATCTCTCCAACCACACAAAGAAAGGTTGAAGATTAAGTATTTACTATTTTTAATAGTTCCTACATAAAATAAGTTGTCTTATTCAACAAATGGTGTTTGTCCACTCTCCATATAAGTCATATAAACACTTAATGCTAGCATACATGAACCAATGCAGTTATTTTGTAAAGTATATAAAACCATTGAATTTCATTTTTTATGCTAATTTCTTAAAATCTAAATGTATGTAGTGGCATTGAATACCGTCTCAACCTATTCTTTAGTAGGAAAACAACAAATTCCTGCTTTGATTTTCTACTCTATGGTTAAATAAAACTTTGACAGCTGATACATATATTCAGATTTTTATTTGGCCTATGAGGCTAGGGATTTCGAAGAGGTTGATCCATTGATTCAATTGCTTTAATTTTTGAATCTTTCTAGTGGTTTTATATCTATGACATACTAATCTAACACGTACTCAACTGAACTCTTTGCAACAATCAAGTGCAAAGAAGTAAATAATATGATTAGGAATTTGTTGAATTCACCTTAATTTATTGTCTTGTGGGAGTCGCTACTATTCAACTCTAGATCACCATATCACGAAGGATTCATGTAATTTCATGTGCTAGGATGTGTGGTAGTTCCATTCATTAAAGGTTGATTTCCACTCATAAGTTATATCACATCATTCATACCTCTATTTGAAAACCCCATAATTGCAAAAAAAAAATTAGGACAGTTAACCGTCGGATATCCGATGCATATAAGCGTCAGAACCACGTCATGATCGTTGGATACACTTTGGAAAGACCACTTTATATCCGGTATTTATCATCGGATATTAGACGTTGATTTATCAGTTATTTGACGAAGCAATAAAGTAACTTCATCGAATAGGCGATGAATTAGGAAGGGGGCCTCATCGGATAACTAAAAAATGACCATCGGGTAGTTGACGAACCAACAAATCCATTGCATCAGGTACCAGACACAACATCATCGGTTAGCCGATGTACCAATAAGTGGAAGCATCAGTTGTACAATGAGAAGTCATCGGGTACCTGACGCAACATCATAGGTTAGCTGACGAACCAACAAGGGGAAGCATTGACCATCCAATGAATTACCATCGGGTAGTCAATGGTCCAACAAATCTATGTCACCGGTTATCCGACGAATAATCATTGGATAACCAACGACAAAATAAGAAATGTTAACAGTATATCCAACGCATATACGTTGGATATCCGATAATTCTCATCGAACAACCGATGTCTAAATAAGAAATGTTCAACGGAAATCCGACAAAAATTCGTTGGCTATCCAAGGATTGACACCTAAAATATCAAAATCTATGATTGAGTGCTTAAATGTGCCGGTTATCCAATGATAATAATGTTGGACATCCGATGATAAGTGAAGTATCAGATAATCGATTAAATTACACCGACTATTGTTGGACGTTGTTTCATCGGATAACCATTGGTATTATAACGGAAATCCGACGAAAGGCCGTTAGATTTTTGTCCATATGTAGTTGTGCTTCTTAACAACAACTGTAGAAATAGGGTTTCCATTGCCTCCGCTCTCCTCATCACACCGAGATCCTGTCTGTCCACCATCTCCCAAGCCTTCCTTTCCCACCTCCACTCCGATACCATCCACACAAGGACCTAATCAATCATCCAAAAAAACCTTACACCCCTCCTCAGGACCATAATGCACACTAAATCTCTTCACAAATGAGAAATCCCCCAAAGTACACTTCCTCCCATCTGTCACTTCATCTACCTTGGAGTTACCATCTAAACCCCCCTCCAAAGCTTCACTTATTGGTTGGTCTTCAATCAATTTTATAGCCTCCATACATATTACCTAATTGTGAGTTAACCTTGCTTATTTGAGTAATTGTCAGTATTCATCATCGAATTGGAAAAATCCTTCCCGAGCCCAAATTTAATCAATAGAGGGATCGACCAACAACTCCACCTCAAATCTGAGCTATTCCCATGGATCAACCATCTCACTAAGTAAACCCCAACTCAACACACCACCACTAATTACCAAGCTTGCTTCCGACAAAACCGCTAGTAACTCTCCTTCCAAACAAAATTGTCACCTTATAGAATATAACCATGTCGCCGCTTATCCAGAAAAGCTAATAACAAACCTTTCCCTTGGTAAAAACTCCACAATGGTCCAAAACCTTCATAGTCAATCCATGATTGCACCACCTTCACCCTTTGAAACCCTAATACCTCCTCGGATTCAAAACCCCTACCTCCATCCTCCAACTCTCTGATCTAAATAACAATTAAATCTGAAAAGTAGTGACATTTATCTCAAAAAAATGAGTTTACCTTTGATTTGAAATCACACTTTTGATACTTTAAGGTTTAGTTTTTTTTTTTGTACTAGGGGAATCAACAATTGGGATGGGGCTGGTACTCGCATGACACAGGGTTCAAGGGTCCAATCCCGTCCACTACCACTATACCCCTAGGTGAAACCACTGAGCCCAGCACAATGGAGCATAGGTTATCTGGGGTTTGAACCAACAAACTCCTTTACAAAGTTTACATGGGCTTGCCAGCTAGTCTACACCTCGATAGACCTTAAGGTTTAGGTTTTAATTTTAAGTGTTATTTCATTTTTTTTGTGAATGGAAAGCTATACACCATATAAAAAACATGATACATAATTATGATTTTTTGTTAATATTTTATATTTGAATTTAATTTTAAATAAATATGATTTTGATATGATATAAAAAACAATGTATCATAAAGTAGGATTTAAATCTAAATAAAGTTTGCCTCACAGCTACTTAAATTACACGTAGTTGACATACAACCATTTAAATTATACTTAATTAACAAATTATAACTCTCTCTCTATATATTAAAGAGTATGGCCATAAAATTTTACTAACGAGAATCAACGAGGATATCCTTTTATTTTATTGTTATAATAATTTTATTATTTTTAAAAATATATGTAATATTTAAATTATAATACAAAATCAAGAATAAATTATATATATAATAAAAGTACGTGCATAACATTTTAGTAAGATAAATGAGTAAGGATGTTTTTTTAATTATTATTACATTATTACAATATTATAATAATTTTATTATTTTTAGAAATAATTAAATTATAATTCAAAATTAATAAGATGAAATCATACAATCTCATCATTTATTATTTAAGCTTATTTTTATCTTTATTTGGTTTAATGTTTTTTTAGTGTTTTCTTTAAATGTAGTTGTGAAAATGAAACTCATTGATGTGGAGACAAATTGTCCATGCCTAAATTTTATGAATTATGGGTTGAAAGATTATCTAACTTTGATTTTCAAGTATTCATCCATATGTGTATAATTGTAAGTGTTTAATGTATTCCTTGTTTTATGAGAAATTATATATATATATATATATATATATATATATATATATATATTTTTTTTTTTTTTTCCCGAGAAAAAATCATATTTATTGATTGTTATGAGTAGAGAATACATTCCACGGGTGCTTGTACATCACTATTGAAAATTGAAAATATGTCCTATACTTGTTTTTAATAGTTACAATACATACATTCTTTTTAAAGATGTACTGAAATATTAAAATTAAACTTGTCAAAAACTTGGATCTAAAAACTTGTAATCCTATCAGAAAATATCCAGTAGTTTCTAGCTAATGTCCTGTTGTGCTTGACTTTTTGTGATTATCTTGCACTTTCCAGCTTCCAAGAGTAAACCGGCTTTAGAAAGTTCGTATGCTTGTATATTTTGTTCCCTGTATACATGAACAAATACCACTTTGTTGAAAAGAGTTACCATATCTTCCAGATTGCTTCCCATATTTTGTATAGTATGATTTTGTAACTTGTTTTGTCTCGGAATTGATCTGCAGCAGTGATGGACATATGTAATCTATAATTTATCAACTGGCAATAGATATGGACCCCAGGTATGCGCGGCTTCCTAAAGGTTCAGGGGATTCACTCAGACACCAATGTTGTCTAACGAATTTCGTATTGGAGCAGTACCCCTCACTCCACGACTCAAGTAAACTGATAACTGCTTTTCCACAAACAACAACTCTTGGTTTACCTCATGGGTGGGAACTAGTCTGTTAGCACTCAGAATTTACCCTTTGGTTGTAGAAGAATAATCCTAAGGTAACTCTTTCAAACCAGTCTTTAGGAGGAAAACTAGCCTTTTTCCTACCAGAGAGGGCTCTCTCAAAAATGTATACAATGGCTAGAGATATTACAAACTGATTTTATTTAAACTTTTTAAGAGGCTGAAACTTAGGAATAACATTGGGCATGGAGTCAAATCTGAATATTTAAAGACCAACAGAATTTCAACAATAAGGGTTTTTTGCAAAGGAAAGGTAGTTGTTATTTTACAGTCAAGTTCTTGTTTGGCAGGTGATATTTGAAGAAAGAAAGACAATCCATCAATATTAGGCATTAATCATGGATGAATCTAACATTGACATTAGATGAAAAATATGAATACTTTGATCCGATTAAAATAGAGCATGGTTACATGAATTCTGATTTAAACAAAACTTTCACTAAAGCATGAAGTAAAAACATAATGAAAGGATTTCATTGGAAAATACAAATCACATAAAGGAAAGGAAAATACAAAATGCAATATGAACAACACAGGAATCTTTGCTCTATGAAATGTGCTCAACTCTGCATGGCTCTTCTCATTAAAACTAAAGCGATATTGATACAAAAAAGTATGTCTCTTTCATGGGTTCCCACCCCAATTACATTGTAAAAGCATGCATTTATACATCAAAAGCTCATTGAGCTAAACCTAACTGCTTGCTTTCTAAAAAAAGAAATCTATAACTACTTATTACATCTGTCACAAAATTAAATTTGCATAATCTCCAAAACTGCTGAAAAATAGTTGTTTCTAAGTGTTTTGTTCCTATTGATTTTTTGCCATGAGAGATTGATTTGGATACCCTTCGAATGTTCAACTGATTCCTTCATTTGTGGAACTAATTTCCTAAAAATAGAATGAAGATAACTTTCTTGAGTTCTGGGATTGATGAGTCTGATTATGTGCTTGAAATATTTTCCAATCCGAAAAATGTATGCTTGGCCACCACACGTTCTGGAAACAGACGAGCTGGAAAAGGTAAGTCCTGTCTTCTTCTAATTGCAGGAAACATGTCCCAATCATTCGAGAGAAAACAACAAATGTTATGTCTTCATGTGCACTCGACATTTTATACCCTCCGAAAGGTGGTTTTGCGGTGGTGGAAGGTGATTTCCCTTACCACATTCCCAACTTGTGAAATGATGTAGGGTTGAGACGTGGAAGGTGGTTTGGAATTTCACAACCACCCACCACTTATGCTTTAGAGCACATGTTGGTGATGCGAAAAGGATGTGAGTCGTCGATCTGTCCTCCATTTGATCAAGCGTCGTTGATCCTTTATTCCTTTTAACCCCTTTTTAAACGACTATTTCGGGAATTTTAAACATGTTATACCTCACGCTTTTTCTCAAGCGAAACCTTTTCTCCACCATCGATCTTGTTTTTTTCTTCAATATGGACTGTTGATGCTTTTACATGATATATTAATATATTACCCTCTTATTTTAGCTCTACATTAACATTGCTGACAGACATATGAAACAATTTACTTAGGAAGTTTTGAGTCCTCCTATAAGCGCCTTATTTGCTAAGCTTAGGTGATGTTTGAAATAAATATTAAATTCTCTACTTCCCAATCAATTAGAAAACTTACTGTGCTAACAACTGGCTCCAACTGGGGATGCTATCCTCCCAGTGAGGCAGCAAAGAACCCGTATACCATGTGCTTGACCATTGGGTTGTTCCCAATTTCAAACTGAAACCTGCTCTGTACTCTATTATCTGCAAACTATGCAACTGAAACCAAACTAGCAATCTAAACTGAAACAAAAACATACTTCTGAAAACAATTTGTACAATGCTAAAAGAGATGCTTGCCTAGCAAGCTTATCAACCTACTGAATCCAAAACTGCAAACTGAAATTTGTACTGAAAATCAACTGTTGAATACCAAACTGAAACTACTGCATCTTTTGTACAAGCTGGAAATTCAATAATAAAACCAAACTACTCACTGCTGAAATCAAACTGATACTGCAAACCAAACTGAAAAAGATGCTTGATATTCAAGCTTATTGCACATAATCCTACTCCGACATGCTGAAAATAATTGCTAGATCAAGTGATATGAAGGATCCAATTCAGCCAATCAAGCAAATGTCTACTTGATTTAGGTTCACATTCAACTTCTCCTAACATAAATATAAACTTGAAAGATGGAAACTTTACACAACTGAAATTTA
This sequence comes from Larix kaempferi, assembly GCA_027924585.1. Taxonomy (NCBI): domain Eukaryota; kingdom Viridiplantae; phylum Streptophyta; class Pinopsida; order Pinales; family Pinaceae; genus Larix; species Larix kaempferi. Next base: position 1,803,023 of record BSBM01000969.1, read on the forward strand.
TACCCATAATCTATAAATTCTGTAAGGATCTGCTTCCCTGATGATTGCAGAATACTTGCAAAAACATATTCAATACCATGAACTATTACCTCTTGTTGATTATCAGAAAAAAGAATTAGGCCGATTTCATTCTAAACTGCTAGTTGTTCTTCCATTTTATCACTTTTCAAGTAAAAATCAGTCATTTGTTTATCTTCCTCATCATGAAAAAAATTTATGTTTAGTTCTTCATGTAGCTTAATAGGTATATCAAAGAGTGACCCTTCATGTAGTTCAATAGGAATATCATTTTGGTTCTTCATAATTTCTGAATCTTTCATTTCAAATTTCTGAATAGCATCTTCATTTTCAAAATGATCTAAAAGAGAAAATTCTTCTTCAATGACTTCATCAAAAGGTAAATGAACTTCAAAAAACACTGATTGACTATCCACACTCTTCTCTTGGTCACTAAAAATATGAGAATCTTCAACAAAGTCAAGAGAAGGAACATGAATTTCAATATTAAACCTCTGATCCTTTTCATATGGATGAACCTTAAGAATTTATGAACCTTGAATGACTTCTCCTGTACCCTCTGAAACTTCTAAAGGATGCTAAATTTTCTCATCATTCTTAGGAGAAGGAATCTGAATACTAAGGTCTTGATTTTATTCATTTATAATCAAAGAAGAAAATATTGTCTACTGAAAATCTTGTTGAATATTATGGAAGCTACTCTTTAACATTTCCTCTTGATGTTGAAAATAATCTTCGTAAAACTCTTTAATTTCCTCATCCATTAATTCTTCATCACTAAATTCATTTTCCACATGTTGCATAAAATTTTCAAAACTTGACAACAATTTTCAAACAATGATAAAGATGAGTAACTTTCCTTATAATTTTCATACAATGCTGAATGAAAATCTTCTAGGGAATACAAACTAGTAGCTGGTAACTTTTCATACCATGTTCTTGCCTTTCCTTCCAACGTAGCCATGAAAATTTTCATAAGGAAATCTTCATGAAATTTCACCCTTAGTTTATATATATGCATATGGAATTTGATTAAATGCAGAGTAGCATCATCTCCTTCCTCCTCTTTAAATTTGGACAAATATGTCTTCCAATCTATACAAGGTATACGATTTGGAAAACCTGGAATGTGTGAGTGATTCATAGGAGCATACCTTGTAGATTTGTAAGCTTCCATGGAATCTCTCTTTATATAGTGGAGTCTCCAGTGATGCTTTGAATTCTGGATTCTGTTGATAGTAGAGTTTCCAGGTGAAGAATGTACAACCTTCTTTGTGTCTGACTACTGTTCACCACCAACAATCAGCTCCGATATTTTTCTTTTCTCTCAGGGAAAATATGAACCTTTGTTCCCCGGAAACGGTGCCAAAATGTTAGCACTCAGAATTTACCCTTTGGTTGTAGAAGGATAATCCCAAGGTAAATCTTTCAAACCAGTCTTTAGGAGGAAAACTAGCCTTTTTCCTAACAGAGAGGGCTCTCTAAAAAATGTATACAATGGATAGAGATATTACAAATTGATTTTATTTAAACTTTGTAAGAGGCTGAAACTTATGAATAACATTGGGCATGGAGTCAAATCTGAATATTTAAAGACCAACATAATTTCAACAATAACGGTTTTTTGCAAAGGCGAGGTAGTTGTTATTTTACAGTCAAGTTTGTGTTTGGCAGGTGATATTTGAAGAAAGAAAGACAATCCATCAATATTAGGCATCAATCATGGATGAATCTAACATTGAATTTAGAGGAAAAATATGAATACTTTGATCCGATTAAAACATAGCATGGTTACATGAATTCTGATTTAAACAAAACTTTCACCAAAGCATGAAGGAAAAACATAATGAAAGGATTTCACTGGAAAATACGAATCACATAAAGGAAAGGAAAATACAGAATGCAATATGAACAACACAAGAATATTTTCTATTTGAAATGTGCTCAACTCTGCATGGCTCTTCTCATTAAAATTGAAGCGATGTTGATATAAAAAAGTATGTCTCTTCCACGGGTTCCCACCCCGATTACATTGTAAAAGCATGCATTTTTACATCAAAATCTCATTGAGCTTAACCTAACTGCCTGATTTCTAAAAATAGAAATCTATAGCTACTTATTACATTTGTCACAAAACTAAATTTGCATAATCTCCAAAACTGCTGGAAAATAGTTGTTGCTAAGTGTTCTGTTCCTGTTTCTTTTTTGCCACGAGAGATTGATTTGGATACCCTTTGAATGTTCAACTGCTTCCTTCATTTGTGCAACTAATTTCCTAAAAATAGAATGAAGATAACTTGCTTGAGTTCTGAGATTGATGAGTTTGATCATGTGCCTGAAATATTTTCCAATTTGAAAAATGTATGCTAGGCCACCACAGGTTCTAGCAATGGACGAGATGGAAAAGGTAAGTCATGTATTCTTCTAACTGCAAGAAATAGGTCCCGATAATTCGACAGCAAACGAAAAATGTTATGTCTTCACATGCACTCGACATTTTATACCCTCCGAAAGGTGGTTTCATGGTGGTGGAAGGTGGTTTCCCTTACCACATTTTCAACTTGCGAAATGATGTAGGGTTGACACGTGAAAGGTAGTTTGGAATTTCGAAACCACCCACCACTTCTTCTTTAGTGTGCATGTTGGTGATGCGAAAAGGATGTGAGCCGCCGATCCATCCTCCAATTGATAAAGCGTCGTTGATCCTTTATTCCTTTTAACCCCTTTTTAAATGTCTATTTCGAGAATTTTAAACATGTTATACCTCGCGCTTTTTCTCAAGAGAAACCTTTTCTCCACCATCAATCTTGTTTTTGTCTTCAACATGGACCGTTGACGCTCTTACATGATATCTTAAGATATTACACTCTTATTTTAGCTCTACATTAACATTGTTGATGGTCATATGAAACACTTTAGTTAGGAAGTTTTGAGTCCTCCTATAAGAGCCTCATTTCCTAATTTTAGGTGATATTGGAAACAAATCTTAAATTCGCTACTTCCCAATCAATTAGAAAAAATAATGCGCTAACATAGTCAATCAGGTAGGGTCCATTCCCCTTTTCACTGGCAGGTCCTCTCAATGGGCCAGCTACTTCGGGGTTCCTATGGTACTCCTCACAATGAGTTTTAGGGCTATGCCCTAGTACTTCCCACAGTTAAGCGGATAGGGATTATTCCCGGATCTGAACCTACAATTGAAAGGAACAAATACAGATGCAAAGAAAAAAGAGTACTGCAATAATCACAATGCCTGGAAGCCACAGTGAAAAACAAATTGGCAGAAATTCCACTCAAGGAGCCCAAGAAAGCGCTCTGATACCAGATGTGAGGAACCTCTAGCAATTAAATGATGAAAATGGGGGATATATCAGAAATAGCAGAACACAAAAGATATTTATTGATCTCAAGACACTTCGAGGGGGAAACCTCCTTTGAGAAAGCTCAATACAAATAACTCGTGGATTCCTTCATTGGCCTCAACACATACTTATATACTAAGTCTATGAGACCAATTCTACGGATCAATACCATGGAACATATAATACTACGAGACGATTTAGAAAGCAGATGCGTCCAATACTATGGATCAATACCATGGAACACATAATACTATGGGATAATAAAAACTATGGATCAATACCATGGAACATAAAATACTACGGGATGACTTATAAATCATATGCGTCTAACAACAATATACTAACAAAGTAAAGAGAAGGGTTGACATGGTTTCCTAACAATGATTAATTTCATTATTGAAGGGCTCAATACAAAATTGAATTTTTCTTGCATGGAAAAAATTGTTGTGCCCTTCTATGAAGGGTAAATTAGGCACTAAAGTACGTTGAAGGCTTCAAATTTGAATCCTATTCGGGGAACTGGATAATGGTTTATGACATGAGATCTTACTTTCAAATTTATCTAGGCTACTCTGCCCTTTATCAGAATATGTATGTATGTATGTACTAGGCTACTAGGACCTTAAAATATGTATGTAGGCAAGCTTAGACATAGAGGGCATGCAACATTCATGCTGCAATAAAAATACATCAAATCAAGATCGTCGTGGATAGTTGTTCCCGAATCCAAAAACTATTTGTAAATAATTGCACATAAATACAATCAAAGTGACATTAGCATGACCATGCAGAGGTGAATGTATAAAATGTCATTGGGATTATTGATAGGATGGACAATCATGTGTTAATGCTTGGAGGGGCAGACATGATGAGAGTGTTGCAACAATGACTCTTCAAGTGTGTAGTGTCCAAACATATTGTGACCACATTAAGGGTATGGTATTATTATTGAAACATTTTATTCTAGATATCATGTTTGTCTCTCTCTCAAGGATTATTCTCCCCTGTGCCTCCACCTACCCATAACCCCCACACTACTCTTTCTCTCTTTGGTGTCCCCCTACCACCCCCCATCCCCTTCCCTCTCGATCCCTACCACCAAGCCTCCCTCTTTGTCCATGTAAACCTCATCCTAAAACTTGAGGCCTAGCATGACCACCCGCTATCCCTCTTCCCCTAGGATAGTAATCTCTGGACTTATGTATGACATGCTTAAGCTTTTAAAATAATAATGTGTGAAGACTTGGTTAAAGCTGCTATAAGAATATTGCAATCTAATTGGTTTGATGCACCTCTGTTTGATCCCTCTATACCAGGACCTTAAAATATGCATGTAGGAAATCTTAGGTATAGAAGGAATGGGACATTCACGCTGCAATTTAGCAAGACATGAGATCAATATCATCTTGCACAATTGTTCCTGACTCGAACAATTGTTTTTAAGTAATTGCACATAATTACAATGAAGGCGACATTAACATGACCATGTGGAGGCGATTGTATGAAATGTCATTGGGATTATTGATAAGATGGATGATCATGTGTCATGGCTTGGAGGCACAAACATGATGAGAATGCTGCACCAATGACAAATCAAGTGTGCAGTGTCCGAACATATTGTGACCACATTGTGTGCAATGTATTCATGTAATTTACCAACCAGTATTGGTGATACACTAACTCACTCCCTTGGATGACTCAATGAAAAACAATGGATTGAGTGGGCTAGTTTTACTGTAGGTAGGAAAAATAAAACACTCTAGATTGGAGGAGGACTATGATATCTGATAATATCTTTTCAAAAAGTACTGGGACCATTTATGGTTCGAAATAAGTAAGGCTGAAAACTACCACAACGCGCCTGGGCACCCAACATATGCAAACTAATATTACAACTATACATTGAATGGAAGCTGAGGGTCAAGGATTATGACTTAGAGAGGACAAATAACATCAAATAAAATTCAATGTACATACTTGTTTTACTCCAGCAAGTTTGGTAAGGTCCTGAGGAATTCTCACAAAGATACAAGCAAAATGTCCTTCTAGGATTGCACAACTAGTTAGAATTTAGGACTTCCAAAACTAACTAAGAGGCTCACAAATTTCTGATCTGAGGCATGGAATAATTCACACAGAATATTAAATAACATAAGGAACATAAATCATCTCATTTGGATCAATACTCATTCATGTATTGACTACATTCTTCAAACTAGCTAAAAAACAATGCAAATGTCGCAATGGCGTGGAAAACTCAAATGAATTCAGAATTCTGCATTATAAAAGTTTATGAATGATATCATAGGTTCAATATAGAAGAAAATAAATCATGTTGGAGCTAATATTCTCCTCAGAAAATTCCAAATATTCAATCCTTTACAATACAATAGACTAGCACTGGAAAAATCACTAGAATCTTGAGGATTCAAACCATAGACTTCATGACACTTATTATGAAAGGAAATATAACTTAGGACTGAACATATAAAAAATATATGATTGAGATCATAAATTATGAGCAGCAAGTTGAAGGTATCTTACTTTCAGACTTCTCAACGAGTCTCTGTTACATCAATTTCTTACAATATGATATGTGGAAGAATCTTAGAAGGAGATAAGAGTATAGAGCTTCACTGGATCTGCAATGAGGATGACTATAGAATAGGTGGATTCTCCTGAAGCCACACCATGCCTCCAAGACTACTCATAGGGGGCGCATTCACCAACTCAAATTTCTCCTCCGAGTGGCTCTCCTCCAAAATATCTCTCTAATTGAATTGTATCTCAAGATCTCTTCTTGATTGCTTGAATAATTCACTGGTGCGATTTCACTGGCATGTAGATCATACTTTCATACTCTATATCAGACTGCAAACAAACTATAATACTCACACTTCATTGGGGCACATCTCCCAAGCTTGGCTGAGGCACATCTCTCACCCTTGAGAAGCAAAAGCTCTTAGGCACAAAATGAATTTGCCAAAGACATGAATGGTGTGCATTAGCATATTTTTATAAACTTTGATATCTTCATGGGAGAGAAACTAGAATGTGTGAGAGGTGAGGGTGCCTTCCTTTAGAGAATTATCAACCTTTCTTGCCTTGTGCTTTTATCTACTTTTAGAAACTGCGCCCTCCTTAGCTTTTCTGGATGTTTCCTTCTTTTTTAAACTTGATTCTTTTCTATACTTTCCTTCTTTCTCACTTTCCTGCTTTTTTCTTTTGCCTATTTTTTATTTCTTTTGCCAGTTTCCATCTTTTTGAGTTGACACCTTGCTTTTAGTTGACTCCTTGTTGTTTCTATCTTTTCCAATTGAGTAGGTGATGTCCACCTTTTCCTCATGCACCCTCCTAGCCACATGAGCATCACCACTCATACCAAAATTAATTATTAATAAAAATAAACATAATTACAAAGTACTTTAGGCATTAAATTTATTAACTAACTAACTACTATATGCCTTGTTCCAAAATTAATTATTAAATGACCCATGGAACAAATGGGTTAGGAGGGTGATCAAGGATCACTAGAGAGGGTATATGAAACTCTATGGTTATGTCAAAATGGAGACATGACAATCCTTCCCTCCCAAGTTTGTTTTTCCTCAGGTAACAACAATCCATGGTGATGCTTAAACTATTCTCCTTCCAGTTGTTGCCTCAAGGTTGTTTTTTTGGAATGAATAACATTGGGACCCAAAATCCAATCTAGCCAAGGGTTATCCACCATTCTTTTTTGCTGCACTACTCATATTATTACCATATCCCATTTCCTAAATCCTCTGTCTCTGCAACTTAAAATGTAAATTTCTCCCAATTAAAACAATTGAGAAGGATGTCGAGATCCCATGCAAATCGGTAGAATACAAATTGACTGTGACAACTGCCACTGCACTCCAATAATATCCATGACCCTTTAGATATTCTATCATTCCAAGGAATTCCTAGATCCAATGGTCCCCGATGCATACCATCCATCATCACTGTTTCTTATAACAACTTGTCACTCCATGGTATGCCAGGATCTATCCACCATGTTGGAAGTGTGCCAATCTCAATGCAACTCATCAACTCAGTGTGCATTCCCAACAAAATGTGAAAATCCTCATGTGCAAACAACACCCCAATCCCATGGCTCATACTGTAATAACATATTCCACCCCAAAGGATCAAGTGGAACCCTCTTGCACTGCTATGCATGGGAGAAGTATCAAATGGCGTTGGTAGGTGCCACTGGTTCTCATAGACCAAAAGTGGACCAAGTGTGTTTCCCGATGATCAAGATCAAGTTGAAAAACAGACACATGTGTCACTTGATTTTCATGAAACATCAATAAAAACAGTCCCTTGATCGATCCAAAATTTTCTTTCACATCCTCAGGTGCTAGGAGTGAAGGAAAGTAGGCCAGCTACAACTCCATATAAATATTATCCACTGAAATAGCATATGCATGGTATTCATTGTTAATTGTTCCAAGAATAATGTACATGTATGCCTCACCCAAGGATGGGAATTTCCTCCACAGAGGCAAGCTAATATTTTCCTTATGCAAGGCTAATGCCTCAACATGTTGTATGCCAATTTCTTCATGGCAACTTGCTTGCATAACTGACTTCCACATAGCATGAGAAAAATCTTTCTGCAAGGTGTCTCCATGAGTGCCATGTAATCTTCCACCCAGTCCATGTGTAGATGAATGGCATCAAACGGAATCCAAATTTTCATAGATTGTTGGTCATCTAACTGGGCATTTTGAGAGATGTCAATGGAATCATTAAATGGGCTCTCACCTATAGAATTCCTTATCTCTGAAATGTATCCATCCATAGATGGACAGATATTACCGATGCTGCATGGTCCAAGTGGAATGCACTTAGGTACATGCTGCATAGATGAGTCTTCCTCATACAAGGAAAGCTCATAATCCTCCAAGTATGAAACAAGTTCTCTACAACCAATCTCCATATCACTGCTACCATCATGCACTTGCATAACTAAACACTCCTCATGATCACGTTGCACATGTGGCTCCTCCAATGCAACATATGTGCAACCAGCCACACACATCACATCACTGGTAGTCCTGGAAGATGAAAGATAATATCCCAATTCCATATGAAATTGATCTCCTTATACGGTTTCTTTTTCTTTAAAAAATTTGAGAGCCATGTCTCTATCCATGAACATTTGCAAGTAGTCTTCTTTCATCTTTTCCATCTCTCCTTTAATGATGCACAGTTCAGAGTTGGATACTCTCCCATCAAATCCACCTTGTATCTCCTCCAATTGAACTCTCCCAATAAGATCCTCTGTGAATCTATGTGCATTATCAGTTCTGTACAACACTTGCAACATCCTCTCTTCAGTGACTAGGATTAAGCTCTACAAATTGCTCCATGACTAATTGACTACACCAAGAGTGCTATCAAATGTGGGCTCAACCACCATATGAGTATCATGCAGACTCTCCTCCAAAATTTCAGCCTTATCACTGCATTCATCCTTAACACCAAAATTTTGAGCCTCATCACTAGGGGATTCCAACATGCCAACCTTCTCCCTGGAAGTGGCTGCAATATTTTGATGACCCAAGGGAATATACAAATCAGAATTTGGTTCATACCTTTGCATAACATATTTCTCTTTATGTGGAAGATCTATGGTGGTCTTTTCTTCCACCAAATTCTCTAGTTCACACCCAACTAGTGTGTGCATGTCTTCTAGATCTGCTCGACTGGATGATTCACTGTAATTGAGTTCAATTGAACTCATCTCATATTCAACCCTATTTGTAGTGATCTTGAAACCACCATCAAGGAAACTGGAATTGGATTCACTCTCCACACTATCAATAACCCCTTGACTAGATACTGGTTCTTTGGAGGCACATGGTTCAACATGCTCACCCATTACACAACCTTCAACTAGGAAATATATGTGCATGTTCTATGTTGGATGCAAAGTTAAGTTCCACTACTTGTGGCATGGATCCACAACACAATACTCATTTCCAACACCCAATTCAACATTTGAGGTCTATTTTTATTAAATGAATTGGAAAATTCCTCAAATGGATGTAAGAAAGAATTGCTTCCACAAAAATCAGAATTAATCTTAAACCTTTGCTTGATGTCTTCTTCTTGCCGCTTCATGCACTCACCAGAGGAACCGCATGGATCTTCTCTTGGATGATTGCTTATCTCCTCCTTTGGTGGCTGATTTGTATTTGGATATTTATTCTCCAAGAAAAATGATGAAGCTTCCTCCTCAGTTATCTTAGGATCAATATTCTTGGAGGATCTTCCTGAAGATGATCCAAAAATTCTCATCAAGTAGGAAACTTTTCCCACATTGTTCACAACTTCGGCACCTTTTTCCTGGTCTTGTGCTGCACCGAGTTCTTATTTCTCTTTGGAATCTTTCAAAGTGCTAGTTCCATCATGGCCATTTGATGGATTCCTTTTAATTGAGGCATCCCCGCTTCCTTAATCAATAGGAGCTATAGATGCCCCTTTTTTCACTGGATCATTGGGTACAAAGCATTATGATGGTGATGCTTCACTTTTCTGCAACATATGATCTACTTCTCTGAACACACTATTAAAAATATGGTATACTCTTCTTTGATATGTTCTTCTACAAGGATCCTCTTTTGGAAACAACCTTTCAAATTTGAAAGTGCAGAAGTATCGAAAGGGAAAGACCTCCTGCATCTCCTTTCGCATTGTTTGGTACTCCCAGAGGTACTCAAATGGATTGATTCCTAGAAGATTTACCCTATAGCACACTCTGCCATAAAAAATACTGAAATATTGTTGTTTGGTCCTTCTACTCTTTGTGCACAAATAATCACACAAGGATTCATCATCCTCATGTAAAATGGACAAGCCTCCATCTATGTAAATGACCTCTTCATAATCAAAAATGGACAAGCCTCCAGCTATGCAACAGACCATGGATGAAAATATTCTTTTGATTGAGTAATGGAGCTTGGTATTTATACTCACAGGAGCATAGGACCATGATTTTATACCACTTTAATGTACCAACCAGGATTAGTGATACACTAACTCACTCCCTTGAAAAACTCAATGAAAAAAATGGACTCAGTGGCCTAATTTTACTGTAGATAGGAAAAATAAAATACTCTGTATAGGAGGAGGACTATGCTAGCTGATGATATATTTGCATGAATTATTGGGACTATATATGGTTCTAAATAATCAAGGCTTAAATCTACTACAATGCTCCTGGGCACCCCATCATATGCAAACTAATATTACAACTATACATTGACTAGAAGCTGAGGGTGAAGGATTGTGACTCATAGAGGCTAAATAAAATCAAATAATAGTCAATTGAAAGTATTGGTTTACTCCAGAAATTTTGGTAAGGTTCTGAGGAAGTCTCACAAAGATACAAGCAAAATTTCCCTCTAGGATTGCATAACTAGTTAGAATTCAGGACTTCCAAGATTGACTAAGAGGCTCACAAATTTCGGATCTGAGGCATGGGATAATTCATATGGAATATTAATTAACATCATGAAAATAAATCATCTCATTTGGATCAATACTCATTCATGTATTGACGACATTATGGAAACTAGCTCAAAAACAATTCAAATCTAGCAGGGTTGTGGAAAACTAAGATGAATTTAGAATTCTGCATTATAAATTTTATGAATGATATCATAGGTTCAATATAAAAGCAAATAAATCATATCGGATCCAATATTATTCTCAAAAAGGTCCCAAGATTCAATCCTTTACAATACAATAGACTAGCACTGGAAAAATCACTATAAACTTGAGGATTCGAACCATAGACATCATCACACTTATTCCAAAAGGAAATATGACTAAGGACTGAACATATGAACATTATATGACCACGATCATGAATTATGAGCAAAAATTTGAAGGTATTTTACTTTCATACTTCTCAAGGAGCCTTTGTTACACCAATTTCTTACAATATGATATGTGGAAGAATCTAAGAAGGAGAGAGGAGTATAGAGCTGCACTGGATCTGCAATGAGGATGAATATAGAATAGGTGGATGCTCTTGAAGGTGCACCATGCCTCATAGAATTCTCATAGGGGTCGCATTCACCAACTGAAATTCCTCCTCTCAGTGGATCCCCTCCAAAATCTTTCTCTAATTGAATAGTATCTCAAGATCTCTTCTTGATTGGTTGGATTATTCACTGGTGGGATTTCACTGGCATGTAGATCAGAATTTCATACTCTAGACAAGACCGTGAAAAAATTGGAACACTCACACTGCACTGGGGCACATCTCCCAAGCTTGGTTGAGGAACATCTCTCAACCTTGAGAAGAACAATCTCTCAGACACAAAATGAATTAGCCAAAATATGTGAATGGTGTGCACTAACATATTTTTATAAACTTGTATAGCTTCCTTGTCAAGAAACTGGCACGTGTGAGAGGTGATGGCACCTTCCTTGAGAGAATCCGTAACCTTTCTTTCCTTGTGCAACTTTCTTGCTTTGTGCTTTCATATGCTTTAGCAATTGCACCCTCCTTAGCTTTTCTGGATGTTTCCTTCTTTTTTCAATGTCTAGATGCTT